>CM038721.1:25317173-25917173 GCA_021613375.1 Megaleporinus macrocephalus | reverse complement strand
CAGCAAAGATCTGATTTCATATTCGTACTATCTTGTTTAAAAGTATTACCTATCAGTATGTACTAGAGATGCACAGTGACATAACTAATAGATTGAAAACCTGTATTAGTAAGTTTATTCGTTTATTTATTGTAAACTGCAAAAGCAGATTGGATCAGGCAAATCTGGAGTGTTAATCCATGTAGTCCCTTGTTTATGTATCTATATCAGCATTAGGTGATATGTAGGCCTACACGAAAGCCTCACATTAGTGCATCTCTGTTCATTTAATTCCTTGAATATTTGTTTTAAGGACTATATTGCATCAAAATGGTATTTATTTATGTAGAATTATAGAAGCATGTCATTAAATAAAACAACCAAAAGTTGTAATTTGATATGCTGCGTATGTGGTTAACACAGCTTATTAATATATTATTAGAAAATATAATAGCAGTTGAGAAGACACTCGTTTGCTAAAGGCTGTTTTTTTATGAGTATATTATGAGATTATAAACACAGCTTTTTGCTATATCAGTAGTTTTTAAAAACTTTTTCTCTGAAAGTTGATTTTTAACTCTAGTAGAAGAAACTGGTTAAAATACGGTGTCCCTGCACTGCTGCGATCCCCCTGTAAAGCCTAAAATAGTTTTTCGAATCATGTCTTGTGTGTTTATGCAGATCTGCCAACCTTTGCAGGTTTTGTGTAGCAAGTATGTATTTTGATATCAGTTATTTTTTTGGGAGTTGTCACTCTGAGCTTTGCAATAAGCTGGTGAGCTCAATTACGCACATACAGGACAGCAGTGACTAGCCTTCTAAAAGGGGTTTGACCAATTATAGGTTTGCTTCCCAAATATCAAACCGGGTTTACATGTAACGCCAGGCATTTTGAGACCCTGCAAATTGACAGCAACACACAAGGTTTTATTAGTGTTCCTCCTCCCTCTGCCTGGCTGCTGCCACAAGGGCGGATGGTGCTTTTAACTCCTTTGAAAAGGTAAACAAGCTGGAGTGGAATGAGTTAACACAGTGTTTAATGTTCATGTCAGTCTTAACAGCTAGCTTGCTTGTTCAGCAGGTATTTAAACTGTTTAATTAATATTGTGTATCACTATTAAATGGGTCTTTCCATAGTACTGCATTTATAATTATTATTGCAGCCAAGAGGTGTAAAAGCATGTAAACTGATGCTGCGTTAATAACAGCAACGCAGATATTTCATTGATTTTTATAGAGCAGCAATGGAAACTTCTCAGTCTCCCTAATAGCAGCGATAAGTGGACACTGTCAAGAGTTTAATTCTCCAGCCTTTGCCGTCTACTGCAGGGGTGGAGTAAACCGGATGTGGACCTTTTTGGGAAAGCCATAGGCAGCATACATCTCATTGAATTCCAGACTAACCCAGTATTATATAACAAGAATAAGACTACAGAGCATCTTTCTGCTTTTCTCCACCTTAAGTAAACAACATACACAGCTAAAGCTCTCCTCTTATAATCATCTGTTTTAGCTGGTAATGCTGTAACCATGCCAGCATTTGTGTGGCTTCCTGCCACCATTCACTGTGTACTGCCATGAGGTGCAGAATAACATATAATGTATACATATACATTATATATATTTTTCAACGCAAGCATGAATGCAGCAGCATTGTATCCGTACTTGTTTATGTGCTGAATAACATTTTGGTAACATCCATTGGACAGAACTTGAATACTTGGACATCCTCAGAAGATTCCTTCTTAAAGTTTTGCCCAATTGATATTACTAAGCTTGTTGTATGCAATTACAGGGCTCCACCAGAGAGGTCTCCATATCCCTAAAACCTACATGGTGCAGTTTTAAGCAGGCACGGAAGTTAAATAATCTTTAAAATAAGAATGGAGTGGAAGTTGTTTTGAGTGAGGCTGTAGTAGAACCACTTTTGATTCCTAAACAAGCCTTTCAGTGGATGATTCTTAAAAGAACCTTTTTGTAATTGAAATGTGTTAAATTAAGAAACTTTTTTTAATGTTAACAAACGTTCAGCTAAATGTTCTCTACCATTTATTGATTTTTCCGAGGTCCACATGTTTAAAAAACTTTGGAAAACCATTGAGGAGTTTACTTTTAAGAGTGTAGGTGAAACTTGTATGTTTCCCTGCTAATCGTACCTAGACAAACATGTACACAAAAAATATTTAACTGTTTCTATTTTTGTTCTTGTGTTTATTTACATTATTTCTTGCTCTGCAGTCTAGACAATCTGTCCTCGCCTACATCTCATTTAGTTTCACATTTGTCCCCAAGTATGGAAAGTACACACAGCACATTGCGCTGCTGTGCCTGAAATAGAACAGAACAGGCCAAACGCTTTTAACCAACGTAGAGTTCTTTGCACCCTCAGTTGGTGTTTGAACATGGTGCCTCTGAGGGGTTTAATGTTTATCAATGTGGAGGGGTAGGAAGTAGCGTCATGATACTGTCATTTGGACAAGGTTCCTGGGAAATGAGCTGTAATCCTTCAACATATATTGACTGATCAAATATGGGTATTTGTTAAAGCCACAGATTAGAGTCATACAGTACATCACGTCCACCTGAGCATAAATGTAAACTGTTTGCAGAACGAGTGGCGCTCCTTTAGCATACAGTGTGCTTCTCTGACAGTTCCTGTTGGTGTTGACGTTCTGTATTAAAGTCAACCTGAAATCTAAATGGACCTTTTTTAATTTGTTAGTTTATGTGTCTGAGCTGATCTTAAGCTTGAGTCTTCATATCATTTCATTCAATATTTCTCAGTTCTTGGTTTTGCTTAATGTGTGATCAGCTAGAATTGGCCTAATCTGTCCTAGAATTGGCTAATCTACCTTTTATTTTTCTGATTAAAAAGCTAATAATGTCTGATTGCTTAGCAGGGCACAATTTTTTTCCTTGCTAAATTATACATTTTTTACTATTAAAAAAAGGTTGACAGTATGGTGTCAGTATGACATTGAAACGTGGCATGAGTTTATCGGAGTTGTGAGTGCTGTGTTGGATATTGACAAAGCTAGCTATTTAAATGGTTATTAAAAGCTATTGAGTCTACTATATTGGGCCATATTTATCTAGCATAGAGACCCCATCTGTATCAGTATATTCCAAAAAAATACAGTTTTTGTTTGACACTAATACTGCAAGAATGATAGCATGGTGGTTATGTCCAAATAGTTTACTTTCTTTGTCTTCACTACAGTGAGGAGCAAATAATCCAATTAATGTAATTTTATAGATTTAAAAAAGCTTTCCGAAGCTCATCAAGAGAGTGACAAGAGTGTGCGAAGCAGTAATCAAAGCAAAAAATGGCTACTTTGAAGAACATAGAATATAAGACATATTTTCAGTTTCACACTTTTTTGTTAAGTATGTAATTCCACATGTGTTAATTCATAGTTTTGATGCCTTCAGTGTGAATCTACAATTTTCATAGTCATGAAAACAAAGAAAACTCTTTGAATGAGAAGGTGTGTCCAAACTTTTCTTCTGTACTGTATATTTGTCTCTATTAGATCTTATTTCACATTTAGCTATCAACTTTATCTGTTTTCATAACTGTAGATTCTAATCTCTTTAATCTTTTTTGTCATGGTTTATATGATTCTGAGTGGGGCCTGTGTGCCGAGGTGATATCAGATATATCAGTTGGTAAAAAGTTTTCTGTATTATATGTGGCTGCTATGAACATCTGGAATGTACATTTATGGCTATATGTTAAATATTTTATGTCTTTGTCCTTGTATTAATATATTATTATATTGTATTATATTAATATCATTGTCCTGAAAACATTCAACAGATTTAGCTCCTTCATGCATGCAGTCTTTATCTTTGTGGAACGACTGGACGGTGTTAGTCTGAAAACATATCTTTCCTTACATCCAATCAAATATGTGTCTGATCTATTAGACATTTTCTAGCCTAATGTTACTTTTACTGGGCTGACATCAGCTGCTTCTTAGGATAAAAGAAAACGACAGAAGTCATATCACCCCAGTCTGTTTTGTATTGAATGAACATTACAATGTGCTTTTTGTCCACCCAGTAAATGTGTCCACAATAAAAGAAATACATTTAGGCTATGTCGTAACAGGCTACTGGTCATAAGTTTACATGACAATGGGCACGTGTTTATTCGATTGGTTTTTAAGTGTCATATAGGCCACTTTGGCTAACTTTAAGTCACAGCGTCACAAAATCATGGCTATAAATTGTGTATTTCTATAAGAAATGACTGGATACCTGTTGCTTTGTCACCTACTAGTGTGAACATACGCTAATACTTTGTTTACACTTCAAAATATAGCACAGGACTGAAGGAATATTCTGATTTTCAGTTCACACTGACCACAAAAATATTGTAGGGGAAGTGCTGTTGCACTTGATTTTTTGAACAATAGACATGAGTGAGGTTTATAACTGACATCAAGGGATGGACTGGCCATCGGGAGTACTGAGACAGTCCATGGTGGGCCGATCTGTGTTCGGCCACTGAGAGAGATAAAAAAAAAAATGCATGGCCGTCCATCAACCAATCATGGTAATACTGCCTCCCATTAAAAAAGTGGGGCTAAAAATGTGTGTGATATTCCCTAGAGCAATACTAAATAACAAACATTGTATCCACTGAATGTTAAATAAGAAGTTATCTAAACTTTTACTACAAAATTTGGGTGAATGTAAATTATAATTACGTGGGGGTTCTGCCATTTCATGCCCAGCTTGGCATGCTACATAGGGTGGGCGAGGTCATTTGAGATGGTGCCATTAGTCCCTGCTCCTCAGAAAAAGTAAACTGTATATGAAGTAGAACTGAGTTTTATTCGTGTGATTTAACTTTAGGAGTGATTGTGTGAATAAAAAGTGTTTACTGGTTATTGGCCTTTTGATAGGGTCCATCACTAAATTTAATTCCCAGTCCCATCCCACTGTCATTCTACTATTTCAGTGCAATTACATAAGCCAAAAATGAGTTGCTTTCTTCTTTTACATAGAAGCACAACTGTGATATCAACTGAATGTTTGAAATCTGTACTTTCATGCAGAATTCCTCTGCTTGTTTCAGTGAGCTGCGAAATATAAAACACATGACTGATGATGTGCCTAAATCCAAATCCTCATGAACGGCGGGAAAGGTGAATTTCAACCTTTTAACTTGGTAGGTTTTAACAGGAACAAGATCCTTCATAGCTTCTAGTGGGAAATTTAGCAGCAAAGCTTCTTCTGATATAAGAGTTTGTGTACCTCCATATACACAACACATCTGCTTTCCTTGGCGAATCTCAGTACAATTTAAATTGTAATTCTTTGCACGCGTACCATTCATATTTCCTAATGAACAATATAGCAATTTTAAATGTTTTATGATTGCCCTGCAGATATTATGTTGATGTGTTGGAGCACAACCTCAGTAGAAGGTGTGAGATCTGTGGAGGATCACGGCACAGTCCGAGTCTGTCTTTAGATAGAACCATCAAAACAGAAAGAGCGTCTGTTCAGTATCAGACTCTGCGATGACATCATCTACAGGAACAGGACGAAAATAGGGGCCTGCTGTTCGGGTGGTTGCGTCTTTATAAACTGTGATAGTGCTGTATTACGTGAAATATTGTTCCCTTGCGTTAACAGCAGACCAGTCGTCAACAGTACGCATAGGCCTCTACATAACAGTTTGTTCTATAGCCTACGTGGGGAGCTGCTTAAGGATGAGACTCCTTTTTTAAAGGTTCCACATTTGTTTAACTTGCCGTTTACATATCTGCAGTTCTTGGGAAAGAGCCTGTCAGAATGTTTGTATACCTAATGTTAGCTATTACTCTGGGTGGATAACTTGCGTCCAGTCAGCATGGAGGAAGTCAATTTACAGTACAATTTACAATGAAAGCAAATGATGAAATCTTGTGTTTGAGACATTGTCAAACGTACCTAATGGATTTTACTCAGGGCTCCGGTTTTCTATCTTTTTTTAGAAACCGGCAGAGCTATTCCACGGAGGGATCCTCTGTCTTTAATAGCACCTGCAGCAGAGGTCAACAATTTAACAAATCGATCACTCTTCCCAGTAAGGAGGATGTTATCGAGGTCTATTCCTTTACAAATAAATGCATCAGAAAATACACTGGATGGTATGTTTATATGTTAATTGTTGTTTTTACAGTTATTGCTTTGCAGAGAGTTCTCCAAGAGACAACATAAGCTGGTTAATAATCAAATTGGTTAATAACGCAATTTGCATGTATGCCAGCAGCACATATTTTCACTTTTCACTTAACAGAAAAAAAATCAAGCTTTGTTTGATTCTACACACTATTCTGTGTAACCCTTTCTGTTTTTCCAACACCTTGCCCCAATTAAAAATCCTATGAAGCGTTACCTGTGTTATCCACCTCAGAGTAAGTCTTTGGTTTTGTGCCCATTTGTCCTATTTACGAACTTAGTTAATCTTTATTCATCATCATTTTAGGGTATTTTTTAATTCTATACTCTTGATGGTTTTATTGTAGCTGTCCTGCCATTTATAGAAAAGAATGCAAAACCTGTATCTAAAGCCTGCATTTTCCCTCTGACTGCAGCTCATTAGACAACACCTTCTTTATAGCATAATTTCACTTTCTTCACTGTATTCATTTGCGTGGCAATTTAATTAAACTATTGTCGGTCACGTTTCACTTTTTCTTTTTATGCCTTTTCCGGTTGCTGTTGGGATATTTATGCCATTTATACAATCAGTACATTTTGCTTAAAAAGTTAAAAATTATCTTTCTGTTCCAGCTGTATATTTGTACAGCTTAACTAATAAATATTTATTGTAGATTTTTCATAAACCTGTCAGAAAACCTGTAGCGTAAACATTTTCAGAGGAACACAGGCATCCATATTTAAATCTTCAGTAAATTTATCTTTGACATAGTAATTGCTACTGAATATACACTCCCCAAGCACTTTATTAGAAAACACTCCTTGTTTTTACATTCATTATCTGTTTTATCAGCTGCACCCACAGATGGACCTCCGTAGTTACAGAACTACAGAGTGCACTATGGAGAGGGAGTGTAGATGTAGGGACGTGTACCTAATACAGAGCTCAGAGAGTATATGTGTACTCAGAAAATACATTTCCAGAGTTATAGCTGTATGTTGTGGATGCATTTCTGCAAATGTAAACATCCTTGTTCTAGATATAGAACAATGAAATACTTTATAAATAAGAGCTTTTATTTGATGAAAAATAGACATTTCTACAGAAAGTTGCCATATACATTTTGAACCAGTCATAAGTATACAGCCAAATACAAGACAAATAAAAATAGTTTTACAGTTATTTACAAACATATACGTATATACAGTATATATAATATACATATGATATTGTAAGATGTTCACCCCGCTTGAGAATAAAAACCTAACATTTTAAAAGGTGGCAAAAACTGTGTTTAGGGATGAAACCATCCACTTTTCTAAAGATCAGGTTATATAAAGAACCGAATTTGTAAATGACATGTCAGCATGTGATAAACTTCTAAAAAACACTACGTAATGTAAGGGTTCTACAGAAAACCAAAAAAATCCCAATAGCCTTTACAGGCAAACTCTTCTTTGATCAGTGCCCTAGAAGAACCACTTTTGGTTCTCTAAAGAACCTTTCCGTTACTAGATGTGGGAGTGTGAAGATGGGTGTGTGGTATAAAGACCCTCCACATATTCTACAGGTTCTAGCAAGAACCCTTAGCAGGGTATAGAATAGTTAACCTTTAAAGATGTTGAATCTGTTTGTAATATTTCACTCAGGTGCGCACTCCTCCTCGTGTGCCAGCTGATACAGCTGACTGTAGAGCTGCGATTGGAGAAAGCGAGGATAGGAGTTGTTTTCCATGAGGCTGTAGACTTTCTTCTGGGCTGTGATGAAGCTCGACTGTGTGGAAGAGTGAAGACTTTTGAAGATGGCGTCTTTCGTGTTGACGTCCACGTTGATCTAATAAAGGAGTTTAGCAAGACTTTAGCACATGGAGTATAAAGAGTGTAATTAAACTGTTTCAGTGTGGTACACTTGTGTGCAAACGTTATGGCACATTTTATGTTATTGCTGTGTTTAATGTGTTAGGCCCAGCAAATAAATAGATATTCTACAGAAAAATGCAAAATGAAAACTCAGCAAGTAAAAATGTCTCAAATATCTAGAATGTATTGTTGTGTAAAGTCTCCAAAACACTGAGTTTACAGAGGAGGGCAAACCTTTCTTTACTTTCAATGTAAGTTAAGGTCTTTTGATCATAAAATCTTAAAATCTTCACACAATGTAAAGGACAGCTGTGTGTAGAGAGGTAAAACTTTGGACAGCGATGATAACATTTCTTGTTATGAGAATATATATATATATTTACTTCCTTAAGTAATTATATCTGAAAGGGTCCTACTTCACCTTACAGATCATTTCACTACTTTAATGTTTCCAATCTGCCAATAGAATGAGACCCTTTCATGAAATAAAAAATAATAATAAAACAAATGGAATAATCTTATAATATGCATACAACAATGATATAATAAGAAATATTACATACATTGACTATACAGTATTTGCTAAGATATCATTTCTGGCAGTGTGGAGAACTTATGTTCACTTAGAAAATAAAAAATAATATGTAATTTGGCCTTGTTTCCCCACCTTTTGCACACTATTGATGTTCTTTATCTGATATATCACTTATCGTCAAAGCCATGAAACAGAATTGTACCTCTTTTGGAGAATCGATCCGGATGAACTCCTTGTAAATGCGCTTGGCTCTGGTTTGGCGCTTTGCTGTCGACTTGATTTGACGAAATTCTTCGCAGGCCAACCAAAACTCAATGTTCTCCTCGCAGAACTCGGACTTCATGAACAGCTGGAAAGCGATTGCTCCATCTGGAATGGGGGAAATCCAAAACAGCAAGTCAGCCTTTGACTTTTTGACCTTCGTAGGAATGCTGGCAAGATGGTGGTCTTTACTGGTAATTTGAGTAGTTGAAATGAGTTGATACTCACATTTACAGCTCAACAGCTTATCCATAGACTGCGCCCACTGGTTCACCTCATCAGGCGTTGGTCTGCATGATAAACAGGATGTTTTACTCACTGATTCTGTCTAAAGGTGACAATGCAACCGCACCAGTGTTTGAGATGTTGTAATCGATGGTAGTAATTTTACTGTAATATGTTTAATAAAGAATATATCGCCAAAATAGAAGTCAGACTTAAAACAGAGAGTCCTCCACCAGTGTGTATACAGTCCTTCTAGTCATATATTTGTTTATTCAGTGTTTTTTCATAAATAATAGTGCCAAAATAACTACATGAGTCTTGGTGAAATTTCATGATACACTCACCTGTAATGCGTTTGCCTTTTTGTCTTGGTTTGTGAAGTATGTGGAGAGGTTTTCAGAAAAACTCCCAATCTTGATCTCCAGTTTTTCTTGCTTCTGTATGCAGTAAAGTACAAGACAGGATAGAAACATGAGCAACATCATTGATAAGCATTACAATCTAAAATCTATGTAGCTCATAAAACATAAAACTCAAATTTGTCTTATAAAATTTGACTTACGTGATTCCTTTTTGCGCAGAAGCTGCTTCAGAATTCGACAAACAAGCTGAGCACGCCATGTTCTTCTCGCTTAAAGTATCCCTCATGTTCCCCTAATGTAAGCAGTGCTGCTGATAGGACAAATCTCCACTGCGTTATGGTGTGTGGCTTTTATAACGCACTGAGCACTCCTCTCCTGGGGCAGTTCCAGAAGCCAGGGTTGGATTGGCAAGGAAACTAGAGCTAAAATTAGACTCTCAAACAAGGTGTGTTAACAAAGGCTGTTCTTTTTTTAACCCCAGCTTTGTTGCAATGCAGCAGTTGAGATATTTATATTCATGAAGCTTATACAAGAAGCTTATGTCTAGGTTTATTAGATGAGAAACACTGATCGGCGTTCATCATTTGTTTTTATTTGATTTCTTTTCGTTTTTATTTAACTTAATTTAACTTATTATCTTTATTTCACTTATTCAATTTTTTTTTTCAGAATTGTCAGGCGCTCTTTACATTGGGTGAATTTTATTTCAAGTTGTAAAGTGATAAATAACATACTATCATATAATTTATTCAAGTGACAAATAATATACTACCATAACATTTAGATTTGATAACCAAATAACCAGAAAAATCAATCTGAGGCATAATGTTAATTAAGTATAACTTCAGTTATAACTTCATTCTCAATGTTTACAGCTTCCACAGTCATGATAGAATCATCAGCAGCTTTGTTTATCCTACACAAATGTCTTTTTTTTGTAGCTTCCCTCTAAATATTTGAAATCTATGAAACTGAACAGCAGTAGCATCACAATACAATCATCTCATACATTCACATGTACTTTTACATTAATATTTTATTTTAGTAAAAACAGTGAACCAATTTTTTAACTGGGCCTCCAAACTTTTTAACACCAGCTACGGTTTGGAGAACGATAACAATATAAAAAAATTCCACAATAATTAGAAGTGGTGCTAGCACCGTTTCTGAAGGCGCTTTTGATGGAAATGAAAACATTTATCCCAAATTGAATTGTGAGTCCAAACTTTTGAACACTATGTATTATTTGGTGAAACATTCAGTGCTATGTATGAAGGTGCTTGATAAGGAAATTAGAAAGTAACAGATAAGAGAGACTTACTAATCTGTCCGGCAACCTGAGGCCACTGTAACGTAATATCTGACTTAGAAAATGTGATCGAACACATTTAAATGTTCTTAACCAACAAACCGGTTTCTGAAGAATGGAATGTCTTATTTATAGAACTCTTGTTTATGTATGTAGGTTATGAGAACTCATCCACTTACCATACTGTTCAAAAACTTTAGGTAAAACATTTTTTTATTCAAATAGTATTTATACAGTGAGTAGTGGATTTACATATGTCAGTGTGTACCTGCTGTGACTTCTCAGTACTTCAAGCTAAATCAAGATTGCTGTTGAAGGAATTTAATAAATTCAAGCAATGTCTGGGGCGTCCGAGAGAAATCTGGAACTAAATTTTGTTCTTCAAACTGGAGCACGAGATATGATCTTCTTCTTTCATAACATATGCATGCTACTTTGTTTAGTTTATATGCTACGTTGTATTCATGCTTATTTACGTCTGTTCTAATGATATCTGGTGTTCTTACTGGTGAAAATACACTTATTGCTAAAATAAAGGATTTTCAACAATAAGCTTAGCTGCCCAAGACTTTTGCACTTTAGTATATAGTACATGAGCACTAAAAGATTATTTGTTTCCACAGCAATTTGGCAATTAAGGCATCTATCTTTCATATTCAGATCTACTCAGTGGAGTAAGAGGTGGGCGTATCATATCATCCCATGGTGTGATAACTTTCAGAACAGTACTTGTACATTCAGCACCACCTTTGATGCTTAAATTATAGGGTAATTATGTATATGCATATGCCACGTGCATGAATTTTCCATGGGCTGGATCAAATACCAAAGAGATATTAAAAAGTTTTGGAATGCTGTCAGGCATGTCATTTGTGGATTGACGGCAAATGTTTGTTCTTTCCCACCTTTACTGGCTCGTTAAAGCAGCCCTATAGATGTCTTGTTAACATTACAGGAAATAAGGTTACTAAAAAAGCACTGTAAAATGTGATGAGCGTGCGCTGCTGCATATCGCCATGTATGGGTTCGGTTTTGTGGGTGTTTTTGTACCTCATCATTTGTTTTTACATGTTAATGTTGCGTATACAGGCTCAAAACGGCTTCTCTTTCAATGTGTTGGCAAACATCAGATTTATCTGCTGGGGAAAGAAATCCAAAGTACATCCCATGTTACAAAATGTTCCCCAAATTGTCTCCAAATCCTCAACTCTTAGATGTAGCTGTAACAAAAGTGGTAGGCCTAGTAGGCATGGCTAAGATTAGTTACACCTCTACTAATATAGCCCAATGATTCCCTTTCAATGGAAGTCAATAGAACCATTTTTTCCCAGTCTATTTTAAAGCATTTCTATTGGCCACAGTATAAAAATTTTAAATGTAAAATGTAAAAAAAATAGAAATCATCAAAAATGGTGATACGTGTTTTTATTGGACAGCGACAATATTTAAAACAAAATCTTATTACACTAGCAATGTTGATTGAATATTATACAGCTGTTGGGCTACACTTACATGTTCGTGTTGGGAATAGAATTGCTATTAATAGGGCAAACAGCAACACATGAGAAGAGAATGCACCAAATGTGGTAAAGAGTGTAAGTGATGGAATTGCAATGTTTTTGCTCTCTTTCTTGTGTTTTATTTTTACCCTGAACTCCATTTATATGTTTTGTGACCAAAAACAGTCACAATTATTTATAACATGGCCATATATGTTTTATGCTTTGAGTCCATTTAAATATAATAATATATGATATTTTTATGGACTCAAAGCGTACAACACATATGGCCATGTAACAATTACTTGTACTAAAAAACTTATACTATCATTTTGTTTTAGTTACTATAGCAATAAATTACCCACTTCCCCTCATAATGGCCTACTCTTCAGTCTGTAAGCTGCACATGGTGATGAGCAGTTACCATGATCAAATCAGAGCCAATATGTTATTGTTGTTGTTGTTTTTTTTTAATATGGTTTTGCCAAAGGGCTTCTTTTTTATAATGAAGTGGGACTTGAAGAAGCCTCAGGGTCTTATAATTGGAGTATATAGCAATATTTAGGCTCAGGCCTTAAATTTTGTTTTGCATAGTCAGTTTTACAAAACAATTCTCTTCAAGATGTGCATCAGCACCGGCGGACATGGAAGAGTCTGCTTGATATCGAAAAACACAGTCCAGCTCTGACTAAATGAGAGGCTCTTGGGGGGAGCTCCGCCCCCTCAGGCTGCTCCACAAAACAGGCCTTAGAACCTCATGATGGTGCTGACTAGGGCGGGACGCATCGATGCGTTGATGGTGCACCAGAAAGCTAGGCTTAAAGCTAATCCCCGCCTAGTAAAAAAAATTTCAGAAAGCAAATCTTCTGATGTTGAGGCTTCTGTGTAATTCTCTGTGTAAGTTTTCTGACCCTAAAAACATATGTACTTGTATTTAAAGCCTATTTCAACTGGAACTTAAGTAAAAGGGGAATGTTCTCTGATTTTTGCACAGTGCTGTATGTTATTTAGGTACTTAAAAATTATATAATTTCCAAAAGTTTTTGTGGGATGCAAATAACGAAAATAAATAATTAGAGCCAAAACCCAATCCACCGCCCGGTGAAGTACTAGAAATGACATATTGATTATATTGGTTATATTGATTCATGAGTGGAGCTTGAAGGTGACATTAGGCTTACCCTAGTCATGATGAGTAAAGCTTCAGCAACACCAGAGGTGTCAAGTAACAATGTACAAATACTCTGTTACCTTAATTTTTTTTACTAAATTTTGGTGTTTTATACTTTACTGGAGTAATTATATTCTGACTTTACTTCTACTCCTTACATTTCCACGCCATTATTTGTACTTTCTACTCCTTACATTTAAAAATAGTCTCGTTACTCTGATTTCGTTTCCGCTTGTTTTCATTCATGTACATTTACATTCCAGTAAAGATTATTGATAACATTCCTTTGAAGTTTGATTTTTTGCACCATTACAATACTTATAGACAACTAGTCATCATATCTTCTGCTCCATGAAACACATGTTAATGCTCAGTAGTACACAGATATGCCTCTTTAATATATTTACATTGTACTAAACTACATTCATTTTCAATGGGCGTATATGCGGCTGAAACAGGAAGCCTAGCGCATCCCAAATTTATCAACATTCACATTTAATATAACATTATGGATTGTTATGTCATTATGGATTTTAGAAGAATGGGTTTTTTTGGGGAGGTGGGCTAGTGCACTATAGACCCCTGTGGTGAGGCCTAAGCTTTTGTCCTTAATGGAATTTATTTTTCCTTACATTACTGTTACTTTTATACTTTAAGTAGTTTTGAAAGCAGTACTTTTACACTTTTACTGGAGTAAAAAGCTTGAGTTGATACTGCAGCTTCTACAGAAGTATTTTTGAACCCTAGTATCTATACTTCTACCAAAGTAATGAATGTGAATACTTTTGACACCTTTGAACAGCACTAAATCACCTTGTCCTGCTTAAGGCTTTTTGGCATGATCATCTGATCTGAATCTCCTGACTCACTCAATCTCTTTCAGTTTGTACGTGAAATACAGGTTCATACACGTGAGCATTGTTTGCTGCACAGGTGAGACGTCATCACCACTGGCACCGAAGATATGCATGTTTCCACTCATTAAAGCGGTGAGCGCATTCTGCTGCAGATTTGAATGTGGTAGCTGTCACAGCGGTGAGGTCACTTAAGGATGGTGGTGCAGTGGAAAATGCGTGGATTTGCATAGATACAGGAGCATTACAAAATGTGCAAATTTTATTCTAATGCCAGGGATAAGCCAAGCCTGCCTCCAGGGTACTGTATTTAGAGGACTATGTAGTTATAGCTGCTGGTCACCCCAAACAAAGGAGAACAATAATATGCTTGAATCACATTTGAGAGTGGCAAAGATGCAGATTAGGCCAAAAAAAAATTAGTAAATAAATAAATGTAGGGGTTGTCTTTTCAGATAAACTATTAAGGGCTTAATTGTTGATTACTGCATTCGGAGTGAGTATAGTTCTGGATATTCTGGCTATTCCAGGATTTTCCATTTACCATAACCACATCCAATCGGGAGCTACTGTAATCAGAAAGTCAAGTGGTTGCTGGTCAAAGAAAAACTGTAGGGCATGATACATAATTCCTAAATAAACTACACACTTTCACGTACGTGCTGATCCGCCAGTCTGACCAGTGGAAAAGTTGCTAACATGCTGTGAGCTGTGACCACTTCCTGCTTGTTGTGTCATTGTTGTCATCATTTTCCTGTTTGATGCATGCTGACACGAAAAGCACATTGTTTCAGCAGATGTTCCTCCTGATGATCATTTCATACATACTTTGCAATCGTGTGCCTAACTTTTAAAAAAAATTATTATTTCCTGTACAGGAAACACATTTCTACACATTTTAATGCATCATTACTGTTTTGTTTGTTTTCGTGATGGTTTATTTCCCCAATTCAACATGGGGAACAAAAATACAACAAAAAAACGTTTTTTTCCTGCATCAGTTGAGCACAGAGGGTATCCTTTACATTTAGTAAAAATCACTATGAATAGACCAATAGAAATGCTCCTTAAATTGCTTGGAATTAAATCTCTTTACATTAACGTACATTATAAGTTTAGAACTGTTCTGCCCTCTGTAAAGGCCCCAGTTTGGAGACACTTATTTTGTTCCTATTCGATATGTTACATTTAATAAATAGAAATTAACAGAGCTTTGTAAGATGACGCAACCTGCCAAATTCATATTCAACTGTTAAAGCTTCGAACATGCAGTTCAGTCCACAGTCCATATAAAAACTAAGGCATCTTATTTTAAATTCCCTTTTTATGGATGTCATGAACACCAACATATTTGCCTATATCTGCCTATTCAGCCTACAGCAGTTTAGACTGAGTTTTCAACATGGAAAAATACAGGGCCAATCAGAACAGAGCTCATTTACATATCACAGTTTTAAAGAATCGGTCTGTGTAACTGTAGAGGATAACGAGAGATGGGAATATGATCAAGTATGATCAACATGAATTTGGCAAAAACTCACACAGATGTCATGCAGTCGTGTGCAAAAGTTTGAGCACCCTGGTCAAGTCACATGTTTTGTTGATTTGCTAAGTAAAAAAAAAAAAGTGAACACACCCTTTACAGAGAACACACGCCTGTGCACTTTATTTATTAGCCGACATTGGCATATCAGGATTCAATAAATAGAAATGACAACAGATAAATCGAAAACTTTTACACAAGCCTGTGATTTGGTTCCAGAGAAAAAAAAATAATCCTGGAATAAAGGAGGATATTGGCCCTTTAAAATAAGTAGACTTCTAGCTGTCTGCACAATAATAATAATATTCTAACAATAAGCTGAAAGTGTGAAATATGAGATATAGTAAATAGATTTAAGATGTTTTTACTCCCTAAGATATTTATTTTGAGTGTGTTAATGGAAATCAGTGATTTGTGTGCAGTTTTATTTTTTTCAGCAACAACCACAGAGAGTCGGAATATCGAAACAGGGCGACTGGATTCTGCTCCATAAATATTATGATCAGAACATCCAGCTGCTCATATATTACGCAGCGCGGCCATGAGAGCTACTGTATCTGTTATGATGTGCAGGCTGTAAATAACCATGCTGCTCTTAAGTGGCTGGCCTTGCGAACACTGCCAAGTTTCCACAAAAACAGAAAACGCTCCGAAGGCCTTACGCACACTGGAAGTTCCCAGCAAACGGAGACGAGCTGTGCTTAAGGGTGTAAAGCACATTACTGCACTTGTAGCTACAAGTGGAAGTTACTTTCACAGTCCTTTCCCTCAAGTACATCCAGAGCCAAAGATCTAAAGATCTGACGTCTACTGTCACGTGTGCATGTAACTCCTTAATGGTAGAGTGGACAGTGAGGTGTCTTAATATAGAGTCCTCACTGACAGAACCATTCACATTTGTCAAATGTGATGAGAGGTCGTGTTTTGTTACTCAAACTTCCACTCCTCAGTTTAGATCAGCAGCTGTGCAGCCAAAGCCACATTATTTGCTTAATGGTATACGTATCTCTTTCGGAAATATATCGCCGCTGTCCAAAATTGCTACTTTAAAGGAGACACCAAAAACTTACTTTACTTTCAATGTAAGTCAATAGAACCAGATTTATTTCCAAGCCGTTTTGGATTACTTCTATTGGTCCATTCATCATGAAATTTTCACACAATGTAAACAATCATTGGCGTGTTCAAATGATGTAGAAAACTCAAAAATTACAAAATTTATGAGATTTATGTTTTTCATTGAACAGCAACAAAATGTATATATATGTATTTCACATATCATGTGGATGTGATTCAGAATCAGCTTCATACGCTGGCATCATTCATTCCTTTTTTTTTTAAGTGTTGCTGACGCTGTCTAAAGCACAAGAGTGTTGCAACATTTTTCAAGCTCTACTCAAGCTGTTTTTCACAGTTCATACTTCCACTTGAAGGGACATTTCACCACTTTTTGAAAATGTGTGCCTGATATAAGCTATTAAGATGCAAATAACGTCAGTCTAAGTGGTTTAACATTTTTATCATCACCTACATTACATAGATAAGCTCAGAGGACATGTGTGGTTACCGGTCATTTTCGGCTGTGAATGAAAAGACATTTGCATGGTAGACATCATGACATTTGGTCCCTGCCATCACCACTTGCGAGGACCTAATGCAGCATTTCACCACTTCACATGGCTTTCACACCCCTGATTGGTGTTCAACAATTAAATAAAGTGGTGATTTTGCAAACTCAGTGTCATTTGGCTTTCAAGAAAAGCAACTAAAGAACTAAAGCGACTAAGTTTTAGTGGAAATTGTCTTTTTAATAAACACGTAACTCTTTAGGTTCCCTAAAACTATGGGGTCACGATGATGTCGTGACCATTACTGAAACTGTAAAAGTACATCATTTGAGCAAGATCATCTTCTCCATCTCACTTTGGGCGGAGGTGGAAGCTGCCTCATCACCTGATTTTGTTAAAGGTTATGGTGTAAATACGGATCTGCGTCTATGTTCCCCTTTTTTTTTTTTTAGATCCATGAGGTGCATACATGAAGTAAAACAGGGCGTAGTTCCTGGTCGCTTGACTGTTCCTGTCGGTTCTGAGCTTCGTGTCTCTGCTCTTAGGAGGGTTGAAGAGTTACGACAAATAAAAAAGCAAAAAAAGTTTGCAGTGGTGGGAGCGCAACCACCGAATGATCCGAATTTCAAGAGCGCATGACTAACAGCAGCTTTTGCCAAACACGGCACTCTCCATCTCGTGAAGTCTTTTCTTTCTTAATTCCCTGTTTTGGCGGAACTGAAACTGAGCTGTTCCCTTTTCTTGGGTAATTGTCTTACAGAAAATGTGAGTTTCGAGACGTGTCTGCTGGAGTGCAGAAGCCGTCTGAAAGTCAGCAGATGACTCTCCTCACGTTAAAAAAGGAGAAAGATTCCTAAAACACGGCAAGACACGCGACTTTGGCCCTCAGTTGACGTATGCGAGACTGCCGTTCACCAAAGCAGTGGACAACCGAAGTGTTCAAGCTTTATTTTCTCATCTTTGATAGTTACATTGGACACAGCAACATTCAACCAGTGGTTGTGGATAATAAATAGTCTGTAGCTAATTACATCAGCGTTAAATTAAACACTTGAACATTCTAAGTGATTGAATGAAACTAAAAAGATCAAACTTTCAGCCTTGCGTCTACATGTGCTGTCACTGTGCGACACTTTTCCTACCGTCCTCGCTATTTCTGATTTCGTTACACGCTTAGTCACAAACATGCATTCCTTTAATTTGACACAGTTGTGCGGTGTTACGGCATAGATGCCAAAATATGGCCAATTATTCCCGTGAGATCATTTCTCGTCTTAAAAGTCATGTGTTTAGCCCCAAAGGACCTGTAAAGTCTCTGCCCTTCTCTCTCAGACATACAGTAAGTGCTGTGATCACATGATAGTGTTTCTGCTCGCTCTGTGGCCTCTCTAACCACGAGTAGGCTTCAGTGACCCTCGTCGTTATCTGCGCAGGAAGTGCTTCCGAGTGACAGGGCACCGGTGGCGTGGGCTTTTGAGAGTTGACTGACTTCTTGCGCTAGCTTTCCTAGGCTTGCTTTTGCTTGATATTGTTTCATGTCTTTTGTCACCACCCCAAAGTGCTTCAGGGTGCAGCACCACACTTTCACATTCAATTTCTTCTGATCCCGGAGTCCAAGTTGTGTTTTTAGTCAGACAGCTTGGCTGGAGAGGGGGGTCTCGGGCCCTCTCTAGTAGTGGGTTCTCCAAGAAGAAACCTTGTGATTCCAGTTTTAGTGTTGCGAGGAGTTTCCCTCTATTCCTCTCTCATCCGCGGGCAGCGTCTGCAGCGAGGGAGTCCAGAAGAGTTCTGTACATCTCGGACCTCAGAAACCTGGGGTAGGAGTCCCGCTCCATTAGCCCGTACACAATCTTCTGGGCCTCGTCGAAACACTGGGTGGTTGGGCTTTTCACGTTCCTCTTGATTTGCTCCCTTGTGTGGTAGTCGATGTTAATCTGCAATGCAAATGAGAAACTGAAGGATGTTGTGGAAGCAACGGCCAGGCAGTGAATGAGCACAATGAAGACATGTAGGCTTCCCCTCCGGACGCCGGCTTACCTCTTTAGGAGACTCTGCTTTGACGAACTGCTCGTAGATTTTCTTCGCCTTCGATGTCATCCTGAAAGATGACCTGATCTTCTTGTAGTCCTCGCATGTCAACCAGAATTCTATATTCTCATCACTGAATTCCGACTTGAGGAACGTGCGGAAAGTCGCTAAACCATCTGGAGACAAAAAAGGAGAGGCGCCGTTAATGTACAAGAGATCCCTGTCTTTAATTTGTGGTTCAAGAGTTGAATTGTTTGACCATTAGGTCATAAATGGTAGGGTCAGTGGTTGATGCTTACATTTTGAATCGAGCAGTCGTTCTAAAGATTGGGACCATTGTTGCGTGTCCTCTAAGCTTAGCCTGCTGAAATAGGAAAGGTTTGGTTACTTGACCAGATTATGGAGTTACGCCTTGCAGGAATGCCTTCAGGATCATATGGGGACGTCATGTAGAATTCCAGAGAATATTCTGTTTATAACAAAGTAACTCCATCCATGATTCACACATGTCCTCCCCGCTTTCTAGGCTCACCTCAAGCAGCCATTTTTCACACTGTTTACATTTTTCATCACGATTCATCTTAATATTGGAAACAGACAGCCCGATGCTTACCTCTCTGGAGCAGATGAACGGGTGAACATACACTGTAGTCGGCACATGAAGCTTTTTCCTCTATAGAGAGAAAGTCAGCTGTGGTCGGTAATTCAGTCGTCACACATGTGTACCTATGCTACAGCATGCAGTGATACCATGCAAAACCCATCAACGTATTCCATTGTATGGACATATAATCCCAAGATATAGCCGAAGATTCTGTACGACTGCGGTCAGGTCTGGACTTACAGGTTCTTGCTTCTCTTGTGGTCATCTTTGTCCATGTTGAAATGCTTTACGAGAGGCTCAGAGATTAGGCCGGTCATGTTAGAGGAAAGGGCTTAGGGAAAGGAACTCCACAGCTTTGCAGTCCTGTTTGTAGTCATACTGCACTTGGCGCTCAACAGGTCTCCCCCCGGCATCCGCCCTGTCTTTATATGCCCTGCCAGAGTTGTTAAGGGCTGGTGTCACTCGCAAGAAGTCAGCGAACCACAGCAAAGAGGAAGCCCTCTAACCGCCGCCCCCCCCAACCCCCTCCTCCTCCTTCACTCCGGCTCGTCATACTCCAGCCTGCAGGAGTCCAATGTTGCTCACGCACTCAAAGCATGCACTGTTTTGCCTTATTTTTAGCCATGTAAATGCATGTGCGCACAGTAAAACAGCAGATAAGCAAATGCTGAACTTTGCATGCTTTGTTTTAGACAACTCTTTTTTTCCATTCAGGAGAGCCGAAGCTTATTTATGGGTGCGTCAGGGTCAGATTTGAATAAGTTGCTGTGTACCAGCGCAGTTGCAGGGTTCCTCGCCATGCCGTGGTTTTGTTACTTTCTCTTTTGTTTAACGAGTGCAACCAACTTCCAGAAATGCACCTTGACTGCGTAAACCAGGACCAGTTTCACCAAATGCTGTCAAACAGACAGCGGCCCTCAAGCATGGCTGGTCAAGCCCGCTTGGTCCTTTCACTGGGTGAAGGTTTAAGCCCTAGTTGGCCAAAAATGACTACGGCCAGTCATGCATTGACGCTGAACATTGTGTCTCCTCCATGTGTCGGAAACATCTCATGTATGGTGCACCATGAGTCAGTATGTGCAAAATAAAGTCAGCTGACCAACAGACTCTAACTGACCATTCTGCACATGCCACCGTTGGGTCCTCCACTGCAAGCAATTGAGCAATTCTGTGTCTGACACAAAGTCAAAGTGCACAACGTATTACTCATTTCCCTTTTGCTGTCATGGCAACAGTATTTTGGCAGAAGAAGACAGTGGCAGATTGTGAGAGTGATCAGTTTGCGTGTCATCTCAGGCTTGGGACTGATTAATGAGGAATTCTTCTCTGTCAATCATAAAGGTCCACCAAACGCACCACATCAAAATTTCCCTGTAGCTGCACGTCCTACATGTCATGAAGCAACTAACCCAAAACTGTCTGAGCCTTTTAATATATCTATACTCATTGTTCATTTTATCAGCTTAACTTCCCATATAGGGAAGCTTATATATTATATATTATGGCTGTCCAATGAAAAACATGTATCTTCATTTTTGTTGATTTTAAGTTTTCAATCGCCATTTACCATGTGTGAAAATTTTATGACTCATGGACCAATAGAAGTGCCCCAAAATAGCTTGGAAAAAATTCTGGTTCCATTGACTTACATTGAAAGTAAGTATGTTTTTGACCTCTCCTGTAAAGTTGCAATTTTGAAGATACTTGTTTTTCATTGGACAGCGACGATATATATAATACACATATAAAACAAGTGCATTTTGTTATTCTACACCTACAGACTGTAGTTCATCTGTTTCTCTGTATAATTGTTAATCCTCAATAGTCAGGACCCCCAAAGGACCATCACCGAGCAGGTATTATTTGGGTGGTGGTGATATGTTAGTGTGTGTTGTGCTGGTATGAGTGGATCAGACACAGCAGTGCTGCGCACTGATGTTTTTAAACACTGGGCCCACTCACTGTCCACGCTATTAGATGCGCCCACCTTGTTGGTCCACCTTGTAGATGTAAAGACCAGGCCCGGAGTGGCTAAACTGGAAATTCGGGAGGATTCCCGATGGGCCGGCTCATGTCAACCTCGAGTTTGGGCCGGGTGGAAGAGAAAAATAATTTTTAAACTTATCTGTCACTTACCTAACCTTCATCTTGCATTCATTCTCCATTTAACTCTGTATTCGTTCTCTATTTATCTGACAGCACAGCCCCTACATCGCAGTAGATTAAGTGGGTTCTACCATCTGAGGGAATTCTCCCCTCCCGAAATGTTTAAGTTGGTTGCGCCCACGAGTCGTCTTATCTACAGCGGTAAAATTAAATATAGCAACAGAATAGAGCGATGCTGCAGTCGGTGGTGATGGAGGACAGAAAGAGACCAGGTGGAGCTGAAAAGGACAGGTTAAAAAAGAAAGGTGGAAGAAGATGCTGCTAAATGTGCAAAATGAACAGACCTGTTTTCTGGAGGACAGACCTCAGCTGCAGCCGCTAAACAGAGATACGGAAATAAGTTTATATTGTCAGTGTAAGGCTGTTGCTCAAGGCTTGCAATGTTAGCTTAGCGTAGTTTAATTTACAGAGCCTAATACACACCATTAACCACACATATCCAGTTTCAAGAAAATAATATCCAGTTTAAAAATAATAAACATAATTTAGTGTAGTATATTAATAGCCGAACTCATTAATGGAATGTTTTTGTACCGTCGAAGCAGCAAACCCCTTCCGAAGCCACTGATGATCCGGAGGAGTCCATGTTTACTGAACAGACAGGTAGAGGATAGTCTAACAGAGTTATTTAAACTCTGAATAATAATTAAGATAGTTATTTTTAATGTAAAATATAACAGAGAATAGACGTGATATATGTTTAATTGTGTTAATGTTAATGTACACAGAGAAGGAAATTCTCTTGTCTATAGACAATGTTATTAATAAAGTTGAGAAGCCAGTGCACTCTTTAGGTGGCTTTTGTACTAAACATGCGTAGAAGCTAAATAAGAGTTTAGTGTAAATCTAATAATCAAGCTCCTCTCTGTTGGGAAGAAAAATGGCATTTTAATTTTAAATTATTTTAATTTCAATGTGTTGCTTATGTACAAATATAAATACGTTTTTATCTTTATCACATTTTTCACCTTTTAAACCTTTATCTGATTTAAATTTTAATAAAACACGTTTAAGTGAAGTGTTTTCGGTTAACTTACCAACATATACCTGAACTTATATCCAATAAAAAGGCATTTTAAAATTCCTCCCCTATGGAAAAAGTAGGCCGGATTTAGGCATGAAAGTCCCGGGCTTTTTTTCTGTGTGTATGCTCTGTGATGGAGAGGCGACCTGTCCAGGGTATTTCCTGCCTTCGGTTCAAGCACTCACAGCCTACTTCTTCAAATGTTTTGGCTTTATATTAAAGCAGGTCAGTTATTTATAACAGCAGTTTTTAAACTTTTTAAACTGCTACCAGCCTACTTAAATGCTGAAACATTGTTAAAGTGGTTTAACATACTTCTTGTGCCTTCCTACAAGCCTACATTGTAACAGTAAAGCCCATTAGGCCAGTACGAAGTAATGTGAAGTTTTTTAAGAACATTAAAATAGATGTTTGCTTCACTCTCCTAGAATGGAGGGACTACAGAAATATACTTAATCAAGCGTAACCGTGTGTGATTTTGACTGGTGTGTGATTCGGACTGGTGTGTGATTCAGACTGGTGTGTGTTTCGGATTGATTTGTGATGCGGACTGGTGTGTGATTCGGACTGTTGTGGGGTTCGAACTGGTGTGTGATTCGGACTGGTTTGTGATTCAGACTGGTGTGTGCTTCGGATTGGTTTGTGATTCGGACTGGTTGGTGATTCGGACTGGTGTGTGCTTCAGATTGGTGTATGATTCGGACTGGCATGTGATTCAGACTGGTGTGTAAATACAAATAGAAAATAGCACCTTTGTTGGGATTACAACTTCTTACTGAAGCTTGTAGCAACTCGGTAATCTTTATTTATCAGTTTTCACCCGCAATCTGTCTATTTTACTTAAAATCGAACCAGCATGTCTGGCTGACTGGATCGAGAAACAGAAAAAAGGAACCAATCAAAATTGCTCAATAGTCATCATATCAACTTGACTGATGTGGGTGATGTTTTTCTTCTTCTTGTGGTAAATACAGAGAAATAAGTGTATACACATAAACTTATTGTTAGAAGTACATATACAGAAACAAACACATATAGATGTCTGTGGACATATATAGAACTACAGGAGGTGTACATAAAACATGATATGTGTTTCATAAATGTCCCTAATTGATCTAGATAGGTGAAAAAAGTTCTCGTTAATTACTCTTAGCTTAGCACTAACATACTACTGGAACATAATAGGAGTTTTGACATACATTGCCCAAACTAAAGGCCTAGCTGTAATAGTTATAGCTCGCCACTAACATGGGGCTAAATGTAAAATACCTAAGTAGTTTTAATTCAATAAGTACGCGGTAATTTTCTAATTAGGCCGCAGAACAAGCTTATTCATTGGTGGGAGATTTCCAGTAAAACGGTAGTGTCTTGATCAGATTACTTTTTCCCAAGAAGGAGATGTATTAAGGGTGATTTGCCACGGATTAGACCACTGATGACATCCCACACTGTGGGTGGAATTTGAAGTCAAACAAGCTATTCTTAGTGCTGGGGAATTGCCTTTTTAAGCTTTGCATTGCAAGAACGAAGCCATTTTCAGAAAAAGGTCAAGCAGTGGTGTGGCTCGTTTTCATCTTTCATGACACTGTCGCCCGACTCCTGTCTCAGCACCAATTAACCCGGATCAGGCATGTGACCAAAACAAAACTTGCATGCCAACGGTGGAAAACTTCTCCTCAAAGTCTGTTATCTGCTCATAATTAGTCAATGTCATAAGACCCTCTAAATATAGTTTGACTGCTGTTTATGTTTGCATGGTTGACGCAGTTTATAATCAGCGTCACCAAACCGTTGGTCTTGGATATGCAACACTTATGTTAGTTGTTAAAGTTACTGGTGGACTCGATCTTAAACCAGTAGTAAACATTATTATGTATTTATTTATTGTATACTAGGAAAGAGATTCTTGTGATATATAACAAACATGCCACACTTTTTTCCCACCATTGTTTTATTACAAATCCTTTCCTGACTGCTTGTAAAACATTTCCACTCACCACTGTTGTACTAGCTTTTCATATAGTAGCCCTACACATTCTATACTTTCTGTTCTCCTCAGTAATTCCCCTAAAGCCACGTGAATCGTCTTCCCAGAGACTTCCTGGAACCATGATCTGATATGACATTCTGTTGCTTTTCGTTTTCACTCAAGAAGCAGTCTTTTGATAGAAGTTCCCTACAGAGCACCCATGGCTTTCCTTTTAACGTTTTGGTAGGCCGCAGACTTCAGAAATCTGGGACAGGAGTCTCTCTCCATCAGCTTGAATACGAGTCTCTCAGCCTCATCGAAGCAGGATGGATCAGGATTCACTAGGGACCTCTTGATCTTCTCACGTGTGTGATAGTCAATGTTGACCTGTTAAAACCACACATGGCCCTAGTTAGTGAAGAAGTTAATTCAGTTATTTCATGTTTTAACCTTTAAGTGAACTTGGTTGCCTTTTAGTTTTTTTAACTATAAACACTACCAGAATGTAAAACAGAGTAGTGTCATTGATTTTAAGCAGACCAGGTTATATACATATAAGTTATAAGATAATTCACTATTTGAAAAGAGTGGTTTGATGTAAAATGGGACTTTACAGTGGAGGTGATAGGAACTAGGGCAGACAATGTTTCCAGCACAAATATAGTCCTTTCATTTACTACCCAAAATGACCAGTAAACCTGTGTGTTCTGAGTTTTTAGATTTAATGCTGACAGGGATATAAAAAATAATTTCCTCAGGTACTACCTTGTCACACAGCATGCTGTGCTGATCTACCAGAAATGTATTCACAGTTTAGGTGAAAACCTTCTTTAAAAACTATTATGGTGTTGCCATAGAAGACATAGTGGGAAGCTCTTTTAAACAGGCTTATCAACATAGGTAGAAAAAACCCAGGCAAGTGCTAATACCAACCTGAAACACAGAAAGGGGGGACAAAACATCTGAGGAAAGTAGACATTTCCAACACATTGTAACCCACCCTGCTCGGTTACTATAACTCCAATTAACTACTATTAACTGAACAACCCAACAACAACAACAGTCGAAACAAATGTCTCTCTTCATGATGGAATTGATGCACCTGCCGAGAGCCACTTTGCATGGTCATGCCCCCTAACCTCATCACAACAGCGCAGTCCATGATGAATGTCGCACTACCATGAAACATGCATCCATTTCATATAACAGCTTCCTGTTAAAGCACTTTTAGAGACATGTAACTGTTCCTGTTGCCTATTTAACTGATTATGCAAAAGTTTAAAAGAAGCAAAATTCCATTTAAAACTTAAAAAAATGGTCAAAAACTTACTTTACTTTTAATTTCTATTGGTTCATTCATAAATTTGCATTCGCAATGTAAACAACAGATGTTGTGTTCTAATGATACAGAAAGATAAACATCGACCAAAATGGAAATACATGGCAAACTCTTTCTGTGTCACCACTCTCCCATTACAGTTATAACTTAAGCATTCTGTGTTTCCTGTTTATGACATCTATATTCACCATCTACTTCATTACGAACATCTATTTGTTCCCACTGACCACTTTATGAAGTCATAAGCAAAAGTTTGGGTACCACAGTCAAATTCCATGTTGTGTTGAGTTTAACTCTAGCATAAAATGTACCCGGTACAGCACATTATTACTTTAACAGTGACCTGACCTGTATTAAACTGACAGGTATTGTAGGGCTTCTTATGAAGTAGCCAGTGAACATATAACTATTAGAGAGCGATAGAAACAAATGGGTTGTATTTAACTGGGGCCTCTGCTTGGACCACGTGCAAGACACGTTTTCATGGAAAACCCAGCTAAAGCAGATTCATCTACTGACCTCTTTCTGAGCCATAGGGTCGAGAAACTTGTGGTAGATCTGTGCAGCTTTTTTGGAGCGCATGCTGGAAGATGTGGATTCCTTGTAGTCCTTACACGCTAACCAAAATTCAAGGTTCTCTTCGCTGAACTCTGACTGGAGGAACGTGTGAAAGGCAGCGAGGTAGCCTGTTGGAAGAGAGATGCTGCCAGCATAAGCTTCGCTTGTAAGTTTTAAAACTTCAAAGCTTTAAAAGCTTTTAACAGGGTTTTAATGATCTTACATTTGTCCTCCAACAGCTTCTCCAGCTTAGGCTTACATATGCCATTCTCTTGAGGGCTAGGATAGAAAAAAAAAAAGAAATCATAGATCTACAAAGTCTCTGATTCAGTTCATTAACAGTATGTCTCTGTAACATTACTTTGGTTATGCAGTACTGCCTAAATAGCTTTTAGCCCAAAACAGCAGATAAACTCACCAAGAGTCGGCATCAGTAGTGTAAGTAATTTTCTGGACTAAAACACATTTGATATCGTTTTTCTGCTTCCTTCTGCTCAGAAGAATGTCCAGTCTAAAGGAAACAAAAACAAAAACAAAATATCACATGCGAGCCCTTGTGAAATAATATTTCTGGCTTTGATGTTCCTCATACTAGCACATGATGAAACAATACTGCAAACCCCATCCTCCTAATTTCACACCTCTCTCTGTATCTTAATGCTTCAAGAAAAAAGGAATATCTTTACGTTTTGACTTGCTTCTTGTTTCGAATGAGCTCCTTAAACTCGTAGATCCTTATCTTCGAGAAGAGTAGCTTTGGCATAGCAGGACTCCTCTCATTCAGCAGCTTCTACGTTCTGTAGCCAGCTGTTCTGAAATGATCCTGTGTTCTCCAAAGGTGTATATAGCTGCTGAGGTGTCCTGAAACTTGGGCATGTTTCCACAGGCAGCTGGATGCCAGAAGGGCTACAACATCAATACTGATTCCTCTCATCACTGTGATTCATGTACATTTCACAGCTCACTGACGCCATAGAGACACCTTTTTTGGTTTCAGCCATAAACGGTTTATCTTTTGTTCACAGCCTGGTCAGATGTTTAAAATATGGATTCCTGAACGCTTGTTACGGATTCATGGTTGTAGAAAAAAAGGAAATTGGTCTAGAACGGGGCAGAGGTGCTCAAACTTGCAGTGTTGGCAAAAAAACATTGTAAAGTCATCACTTAAATATGTCAACATGTCAGTTTTCTAGGTGAAAATAAGTTAACACAGCTTCTACAGGGAACATATCTAAATGCAGCACACCATTACTGTTCAATTTCTGAAGGAAGAAATAAAATATTAAATATTCAATATGCTATAACATTTGCACAGGCCATTATGTTAAATCCAGCCAATAAACCATAATAATGAATACAATTGGGAAGAAATATGTTCTCTATAGGGGCTTAGAAAACGTTACAATATATGACCAGTGGTGTCAAACTTTTGCCAACCAGTGTATACAAATATACAAAATAAGAAAGAACAAATTATTATAAAAGTAGTTTATAGATGTACACCATATTTTGTTGATTTGTAGGTGAATTATATGTAAAATATGTTTGTTCTGTCAGTGAGTGAGGGGGTGACTAAAGGGGTACCTTTATGGTGGGCCAAATCAAATGTCTTTAACAGACACTTTAAGTAAGTAAGTAAGTAACTAAGCATTTATTTATAAAGCACTCTAAACACAACCGGAGTTGACCAAAGTGCTGTACATAAAATCAATCCCCAGAACACGCAGGGTAAGAACAATAAACAAATAAAATACATAACGACAGTGACACATAAAATGAGTTTAAAAGAAAAACAAAAAAAGACAACTAGCAGCACCTCACATCACTACAGTCTCCTGTTATTCAAATGCAAGTTTGTAAAAGTACGTTTTTAGACCTGACTTAAACACAGAGACAGAAGAGGCTTGGCGAACATCGGGTGGAAGACTGTTTCAAAGTCTCGGAGCATAAACCGCAAATGCACGATCACCTTTAAGTTTCAGCCGACCCCTGGGAACAGTCAGCAAGTTCTGTGAAGATGATCTCAGAGAACGTTGAGAGGCTAAGGGTGTTAGCAGGTCTGTGATATAAGAGGGGTCAATCTTACTTAGTGTATTCTTTACTGGACAGGTAGCCAATGTAGAGAAGCGAGCACTGGAGTGATGTGGTCTTTTTTCTTAGTGCTAGTCAATAATCTGGCAGCAGAATTCTGGACTAGTTGTAGACGTTGCAATAGATAGATTAATCCCTATATATAACGAATTACAATAATCAAGTCTGGAAGAAATGAAGGCATGAATAACTTTCTCCAGGTCAGAGAAACAGAGAAAAGGCTTTAGTTTTGCAATGTTTCTCAGCTGGAAGAAACTATTCCTTACCACAGAGTTGATTTAGGTTGTGGGCCCTACCTTGGGCAGCCCTGGTGTAGACCTCTTTAAACTTTTAAAAGGTTCCTTACTAAAGGCCTGCAAAATACTTGAGTTGTGCACTCAAATGTGTTGTGGAAATGTGTTCTGCTTGTATAACAAGCTTACATTCAATTAATGTGTTCATATTTTATGACCATAAGTTTACACTGCTCACTAAAATTTGCAGAAATAATGCTATAATGTCAAACGTGTCAAGTGTAGAGAATTAACTTATTTTTACTCAGCAAATCAACCTAACCTGTAATAAAATTGTGTGCCTGGAAATGTTATAAACATAAGCAGTTTGTCTTTTAGAGCATTTGTATTTATTTATTTATTGTTTGCATAATTTGTTTAACTTTCTTTACCAGGGTCCACATAGAACCACCACAGAGTAGTACATTCATTCAAAAACCAGAGCATAGCAGGTCTTGGTAGATGTGCACACAGAAAGCAGTCAGTCTTTAATATAAACTGACAAACGCTACTCGTCTGTCACCTCAGCTTACACACACTAAACACTACTGGTACTGGAGTATCATGAACTGATATCTGGTTAACCACAAGAAGCTAACACCAAAAAACAGAATAGCACTGTAGGCTTACCTTTTTAAGGTGACCCAAAAAGCTTACATGCCGTGTTGGATGCTGCTGAGGACACGTCGTCTTTTACGGGGTATGTTTTCTCCTCAGCGGATGTGCCAACATGTTTTTTGTCAGAGAAATATGTTACTGTTTCTGGACCTCGCTAGCATTAGCCAAAGTAGCTGTTCCAGCGAAGCAAAGTATAGCCATTTACAAATTTGAGTAAAGCTATTGCGTTAGCCGTCGGCAGCTTATCTTGCTGTGATAAACAAATAGTGAATAGCCTAATGTTTTTCACAATGTGACATTCACCTAAAAGTTGTTGAAACCATAAGTCAATTCAATTTATACCAACCTAGTGTACAAATTATCCTGAACTTTATTGACAGTATACATGCAACATATTCAACTTGGCATAACTGTGCTTTGTAGTAGAAAGTAACGGTAAGACAGAATCTTTAACTATGTACAAATGATGTTATGTGAGATTATGAAGTAACGGGCTTCTCGATATTCTTTAAAGAGGTCTGATGGCCTGTCTTGTTCTATAAAAAAATGGGAAGTCACATAGCTGTAACGGTTATTTCACTATTATTCTCATTTGTGCTCAGACAGCTAGTGTGGTTAGCACTGTTGCCTCACAGCAAGACAGTCTGGGTTTGTGTCCTGGGTTCTGTGTGGAGTTTGTATGTTCTCCCCGTGCTTGAGTGGGTTTCCTCCGGGTGTTCTGGTTTTCTCCCACAATCCAAAGACATACTCAAGAGGTCACTCTAAATGCCCCATAGGTGTGAGTGGGAGCGCAAGAGTGTGTTGTTCCAAGCCAGGTGTTCTATAATTTCATCCTACCCATCGATCGGTCGGAATGCGCACATCACCATTATGTCAAGATTTCGATGGTTGGCGCGTACATGCATAATTTTATCCTTTTTGTTTTTAATGTTTTAACGTCTTTTTAATGTTACTTGTTTTTTAAGCTTTATCTAAATTTAGCCTAATGTTACTGTCTGTTTGACTGTTCCAAACGTTTGTGGCAGCTCATAATCGTTGACACAATAGCAGGGGGTATTGTTTTATGACCATATTTACACTATCAAATAATCCTACCTGTTGTTTTAATGCACTGGCAGTACTATTTTCCACCAAGGTAGCACAGATGGACAGATTTGTGCCGCAGTAGGACGTTTGGACAAGGTAGGACAAATCGACAGAACACCGGAACCCAGGTAAGTGGTGGGGGTTGTGTTAGGAAAGGCATCTGATGTAAAAACACTTGCCAAGTCTAGCGTGCGTGTTGACTTGCTGTGGCGAGAAGGGAGAAAGCTGAAAGGTGTGTGTGTGTGTGTGTGTGTGTGTGTGTGTGTGTGTGTGTGTGTGTGTGTGTGTGTGTGTGTCCTCAGACAGCTAGTAATGGCTTGTGAATGTACTGATGAACATCTCTATGAATCGTGTGCTACTCTGGACTAAACAGGCCTGGTGTGTACAACAGTAACTTCTTATCAGCGTAAGGTTTGCAATGTGTCACATCAAGGTTGGGCTTCCTGATCTCAAGTCTTAGTCATGTGGGAGTGGCAAAAACCAGAATAAAGCGCCTCATATGACCTAGAAAGCAGGTTCACTGAGTAAGGGCAACCATGTCAAAGACTAGAACAATGGGCCCATTGAATAGGCAGCAAGCAATGTTTTTATAAGCTTGTTTGCTTGTATACCTTATTCCAGTTATGTTTCTCTCCAGCTTTCATTTTGATATACAGTTTTATGCAAAGGTTTCCATGCCCCTGGGCAAATAACTTGTTTTTGTACATTTTCGAAGTAAAAATATGTGGACACCCTGCACAATAGGCCTTTCTCAACCACTGGGCCCTTGATCCTCAGGCTAATACTGAGGGTTGACAAACATTATTGACAAAATAATTGGCTTAACAATGATGCAGAAATGTAAAATGTTTACAAAGGATAAACTGTTAATACAAGCCGTGCAACAAAGGTGGCGCTACTGCCCTATGCCAAACAAATGACACCCCCCAACATCTGAGTTATCCACTCAGAAGCAACTGATATAACAAACTAACATCATCTAAATGTGTTGATATTTATATGTATAAACATGTACTGAGCACTAATATTTGTGTATTTTATGTACAACTCTAAATATATTTAAAAATGTGTGGCTGGAAATATTATAAACATAAGCTGTTCAATTTTCCTTTTACAGAAATGTGTAATATTAATTATATATATTCATAGTTTGCATAATTTGTTAGCCTTTCTTTACTGTAGTATTCAAAGGCCAGGGTCCTCACAGGACCACCACAGATAATAATACAGTAATATTTGAGTTGTATATCATTCTCATCACTGCATGACATGATTGCCAGAGTTTTTAAACAACTCTAAAAACAGTTCACTAACCAAAAATATCTGCAAACAAAACCCTCTGGTCAGAAACTAGCCGCTGATGCACTGAAGTATGACTACTACGAATGGTGCTGCATCAGATCAGCTATCATCTCTAACTTTATATCAACAACATGGACCAACAAGGAAATAGTGGACCATGAGTGGATGGTGTTTAAAATAGTCAGATCCACTTGTATCAGCACAGCACACTCTTAACACCCCACCACATCAGGGTCAGTAGAGTGCTGAGCATGATCAAATAATACCTGGTCTATGGTGGTCCCATGGGGCAATAGGGCAAAATACCACTAACAAACAATGCAGAAAAACAGTGCATCTACAGAAAATAATTGAAATAATTGAACAGTGACACAAGTTTTGCCATTTTAACTGTTTACTAAACCATATTCAAGATACAGTTATATAAACTGTAAGGGCTTAAGGGTATTTACATCCATTTTGGAGGAATGGTTTAGGAATGACAGTGCTTTAATATGTAGCTGCCTCTTTTTCAAGGGACCAAAAGTAATTGGACAACTATCTCAAAAGCTATTTCATTTTTCTTTTCTTGTTAATCAGCCATCAGTAAGCAAGTAAAAAGTCTAAAGTTGATTTCAGGTGTGGCATTTGCATTTGGATGCTGTTACTGTGAACTTACAACATGTAGTCAAAAGAGCTCTCAATGAACGGGAAACAGGCCATCATTAGACTGAAAAACAAACAAATCCATCAGAGAGAGAGAAATGTTAGGAGTGGCCAAATTAACAGTTTGGGGCATTCTGGGAAAAAAGAGCGAAGTGATAGGATCATGAACTCAAAAAGGCCTTGATGTCCCCGGAAGACATCAGTGGCCGATGATCGCAGAATCCTTTCCATGGTGAAGAAAAGTCCCTTCATTAGAGCAAATACAGAGGGTTCATGACAAGGTCCATTAACCATTAATTCGCCTCAAAAATAAAACCCCAGATTAGACTTTGCCAAAAAACCTCTAAAGAAGCCAGCCCAGTTCTGGAACAGCATTCTATGGACATATGAAACTAAGATCAACCTGTATTAGAAAGATGTGAGGAAGAAAGTATGGAGAAGGCTTGAAACAGCTCATAATCCAAAGCATACCATATCCTCTGTAAAACATGGTGAAGGCAATGTGATGGCATGGGCATGCATGGCTTCCAGCGGCACTGGGTCACTGGTGTTTATTGATAATGAGACAGAAGACAGAAGCAGCTGGATGAATTCTGAAGTGTACAGGGATATACTTTCTGCTCAGAATCAACTAGGTGCAGTATAGTTCATTGGATGGCGCTTCACAGTACAGATGGACAGTGACCCAAAACATACTGCGAAACTAAACCAGGAGTTTTTTAAGGCAAAGAAGTAAAATGTTCTGCAATGGCCGAGTCAATCACAGATCTCAACCCGACTGAGCATGCATTTCACTTGCTTAAGACAAAACTTAAGGCAGAAAAACCCTCAAACAAGCAACGACTGAAGACAGCTGCAGTTAAGGCCTGACAAAGCATCACAAAAGAGGTAACTCAGAATTTGGTGATGTCCATGTGTGCCAGATATCAGGCAATCATTGCCTGCAAAGGATTCCCAACAAAGTATTAAAAATTAATACTAATTTGTCCAATTACTTTTGTGCCCCTGAAATGAGGAGGGTTTATAGAAAAATGGTTGCAATTCCTAAACATTTCATAGGATATTTTTGTTCAACCATTTGAATTAAACCTGAAAGTCTACACTTTAATTGCATCTCAGTTGTTTCATTTCAAATCAAATGTGGTGGCATGGAGAGCCCAAATCATGAAGATTGTGTCACTGTTTAAATATTTCTGGGCTTAACTGTATATGGACAAATATTGTAACAATAACAGTAAAAGGCTTTTTTAAAGAACTGCTTATATGTACAACAGGGATCCCACCATAGAGTCAAACCATTTATCCACACATGCATTATACATTCAGATGGTTCTCTGAGTGTTCAGTGATCTATATGGAACCAGTGAACCCTTCATTCTGCCAGATACATAACAATAACATGAACCTTAAATAGAAGAAAAATAGAATGGCTGCTCTAGAATGACTGACTAGTTGTTGGATAAATGTTCTGCTAGTTGTATGTACAGTATGGACTGTTCAGCTAAATTTTTGCATTAAAAGGACAAAAACAATTGATAAGTTTTATTTCAAATGCTGTAATACCATACATAACATACTCTTCAGGCATATTAATGTTGTTTAGAAAATAACATGCATCTCCAAAATTGTAATATGACAGTAAAATGAAACACTGAGTTAATGTAAAGGGATTTTACTCCAGGTGCATTTACGATCACTGTAAAGGACCACTGCTGTGCTCATATTATATAGAAAAAAAAAACTGATATACATATAAGAATAAATGAGTTAATACAATAGAAATCAATGAATATGATCTTGGTTTCATGCTTTAAACAAAGAAATGGACTATGATCTAGCATTTCTAACGTTTACCTTTGAAACTCGGCAACCTTTTAGCTATTATTGTCTGATCTCTAGTAACAGTTGTCCCTAATTCCCACACCACCTTATTAAGGCGATACAACACATAAGCACTGGCAACAATCAGGATAACACCAGTGGCAATGAGCACAATGTGCAGAGCCAGCAAAAGCCCACTATACAGTCCAGTAGCAGGTATTGTCCAGAGATACACCCAGCCCTTGTAACGATTACTGTGAACAATATTAGGGCAACTATCAAAGACCACAGTGTCAGTGAATGTATTGACTGCGTAGAATGTTTCCTCAGAAGTGGACGGGGAAATGTCAAGAAAGCTATGCCGTGAAAAGTGTGAGGTTGAAAACTGAGAAGTAGTAGTAGTATCTTGTCTAGGTTTTGAGCCTGTGGTACTGGAGGGAAGGCTAGCATGTTGGGGAGATGGGGTGAATGCTATGTCTGGATGGATCCTTGAAGCAATTGTCACAAAATCATATCTAGCTAAGGCCGTTGTGATGCCACACTGGAGATGTTCATGAGTTAAAGAGATGAGCTTGTGGTTTCGTAGGTAGTGAGGTTCATGGCATACAACGTCATCCAGATCTGAAACTAGCCTTTGGTTTCCTTTGATCCATTCCACAAAGTCCATGACACTGCATACACAGTCCCATTGATTGTGCCCAAGAGTGACCAATTGTAGTGAACTTGCATCCACAAAAGCATCTCCTGGGAGATAGCTTAGGGCATTATGACTCAGATCAAGTTTGATTAGATTTGAGAGGCCATGAAAGATCCCTGCTGGAATGGACTGAAGCCCATTATCGCCGAGCAGAAGGATTTTAAGATTGGCAAGCTTTGAAAATTGGTCTACTTGTAGATGCTGAAGATTGTTCGATCTTAAAGACAGCTTTTGAAGATTGGGTAGGCAGCAGAAAAGGTTCCTTGGCAAAGAGCTGAGCTTCTCGTTTAAGTGTAAATTGAGAAACTTGAGGCTAGTCATGTTAGCAAAGAGGTTCCACGGCACAGTGCTAAGATTGGTATTATACAGATAGAGCTCCGGGAGTCTTGGCATGTGGCCCACTAGCTGGTCTGGCAGAGAGACTAGGGGGTTATTGTAAAGTGTGAGTTTGGTAAGGTTTGGTAGAAAGTAAAGGCTTTCAGCTGGTAAGTACTGGAGCTGGTTGCCAGACAAAGTCAGGGTCAGAAGGGAGCTTAAGTGCCAAAAGATCTGTGGAGGGATTTCTCGTAATTGATTCTTATGCAGCATCAGCACCAACAGATTAGACAGATGATCGAAGGAACCTTCTTCTAGAGTCTCCAGCTGGTTGGAGTACAGATACAATGACTTAAGCCGCACCAGATTGTGAAATAATGTCCGTGAGAAATGTTGTAGTAAGTTCCCAGCCAGGTTTAAATGATTTAAGCCTGTCATCTCCTGGAAGACATTGGTTTCCAACTGGGCAATATGGTTTTTGCTGAGGTCCAGTTCAGTAAGATTGGCCAGTCCTTCCAACATGTCTGCTCTGAGATGTGCCAGCTGATTCCCGTCCAGACGCAGCTGCTCCAAGTTGCCTAACCTGCTGAACACTCCGGGCGGAAGGACTGAGAGGGCATTATTTGACAACATTATAGACCTGAGCTGATCAGCGCTGTAGAAGGCCTCTGGATGAATAGTTTCAAGAGAACTGTGGGTGATGCTAAATCTCAGTAAGAGCGAGAGATGCTGTAGGCTTTGAGCTTTAAGGACTTTAATGGAAGTGCTATTAAGGCTCAGGCGGAAGGTATGATTTGTCTCCAGGGGCGGTATGTCGATGATGGCCCCTGTGCAACTGACGCGCCCATCTGTAGAGCACACACAGCCAGTGGGGCAGAAAAAGCCAAGAGGGAGCGGCGATGCCAGTTCGAGTAGAAGAATAATGAACCACATGCTCTTAGTCTGTGGAACAGTAAATAAATAAGTAAGTGATATGAGATTAGACTACAGGAACACTTTTAGAATGACATATATGTCCTTCATAATACAAGTTCCTAAACAATCACATATGTATCATGTATTTAATTATATAAAGAACCTACATTAAAAATACAACATTTTTATCATAAAATTTAAATTGAAATATAGATTATGTTTAATAAAGTTTAATAATCAAAAAGTTTCTTCATACTTTATTTTTAAAGATGTCTCTTAAAGGAACCATCTTTTTAAACGTCATTGTGGCTCTAAGGCATCAACATTTTTTGTAGGTGTTTTGTGAACACCATGTGTTTGTTCTAATTCATATACGTAGTTACAGCCTTGTAGTGTAGTTACAGCCTTGGATGTACGATTTTGCAGTAAAAAACACTTTTATTTGCAAAGGATATTTACATTATGTGGACATTATTCAAACTTTAAAGAAGTTATTTTTAGATTATATTTAAAGTTATTATTATATTTAAGAGTGGAAGTCATACACTCTTATGTATAATGGTTCCTAAATGGTTCTTGGCTTGTATATACAGCTGAAGGCGGAAAAACTGTTAATTAGTATAAAACCTTTAAATTTTATGACAATCCTTAAAACCTTTTTACATAGGTTCTTTAAACATGTACATCATATTTACAATTCTTTAAAACATTGTCTATTGAAAGATTCTTTAGGGAACCAAAAGTGGTTCTGCTATAGCACTGTGCAGAGAACCATATACCATGGAAAGCGTTGTTTTCTCTCTTTTCATTGTAATTCATTCACTCTTAAAAGTAACCGTTCCCAAATTGGTTATAAGATCCACTGTATGGTTCTAAGCAAAAAAACCTTTCATTTGTAGAGACTGTTTACATTATATGGACATTATTTAAGCTTTAAATAGGTTCACTACACTTACATTTCTTATTAATGAAAAATGGTCTGCTAAAGAACCAGGTAACGGAACTCATCATGTACAGACTAGGTAAGGAACTACATCTTTATTCTCTTATATCAGTCTTATAGAGAGCTTGTGTCCAGCACAGTTTGGGGAATTTCCTGCTCAAGCACACCTGCTTCAGCTCATCTCTCAGTTGGCAGATTTAGCAGGTGTATTTGATCAGTGAAATCACCATCCAAAGCAAGGTAATTAGGCGGCTGGTGTGGCTGCAGCTTTTTATTCCTCCATACCAGAAGCTCATGATTCTAGGAAAAAGCCTTCAGTTTATATAGAACTTGTACATTCTAAGTCCATTCTTGAATATATAAAAAAAGATTCTATACTCAGATCCCATTTAATTCTTCTTTAATGCAGCAGTCATTAAAAGACTCGATAGGAGTCAAAGGTGGTTCATCTATTGCATCACTGTATATCATTATAGGTGCTGTTATTTTAAGAGTACAGCATTAGTTATGTAAATTCACCATGTTCAGACCAGACAAGCAACTACTTCTTCATTCTCTTATATCAATCCTTTAGTCCTGGATTGCCAGGTTTAGCCGGTGTGTGTTTGACCAGTGAAATCACCATCCATTGGCATGTTTAGTATGGAACTCCAATGTGTGCAATGCTCTTCTGATTCGTCTCAAAGACCTAGACCACCTGAAGAAACCTTTTTGCAATTACTATCTCGCTGTTCATTGTAGGTCAGGCACTCTTAAAAATAATGGTTCCTTAATTTGTTTTCGCTTGTATATAAGGTTCTAGCAAAAACCTTTAATTGATATAGAACTGATGTAGAGTGGTTCTTGTATTGCAGCACTGTAAAAGTGCTGGTGCTGTTATTTTAAGAATGCAGCAGCTGTTATGTCACCGTGTGCAGACCAGGAGAGCAACGTCTTCATTCTCCTATATCAGTCTTCTAGTCCTGGTGAGCTCATGTCCAGTACAGTCCCTGTTTCCCTGTTCAAACACACCTGCTTCAGCTCAGCTCTGAATTGCCATGTTTGGCAGGTGTGTTTGATTAGTGAAATCACTGATCCAGCAGCACCAGACCTGAATACCTTCTACCCCTGCTCTGTCATATCAAATATTAGTTCCATTCTGTCCTAATATACCACAAATGCACTGTGAAGGTATAACAGGTACATCAATATAATTCCACATTCTTAAAAAAGAGAGACCAGGAGTTTAAAACATGTCTCTAATTCAGAGAGTCTACATTTACAAATACTACACCATTGTGCCTGAATAACCAAATCCATCATCAAAGTTCTGCTTACCTCTCATATACACCACAGCAAGTGTCCCGCTGAGCTGGTGCAGCTCTTGTTTATAAAAGATCACTGGGAAGGGAGCATTTCCTTAAAGTTTATCTGGGGTCCCACAGGAGACCACATGGAAGCCTGAATCCGCTCTGATGAGACAACTTTTAATGGAAGTCAAGGCAGTCAGTCATTTTAAACCGTTTCTGTTGGTCCGCTCTGCATGAAACGTGCATGCTGTATGTTAAACTCAACAAATAATTATAAAAAATATTTAATCTTAATTATTTTTTTTAAATATATTTTAATATATTAAAATTGGCTCTAGGTAGTGGTTGCAGTAACTTTATGATATATGTTATTATGATATGATATGTTATTAAAGTTATTGCATAGTACGTATAGTATGTGATATATATTGTTACTGTCAGCACAAAATCATAGTACCTGATGTTTTAAATGCCTTATTTAGTTTAGTTTATTTAGACCCCATAGAGCAGGGATTATTTGGGTGGATCAGTCTCAGCACTGCAGTGATACTGACATGTTGGTGGTGTGTTAGTGTGTGCTGTACTGGTATGAGTGGATCAGACACAGCAGTGCTGCTGGAGTTTTTAACACTATGTCCACCCACTGTCCAGTCTATTAGACATGCCTACCTTGCTGGTCCAGGTTGCAGATGTAAAGTCAGCGATGATAGCCCAGCTGCTGCTGCACAGTTTGTGTTGGTCTCCAACCTCTATCCTTCGTCAGTGTTCATAAGATGCTGCTGGGTGGTTATTTCTGCTTGGTGGGCTATTCTCAGTTCAGCAGTGACACTGAGGTGTTTAAAAACTGATCCACATCTGATCCACATATATTACTGCATCTGTGTCACTGCAGTGCTCTACCCAAACAATACATTCATGTAGGCTTCTCAAGGAGCACTGAAGGAAGAAGTATATTTGTTTTGCTGTTGAGTTCAAATATCAACAGTTATTCTCTAGAATCGCTATGTTTGTTGTTAGTAACTGGCTCTGGTTGTTAAGTGGTCTGGGGGTTTCACTTTGTTAAGGCTTGTGTTGAGATGCCTGTTTAGAAATATCCAGCAGCTTCACTGACCCGAGCTCTCCCTCATTGATGCGTCTGGTAGCTCGCGCCAGCTTTAAACATGAGGTCAGTGATAAGAGCAATGAATAGCAATGATGACCATATATATTGCAATAAAGACGGCTTTAGTATAATGTGAGAATCTGAGACGTAAAGTTATTTTACTCTCTGGCCACGCACCAAACTGCAGACTGCTACTACACTAAATATGTAAAACCATAAAATATAATAAATAAATAAAAATGAATGAATAAATAAAAGGACACCAGCGTTAGAAGTGTGTAATGTTCCATAGGGTGCTGTTTGGGTTTAACATTACTGTTTGTGTTGTCTAGTCAGGAAACCTTAACATACATTATTTCAGCATTATGCCTCCAAAGATTTTTTTTTGGTTATTTATACATTTGATCCAGACACTGCATGTGTAATTTAAAGGTTTTCTATCTTGTTTGATTTGTAAAGTGGCCTTTGATTGGAATGTTGTATTTTGTTTATTTATTTGTAATTTATCCTAATTCCACAAATGTTGTTCTACGTCACTAAACATACAGTGATTTACTACCTTACCTACAGTGGATATATACTGTATATATATATAATATATAATATAAAATGTATGAATAATACTTTTGGAAAGAGAGACCAGCCCTTTAGTATTTTGAAATTGTCTAATCTGGCCCCATGATCTAGAGATGTCATGTTCCTTTTATGCATATGAAGACTTTTTATGCTCTTTATCTGGGCTATGCACAACTGTTTTAATCTGTTCAATCTGTTTATGAAAGAATTAGAAACTTGGCCTGTGTTGTAATTTAAAATCAAAGTTATTTATATTGATAAAGTAGATACAGATTTCCTTTATAGGGATCGCAGTATAAATTTTGGCCATATCGTTCAGCACTATGTATACAGTAATTAACAGTAATGCAGGAGACCTTAAGGAGATATATAGGTTCCAGATAAAGATGGACTTTCCAAAGAATATGCATAGTGTTTGACTCAAGAGGAGACACATGTGAGATTACTGGAGTCTTTGTAATAAAAAAAAACAGGAGAAATATCTCAGCTGCAGGAGACAAAAGCATCCATCTGATCTCGTTGTTATTAAGGCAAACTACAGATTTATTAAACAGCTCTGGGCAGTTCTACAGACCAATTGATCCTGATCAGCTAGCATTTTCAAATTCTGAAAAAAAACACAAAACTCAGTGCTGTTCCACTAGTACAGTTTTTTGTATTTGCTTGACTGCTTTGCAAATGAAGCAATTGTGATTCCGTAAACTCTCAATATATACATAAAACATTGATAGAAGATGAAGAATTGGTTGTGTAAATACACAAGCACTGTTCATGTATACAAGTGCAGCTAAATCTTGCGCTCTTGTCATCGTTCTCAGGTTTTTGTAGTTTCATGTGAGTCATCAGTCCATCGTCTGGCCCCTTTAGGATCATCATTTGTTGTACTGGGATCGACTGACAACTTGGCACAGCGTTTTATATTAGAGACATAATCTAAGTTGAGTGCAGTTCCTCTGCCTCCTTCTTTCTTTCTCTTTTACTTCCTCCCATTTTTTGTCTGCCTCTCATGACATGATGTCTGCGTGTGGATGATAGAGTTCTATCTGCACAAGTGTCCAATGTCTAGCCACAGCCAGTGACTCAGCTACCACTAGCTGCTATAAACAGTAATTGTGTGCTGAAGCTTCTTTCATTCTTCGCTGTACACGGGAATGCAGTATGTTACATATGAGGCGATGATATAACATAGTCCATACATTTCTATTCTTTACTAATAAGTACACTAACTGCCAACTTCATAAGCAATAGTAGGACCTCCTTGGTGGTGTACGGTTAGAGACCATAGTCCATTTCTTTCCATGCACATTTAGTGTTACCCTTAATCACAGAGGTCCATTTGTGATATTTATAGGTTGCTGACCACTCTTAACCCAGCAGTGACACTGATGTGTGTAAAAAAAAAATCTATATCACACCAGTTGGAAATGGTCCACCGCAAATAATATCTGGCTGATAGGTGTCAGAAATCAACGATGAATGGAGTAGAAAGAAACGGACACATTGTCCTTCGACAACAGATGGGCTACAGTCTAGAACTGGACAAATAGTGGACATGTAAGGTCGGTTTAGGACATTAAGTCAGGGCAAATACATGATAAGTTTTTTTAATAAAGTGAATTGTGACTGAATGTAACAGTCTCAGGTTTTACAAAGAAATGTTAATTTAGCCAGCCATGCACAGGGGAAGGAACATAATGCTAATAAGAAACGGGAATGCCAGCCAGAATTCCAGCCTGAAAAGAAAACACAAGTAAAGCTGATCGAGGAATACTGAGAGTTTAAAACATACTAAGACTAATTCTAAGTATATTTACTATATAAACTACAGATAACCGGCAGCAAAACTTTGTTCTTCAAAAGTTTTTAATGTTATTAATAAATAATATATTCTTTCGGAGAAATAATATTAGACAAAGAATAAAAAAAAAATCTCACAACAGTTTTATCAGGTATATTAAAGATAGGAAATAAGTAAAGTGGCGCCCTCTAGTGTTTGGAGGGAAAGGCAATATATGTAAAATAAATAAATATATAAATAAATAAATAAATAAATAATAATAATAATTACAATACACAACACCAGTTTCTTTCTACATGATTTAGTCTCTGAGATGTAGGCTGCATCCAAAACTGCATACTGGCAATATAAATATACTAGTACACCACCAATAGACAGACATCCATTCATTACTGTTGTCTGTGTATGATAGTAGTATAGGGTTTTGAATGCAGCTGTAGTCATCCACAGTAGAGAAACCTATCTAACTCAGATTATAGTTGTGGTGAAAGGAACACAAAGAAGAATGTAGATGTAGAATAATGATGTAGTAAATAGTCAATAGTGCTAAATCTACAAAGGTACCCTGCTAGAAAAACGGCTTTTAAACACAAACGGCTTAAAAAATAATAAAAACCAGTGTAGACCAACCTTAATTCCATGCTGGTCTAAGTTGGTTTATGCTTGTTTATGATGGTCAGGTGCTGGTTTAGCTGGCCACACATAATGGTCATGCTGCTTTTCCACTACACCAGCATCCAAAACACAAAATAAAATGCTTTAGCTGGTGAGCAGGCATGCTGGTCTATGCAGTATTTTAAGCAACTAAACTGGCATATGTAGCGGTTTGGATGCTGTTGTTCTGAGTGACCAACATAAACCAGCTTCAGTCTTCAGCTTCAGTTTGTCTTTACAGCAGGGGCAATTTTCTTTGGGTCATATTGTCCCATATAATGCCTTTCTGCCATTAATTGATTTTTGAAAACATTTGTGTAGACCAAAACATCAAAACCAGCATAAACAATGTCCTAAGGACCAGGCAATGTATTAGTAGAGTAACTTTGTGTGGGTGTTTTTCGGAAGCTTTTAACTTTTTGGGCACGCTTAGTTCACAAACCGGTTCAAGGGCTGAGACTGGACACAAACGTTTGGATTCAATGAGAGAATTTATTCTTTGCCACCAGAGGGAGACAAAACAATATGGAATGGTAAGGGTATACCGAGCAAGTAGTCTTACAGTCCAAGCAAGAGTGTGGTGCATTATGCTTGACATAGCTGGTGCAAGAGAGTCACTATTTATGAATAGGGTGTGATCCCATTTAGTGAATACATTTATTGTACATACAGTAAGGGACACTTCCACAAGACACTTATACAACAATGAAAAAATGGTTTGCCACTTTTTATAAAACATCATGTATTTCTATCTTCTAATGGATATCCCTGTTGTTACTGTAGTGATTTTAAGGCAATATATATGTTTCTTCTTCCAGATGTGGGCATCATACGCAGTACTTCCAGAAACAGGCTGCAAAGACAAGAAACAAAGTACTGATCTTCAAAAGCAGACAGCACATTCAAACAGACACATTGTTTCAAATTAACAGGTGTTTAAAACTTGTTTAAACTGATATCTGAACAAGATGACACAACAAGAACATGCAGTGTCATTGATATAAAGCATCACTCTTATGAAGCATCAGAAGCTGTTTGATTGATATGTCACATCACATCTGAGAAGCCACAGAGCTGGATGTTTGTAATAAAAGTTTTTGAGAGGGCACATACGCTGAAGTATGATTGATATTAATACCTAACATTGATATTAAAAACTAACACACACAAACATTTACATTGCACTAGAAGATGTTCTTCATTGGTTTTTTAACCTCCTTATTCACTCTTAACTCGTATGTGTTTCACTGTAAATATCTCCATAGCAAGGTCTGCATATAAACCAAGTTAAATGCAAACTCTGTGCAGGTCCTGGTTACAGCCTATGTGTACAGCAGAATTAGCCTGTGGCCCTGAGGACTTATTCCATGACGAGCATGTTAAGTTTGTGTCTGCTAGTTGGAGGAGACCAGAGATTTAGACTGAGCACTGAAGGAGTGAGGGATGCAAGTTATAAGCCAGTGCTGCATAATAATCTAATAAATCACTTAACACCAATTTCTGCAGTGCATCTTTCTATATTTCCAGAAAACAGCTTTAGTCCATTTCAGGACCTCATATACAGGCTATTTTGCAAAAAAATAGGACTCACCGTCCCCCCTTTTGCTGGGCTGAGAGCTTACTCTGTCCATTGTTCTGGAGGCTAGTTGCCGCTCTAGGTTCAGTTGTTCTCTGAGGGCTTCCAGCTGAAACAGGATTCATATAATTAGCCTTAAAGAACAGAGATTGTTTAGTCTATCACTGGACTGGTACTTTTAGTTGATTCTGGTGTTCTCACATTAAGTTTACATTCCAGGGTAAATGGCAGTTTTGCTTTAGGAAATGTCTAAATGGTTACCATCAGAGACCACTAGTTTCCCGTAAGACATCTTTAGATCCCATTAGGAAAGCTGTGAATGCTTCTGGAATCTTTCCTAGAACCTTTACACTGTCATATGCCAAATACCAGTAGTGGCTACTGTACGCCACCAGGAACCACCAGAATCTTGTAAAGGTTTCTGTGAATTTTTTTTCTGCAGGGATCGCAGCGTACAAGATTCTGATGGTTCAACAGGAGCTCTGGAAATCAAATTCCAGGTGCATCCGAAGGTGTCCTACAGAAAATGTGGTGTCTGATGGTTACCATTAAGTCAATTTTTCAAAGCTCAATGTATTCCTTCATCCTAATGATTGTTTTTTCAGCAGGTGAGTGTCTACAGGTACTTGTTCTAACCCTCCACTGAATCTAATCACAGTAATGTCAGAAAGTCAATAACATGAGAAGTTTCACTTTCTAGACCTGAATCTCTGCTAATGCGCTGTACTCCATAACAAAGCAGGAACCCTATCAACAATCCTAAGAAAGGCTTGAAATTGGGAGCTGTGGTGCATTTGGAAAAACACCTATGCCTGTGGATGCTGTATCCCTAAGATATTGAGATGTTTAGGCCTCACAATAAAAAATGTAAATTCTTTTCTTTGTGCTCCTTTCACCTTTACTCAAGTCAAACCTTCTAAAAACTGTGAAAATACTTTACCTCATTTAGCTCTGCAATCTTTCCAGCCAACCCAAGTCCTGAAACAGAAGAACATATGCACTCTTATTGCACAGTTTAATATACTACATGGTGTTACATGGACCTTCTGTTTATGAGAAACATGTAAAAACACTATGTGAGTTTATTGTAGAACAGTACTTGCCATACCTATCACATCTTCCTGATCTGGAAGAATATTTTTATGCAGCAGCAAAGCAATAATTCTGTTCTGAATATTCCCATCATCCTTTGACTGGAAAACCTGGTTGCCTGCAAAAGCATGAACCACACAAGATACAAGTCAATTAAACATCTGGTTCACCTGAAATCAAGAGCGCTAACTCAAATCACTAATAACAGAATCTCAGACTTTCTGATCTTCACTGCGTGTAGAGAAATGCTTTGAAATCATTTCCTGTAATGAACTGTATGTTACAGATATAACAGATAGAGACCAAGTTGCAATCACAGCATATAACTACACTAATGTTATGTTTTGGAGATTAAAGATTTGCTCACCAGAGCTCACGAGGCTCCTCGCCTGAACGTTGAGAGCGCCGTGCAGGAGTAAAAAGGTGAGGAGAGTCAGGAGCAGGTTCACCGAGGGAATTCTGTCCATGGTCCTGAAGAGATGCTCTCAGTGATGGTTTCCTGTCTGTGACCAAAGGCTCTTCTGCTCATGGTCCCTTCAAGAGGGATACTTTTAATCAGGTGCGCTGAAGTAATATGTCATCGCTGCAAATCAATACGTTGATGACGTGGTACTTTTTTCGTCAAACAACCGTCTTCAGATGCCGGTCGGTGACAGACGAGAGTGATGATTGGACGTCAGCCTCAGGGTCAACGTCCCTTATCAATCAGACTAATAAAAACAACAACACCGGAGCGCACATAAATCACAAGGCCTTGTTTATGTGAATGCCGTTTATCAGCGAAGATATGCAAGCGTACCTGGCGCTGTTCTTTTCATTTGCTTAAAAGGGTAAGAACACAAGAGCCGCCGAACGAGAAAATTAGATTTACTGTTTAAGGCAATGCTACTTATTTTCTTGTTCAACTTAAGGCTTTGTACCTTATAGTTCTCACTAAAATTCTTGAATCATTATTTGAAAATGCATGCTGCCCTTTAAATAGACCATTATGATAAACTGGCCAATAGGAATGTTCTCAAAATACTTAGGCTGAAGTTATAAACAGTGTTTCAGCGGAGGCTACATTTCGTAAGAGGCACAACAGAAGCAGCCAATCAGAACAGAGATCATTTAAATATATTAGTCTTAAAGGCACTGTCATAAAACAAAACAATTATACGGGACACAGTGAAGCTCAGGGAGAAATACAAAATACTGTAAAAATGTAGAGTAATATATTTCTTTGATCTAAAATTAAGTACACCAAACACACAATGCTGTGAAAAGGTATTTACTAATTTCTCTTATTTTTGCATATTTGTCACACTTTCAGATCATCAAACTACTTTTACTGTTAAAGAAAAATAACCCAAGTAAAGACATAATGTCTTTTTTAAAAAGATGACAAAATCAACCAAATGCAAATGATTGTTTAGTATAGTTTCGCTGCGACACCCAGACCAAACCCAGACCACACCCAGGCATGATTACTGCCAGACCTGTTAAATGTAAACATCACTTACATAGAAGCTGGTAATGTCTGGTAGTGTGTGTGTGTGTGTGAATATATATATATATATATAAATAAAAACATAAAGTAGAACAAAGTGTAGCAATGCTGTTGTTTTTATTCCTCACTGGTGATTTTTTCATAGTCTCTTCCTGTAGTTTCACAGACTGAGAGTGGTGTAACAGTCTGCCAGACAACCTGCCAGACAAGAGATCATGAGCTTTTAGGTAAGAACAGAATCTGGGCACACTCAAAAGCACAAAGGTTCGAACAGTTCTGCAGTTTAAGAAGACGTCATAAGTCTGACGTAGGTTATTTCTCAGGACATTTCTCAGAAACAAATTGAAGAAAAAGCTTTGAAAGGTATGTTCGAATGAGATCCTTTGTGATGCTTGTTAGGAGTTTGAGCCTACATTTCTGGAAAACTGCTGTGAGACATAAAAAGTATTATACAATGAAAATGTAAGTGTACTAAACTGTGTAAGTTACTTATGAGAATAATGAGACACTTCAAATTGGAAGTGAAAATTGGGAGCCTTAGATACTTTGACCAGACATGTTTCACTATTTACTGTATCAAAATTTATGAAACCTTATACATAACATGCCTATTACTAATTAGCCTGCAGTTATATCACAGCAATAAAGGCTGTAATAGGAAATCCCCCTGAAGAGACAGGGCAGTTACACTTCCAGCAAATAGAATTTAAAGGTCTTTCTTCTTCATAGTCTCTACTTCATGAGTATGTTTAATAGAGATGATAATTATAGAAGTCCATGTTTTGTCACTCCATCAGCAGCACCATATCATGTCAGCAGTGCAGAGAACAGGTCTGAGAGCTTTGTTACTGCTGAACGAATGAATGTCCGGCTCTGAGCCTATAAACTCGGCAATAATAGCAAAACAACTTAGCATCTCAAAATAATGTAATAGTATCTTAAAATAGTGGCTTAGTGTCACAAAATAATGAATTAGTATCTCAGAATAATGTGATAGTTTCTTAAAATAGTGGCCTAGTGTCTCAAAATAATGTAGCATCTCAAAGTAATGTGGTAGTATCCTAAAATAGTGGATTAGTATCTCAAATTATTGTGATAGTATCTTAAATTAGTGGCTTAGTGTCTCAAAATAATGAATTAGTATGTCAGAATGTGATAGTGTCTTAAATTAGTGGTCTAGTGTCTCAAAATAATGTAGCATCTCAAAGTAATGTGGTAGTATCCTAAAATAGTGGATTAGTATCTCAAATTATTGTGATAGTATCTTGAAATAGTGGCCAAGTATCTCAAAAATAATGACTTAGGATCTCTAGTCAATGATACAGTATCTCAAAACAATGGCATAGCAATTCACTTAACAATAAAACAATAGGTGTTGGATGTGTTTATTTTTAATGGCGGGAACTGGATTCCGTTCATATTCGGTACCGATTCCGTTAAAGCACGTTTTCTGTTCGTGATCTCAGTTGTTGCCCAACACTTATCTGATTTCATACACATCATAGCAGGCAGGGGTAATTTATCATCCACTATTTGGTCAAATTAACACGGCGAAGCGTTTCTCAGATCATTCGATCTGCTATTAATCTCCACGCACCAGTTGTAGCGCGGAGTGTTTGTAGATCCGCGAATTAGTGTGAAATGCGCGTTACGTCAGCGGAGGGTGCGTCACGCTCAACGCTGCACGACGTAAAATGGCGCTGAACGTGGCCGTGTTGTGACAGAGGGAGGGGTGTGAGAGAGAGGGAGAGAGAGGGAGAGAGAGAGCGAGAGAGAGAGAGAGAGAGAGAGAGAGAAGGAAAAGGCTCTCTGGCAGAGGTATTTGTTGGCTCCGGAAACCAATCAAGGGGATACTACACCCGAGACATCAATTGAGCGAGTGACAAAAACAGAAGCCGTCAATCCATCAGCCGCGACCTTCGGAGAATCATTGGATTTGAAATATCGCCGACAACATGGAAGATTTAAGTATCGATCAGAAAAAACTGCCTGGCGTCAAAGAGGGTGAGTTAGGTGTGCTACGCGTGTGTGATGGGTTTGCCATCCCACATTTGCTTGACATGTGTTGTGGAGGCTCGGTCAGAAACGCGTGTGGAGGTTTTCAGTCAGAATTAGTGGACCGGGTTTCAGACTCGCTCCGTGAAGCGGGGTGGACGCGGTGAACGTTAGCACTGCTGCGGCGGCGGCTTCTGTTTGAACAGTGAGGAGCGACGTTGCGGCACCAGAAACCGCTGCAGATATTCGTTTTTGAGGATTTGAGCAGGTCTAGTCTAAATAGCTTGACTGACTGTCGGTTAGTCAGTCTAAGCTTTAGCTGTTAGCTGTTAGGTCCGCAGTAACGCTGCTTTTATGCGCTGCACTGGTTTGTCGGTTGGTTAGCGAAGGTGGCTAACGTTAACTGCCCTCCATCGTAGATGTGGTCAGGCAGGTGTGTCGCATTGTCTCTCTTACAAGTGCTGCTTGTCCCGTAACGCAGAATTTGGATTTGGTGTCCAGCTTAATTTAGGATAGTCTCACAGTCTTAGTCCGAACATTGGACGTTAGTTGGTGCACCAGGTCCTGCTGTAGTGTTTGTAAGGCGGCAGCGATGCTTTAGCTCCGCTTTGTCCTTACAGCTGTGCCAGTCAGCAGACTTTACTCGGTCTGATACAAAAATATTTTCTTATAAAGGTGAGGGGATTTGAGTACCTTTTTATATAAACAGAATAGAAGTGCAGTGGTTTTCATCCCAGCCTTAGAGTCAGTAGTTTAGTCAGGGCAAAAGAGAGAGTGCTAGTAAGTAGTAGTACAATATTTCATCAGAACCGATATACCGGTATTGGTGTTACCGAACGATATTAAAGGAGAACTCTGTCGATTTTTTCCCTCCAACATTACCACACCATTAAACATGTCATTAGACTCGTTCAGAGTGGTTTGATTTAAATGCTCTATTTTAGAGAAACTGAACAAGTCAGAGTTGTTCACAGTGGTGCTGATAGGAACCAGACGTATATGAAGAGTTTAAGGCCTGTAAATTCAGTTCAATTCAACTTAGTCATTATGCCAACATGGGCAGTCTGTTTCTCTAGTGCAGTGATAAAAAAACAGATAAATAAACAAAGTGCAAAGATAATGGACAAAAACACAAAGACTGTTGGTGCATAAACAGTAAATACAGAGATGTACTTAAACAGTGACTGTAGGCCAGAATATAGACTTAAAGCTAAAGTGCAAACGATAATGTAATAGTGTAAATATGCAGTCTGAGTGAATAACAGCTCAGGTGTTTTACAGTGTGTATTACTTAGATATGTACAGTATGTCAAGGAAACCAAGCCAGGTGTGCAAATGATAGTAGTGATTGTAAACATCACATGTATATTCCAGGTCAGTGAGTATGACAGTTTGGTGGACAGGTAAACAGCTTACAGCAGAGATGTTCAGTATAGAGAGTTAAAGTGCAGTGTGTGTACAGTCCCATGAGCCTGTGAGCTGAGTGTATATATATTCTATATCTGGGGGATCAGGGCAAGTTCTGCAGTGTTTGTATTTAAGCTCTGGTATACGTTGCTGGTGTTTAATGGTGGAAATCACTGTTATTGAAAACTTTCTGGGTGCAGAGCTTGGATCAGGGAACGACTGGGTTGTGTGGGGTCAGAGGAGATGGTTTTCTTCAGACTGGCTTGCCTCAGACATCTCTTGTTGTATATGTCCTGTGTGGGTGGGATGGCAGCTGCAGTGTTGTGCTAGGAAGTTTTCACCACCCTCTGCAGGGCCTTGCATTCAGCAGGGGATGGTGAAAATTGGCCAGTACATCACACTGCAGCTATACTGAATTTAATGAAGGGTGTTTTAAGGCAAAATGGTCCCCAAAGAAAACTTTTTTTTTCAGGCTGATGATTATTTCACCATCACTCAGCAGACATGTGTAGGTACATTAGTGGTTTTGAATAGTAAATAAAATGGCTATATTTACATTGTAAACATGGGGACTCCAGGTTTCTATCACCTGCTGGTGCCTGTAGTAATTGCTGCATCATTTAAGGTGGAATGGAAAAATTTGAACAAGTAGCTGGTGAATAAGAAGCTGACTTCAACTTTGTAGTTTTAATCTACCTGGTTGGGGTGGGTACTGGTATGAAAATGATTACTGGCATGAGGTTCTCCTTTGGTGATTTTCCCATACCATTGATACCATGATAAACTACTGCATCACAAACAGCACCGCCCTCAAGTTCAACTAAACATGACTATTAACAGCTTAAATAACTCTATCATAGAGAAAACTGCGCCACAGTTTGCAGACCATTTATTGAGACACTAGTGCACATGTACGAAGTGAGTGTATTGTTGAGTGCGTGCCTTGTGCATGAAGCATCATGAACACATTCAGTTTTTCCGGTCACTCCGCACAGTGCTTGCTTTGATTTTTACTTTGCAAGGCTCTGTTTTTAACTCTGTTGGACAAAACACATTTGGATAGTTATGTGAAACATCTGTATTTGGACTGCTTTCTAAATATATTAAGATTTTCATACGTGTTGTGTTTTTGTGTTCAGTTTCAGACGCTACAGCTCACACTACTACTCATACTTCTACCACATGAATAAACAAATGTCACTTTGCTCAATAGAATAGAACTGTCAGACAAGCTCTATACATTTGTGCATGCTGGGCAGCATTCGGACTGTAACTGAGTAATTGTTTCAAGATTGGTGGACCAGGAAACTCTTAAGAACAACTAAGAACGAATTGATGAGTAGTGCGCTATCTTTGCTAGATAGGAACTGAGGATGAGTGAAGCAGTGAATACTATACTATGAGGAGACTCTGCCGGAGCAAATGACTAAAACTGCTGCCATACTAAAGAGGCTCCTAGTGTGTGTGGTAGTGTTCACAATATTTTTTTCCGTTCCAGAGATGATAATTATGATGATGATGATGATAATAATAATAAGAATAATAATAAAAATGATAATGATGACAACTGATGCATACTAGTACTAGTGATCATTTATATAATAACAACAATAAAATAATCATTAATCACCTCCTCAAATCCTCAAAATAAATCATACTTTTTTTTATACTGTCGTACCTTATGGTTATCGGTGGAGTATCAAAAAATACCACGATATAGGTTTGAGTTTATCACACACCACTAATCCTGGTAGGCGTTTTTTATTAACATACATAGACAACAGACATGACTTCTCCAAACCAATAAAACGAAATAATAAAATAAACACTTGTCCTTTGGACATGGCCCAAAGGACAGACATGGCATTAAAATTAAACACTAACTAACTTATAAAGCTATAAAAATATTCTAACTAATTGTTTATTGTAGAACACTACCTGTAAACATGCTCTACATAATTTAGACATGGTAGTGTAGTATCAGAACACACTGCTGTACTCTTTAACTACACGCCTGACTGACTGCTTTTAGAAAGCTGATAAGTGTCTGTTCGGCCATGTTTCCTGACACTAAACAAACCCACAGTGCATGCTGCGCCAGTTCACCTGTGTCTCTGAGACTATTAATAACTTTGGTTGATGCTGGATTTAATGTGAGTTGTTCAAAGCGCGATAACCCTCCAGTTTTTATGATAATTAACATTTCAAAAAGTAACTAACTGCTGGGATTTTTACTGTGGTCCACAGAAACCTGTAACTGTTTCATTACCCAGTAATGAAAATTTCTTGGCGTTATTCCCCTCTTTCGTTTTCTTGAACTTAGAATAAACAAAAGCTTCTATCAGGAACTGTCAGGGGTGAAACTTTGAGATTTATTTGTAAGTAACCATGAAAGAGTGTTTTTTGGCATGCTGTAATATTTCTGTTATATTATTGAGCCTCAGTGTCTGCAAGAACGAAGACCAGATTGCTGTGTGATGACTGTGGAGCTTTTTAGTGGAACAACCTTCACTGTCCTCTTATGCTTTGTGGCTGATGCTGGACACAACAAGATCAGTACAAATGCTGACATGATGCTTTTTATGGCTGTAAGGGGGGTTTTAGCATCATTACTTAACCTTAAAAACCTTCATAACCTTCTTGCTAGTGGGCAAACGAGTTTGTGATAAACATTCCCTTTTTGTTCTGATTGATTAACAGATTCATGGTCAGACAGTGGCTGCTGAATAATCGTGTGTTCCTGGTCTGATGGTACGGAATATTAGTTCACTTGTTTTTAGTGTTCCTTTAAAATCCTGAACAACCAGTCCAGCATTTTATTAAAATTTTCTTCTTCTTCTTTTGTTTTTTTTTCTTTTCTTTAAATTAACTTTGCAGGCGACACAGTGGTGTAGTGGTTAGCACTGACGCCTCACAACGAAATGGTCCAGGTTTGATTCCTGGCCCGGGCCGTTCTGTGTGAAGTTTGCATGTTCTCCCCGTGCTTGACTGCCTCCGGACACTCTGGTTTCCTCCCACACTTCCAAAGACATGTATGTTAAGTTGATTGGTCACTCTAAATTGCCTGTAGGTGTGTGTGCGCGCGTGCATGAGTGAATGTTGGCCGTTAGATGGACTGGCAAACAGTCCATGGTGTACCTTGCCTTCGCCTGATGATGCTGGGATTGGCTCCAGCCATCCTGTGACCCCAACTGGCGGGATAAAGCGGCAGATAATGGATGGATGGATGGATGGATGGAAATGAACTTTGTAGGCTACCATGAGTGCATATGATGGCCAGGCAATAAATAGCCTTGCAGCTGATGTGTTCAGTAAACCACAGGAGAACACTTACACAAATAAAGGAACAGTGCTGTCTGTAAAGCGCCCAGTATACTGACGCACTGAGCCAAAAAGCAAAACATATAGTCTACAGCAGGGGTCACTAATAGGCGGACCGCTGTCTGGATCCGGACCCAGATGTTGTCCAATGCGAACCCAAATCCAAAAACTATTGAGAATGTTTTAATTTTGACTTTGTTTATTTTAAGCGGCGGCGCTTTTCTTGTTTTTACGGTATACAGACTTTACGGTGCAGTGAACTCTGTAAGATCGCTGTAAGATCACCGAATCTGTGCACATTGGGGCATGCAGCGCGTCCACAGGCGAGGTACAAAGCCAGGAGCAGCAGCCGGAGACTGAAGTGAGTCAGAAAGAATAACGTGCTCTAAAACCAGAAAATTCAACAGTGAAAACTGACTGTTTAACCAGGAACGGTTATGAAGTGGACTCGCTCGTCTAGTTTTGGGGAATACCGCTCTGTAAAACCAACATGTCAATCTGTGAAGCTGAGTTAAGAAGAAGACCCACGTTTTATTTACTGTTTCTTTAAATTAACACTTTAAGATGCACTTTTTTCAAAAGCATTCTGTTTTGTTTTTGTTTTTACTTGAAGTAAGGAAAAAAATATTTATTTGGAGCTTTATAAATAATTAATTCAGTTCAGCATTTAAAGAGTAAATATACTGAAATATACTGAACGGTATGTGTGATGTGTTGGTGTTTCAGTTGCTGATGGTATAAGACGCTGTTACTAGACTACTTCATATACAGGAAATGGCACTGAATCATAACACAAGTTAGAAAGGATGACAGTCCGGACCTTGGCCTGAGGAAATCTCCTCTAACTGGACCTTACTGAGTTCTAATTTAATACCCCTGCCCTACAGCGTCCTGTGGGCAGCATCCTCTGACCACTGGGAAAGGACTAAAAGCTGATAAACACAAACTGGGCTGCAACAGATGAGCTGTCATCTCTGACTTTGCATCTACAATGTGGATCCGCAAGGTAGGCCTGTCTGTTAGAGTGGACAGTGAGTGACCACAGTGTCTAAAAACTCCAGCAGCACTGCTGCATCAGATGCACATGTACCAGTCAGTCCACGTCAGTGTCTCTCCAGTACTGATACGGATCCACCTCCCAAATGATGCCTGCTCTGTGCGAGTCCTGACTATTAAAGAACAGAGTAAAAGGAGGCTAACAATTTTTCTTCAGTTCTTCACCATGGGCAAGTACCTGTTCTTGAGCTCTTACAGATAATCTGATATCAAAATTTGTGTACATCCCTATTAGTAACCCTATAGAAATAAATGCTGTGCTTCTCTTTAATCTATGGAAGTGTAGCCCCATGCTCTTTAAGTGTTTATGTATTAGTATCGTGGTTGCCATAAACAGATGAGGGCATGAAAGATCTCAGACATTGGCCCGTTTTCCGTTATTGCTGAATTAATGTGAATTTGTTTGCACTCTTCACAACTCCGTCTGAAATCATTTATTAAGAACAAAACAGTTTAAGGTTCTGACTCTGTGTAGGAAGGAAACAGCTGTTCTCTGTGCTTGGAATGTTGTTGATACTAGTATAAAAAGCAGAAGGCTGTGAGAATGTTGACTTAGCTTAGCTCAGGCCTCCAGGGATGTGTTCAGTGTGGGTTAGTATTCCATGTGTGCATGACTTCAATGTATGCTTTGTTCTACTTAGTTTCCTTCGACGTGTCTGTTGATTCATTTTACATTCTGCTTATTGATGCATACTGATTAGTGGCCATAAGCTCTTTTATGTGTGTGGTTGTTGTTGTTATTGCTGCTGTAGTTTTTCTTTCATTTTTAATAGGCAGTTTATGTTCTTTCGAATGTAGGACACAGTCCAAAGTCCTGTCCGTATAGCTGCTAAGATCTAAGATAACACGTTGCTTTGTAAATGCTCTGTAAGCCTCTAGCCTGTATGGGCTTCCTTTTGTCAGATTGCATTTGCAGCCAACATGTTCAGCTTCTTCTGGCCGTAGTTCTGTACAGACCTGTGGTGTTCTGCTAAGGAGCTTAAGCATATGGTTCTCGCTGGTCTACGGACAGACACTGAACTTGCTCAGGTCATCATGCATCTGCTCAGACTCTTCCTACGTATCTGTTATGCGTTCGCTCTGCTGAAAGTTTGTCGTCTTTATTCACACAGCTAGCTTCCTTCCCTTTCAGGGCGTTGCATTCTTCTTTCAAACACGTGAAAGGAGTCGAGCTCACAGATTGCCAGTGTTAGTTGTATCTGTATTTTAGTCTTTTTATTATTTATTTGAAAATGTCAGCTGCCATGTTAAAATAAATAAACCTTTAAAAACCAAGTTTTTTTGATTTATGTATAGTTGTTCCCTAATTATTTCATTGTTATCGCAACATCATCCTTAAGAAAGCTGGCTTTATGGAATTCTGCTATATTGCAATACTGAAAGCTTATGCAGTATCATTAATATTAATTATATCACTGTGAAATTCACTAGATGTCTAGAAAAACATGTAATATTATATTTTCCTAGTTGCCATCAGGACACTTGTGCGGTACGGGAAGCTGTTGACAATGGATTACATTATAAGCCCTGTTGATTGCTTAATGCAGGTGAGCCAAAGATTTAAAGTTTTAGACTTGTGCTGTGAGCATCCTGACCAAGAGCCGCAGTTTTTGTCGGTGTTTAAAGGTCAGTGTGTTATCTGTGGTATAAGCTTATTTGCTCTGCTACAATCAAGATGAGCTGTTCTACCATCATGTTACAAATGTGCTTGGAATGCAGCCATGACGACGCATCTCTCGTTGTCAGCTGCATCTGTACAATGCAGATGTACAATCAGGCATTAATGCATGTTTGTTTTCACAGCTAGCTGTGAGCTTTTCATCTTTTAAAATAATCACGGTGTGCAAATAGGCTTTTGTGTTATTCAGCAAGTGTAAAATCCAGGTGGAAATAGTGCAGCCCAATCTTCAACTACATTACTTAAAGTATTGCTTGTTGTGCTTTTAGTGCTTTTAGAATATTAAAAGACAGCACAATGTGTGAGGTGTAGTTGCTAGAAGGTATTTTGTGTATATTGTGCAGCCTTTATTAAAACCTTTAAAGGGGCCATATCATACATTTCAGTACTTTACTGTTGCCTATGAGGGACATTTGATGTATGCATGTATGCTGTGCCTTATTCGAAAAGCAGTCCAAACCTGGACACTATTTAACTACAAAACTGTTAGCTGAATGATATATATATATATATATATGGGGGAAAATATTTGAATCAGCTTTCTTAAAATCACAAAACCAGTTTATTCGAAACAGATCATTTTGCAGGATTGGTTTGATATGTGGACTGTATTTGTCATGTCCATTTTTTGGGGGTGTTTGTCTAGAAAAAGTCAATAAACTGCAAAAACTGTAATTGAGACGTTCTTTGCTCATCTTTAACAATTTCTTAACAGAGATATCATTTGAGATGTTAGTTTCAGTTCCGCACTTTACAGAGGTTCTAGATTTTTGGAGTCATGTGGCATAAGATGTTCATTTCGTGTCAGAACTTGTCTGTGTGTGAAGTCTCCACACTATTATACAATTTCAATCTCATTAAACATGTACAATTAACACTAAAGAATATTAAAGAGTGATACCCAACTTGTTTGTTTTGCCTTAGGTTTATCACTTTTTTCCTGAAATGAAAAGTGCACCTGCAACCAGTGGGAAGTGTTGTTTTTGTACTTTGGAAACTGAGATTTATTTAGTTATCAGCACATAATAGCATAAATTAAGAATATAATTATGTGGGAATTATGATGCCATATGATATTTATCAAATCAGCAGATATTTATTTTTAATAACAAACTTTTTCGTTTTATTAGGCCAAACAGGTTTTGCCTATATTGTGACGTAGAATACAGTGTTTTGGACTTTAATTGAATAAATTTACACAATGTAAATCTACGAATGTACAAAAACAGCTAATTGGATTCTCTCCGTATACATCCTTTGTTTGGTTTTTCCACTGCAGGCGTACATTTATGGTAACAAGGAGTTCTAATCAAGTTCTAACTGCTTACTCTGAAATGCAGTTTTCTATTTATCGAGTCGCACATCTTTAGGATTATTGAAATATTTGATATTTGCAGTTAAGTCTTTAGCCCACATGTACGTACTGAACATAATGACTCTAATGGGGAGAATCAGTGTACCATTGCAGTTTTACCACTTTTAGGACCACCCATTCTACATTGAGAGGGGAGCAATACTGGTGGAATACAGCAGACATTTATTAGACTTTGGGAAGGTCTTTATAAGACATATCTTGTACATATCTACTGGGGACCAACAGGAATAAGATTTACCTAATTAGAAAGAGAATTGCCTCCCAGCGGCTTTAAAGATGTTATTAAAAAGAGATTAATTTAATTTGTATACCTGCATATGTATTTGTATTTATATCTAAATGTATTTTGTATCTTAAATATAAATAAAATGTAGTGTTATCGAAGCGTTTAATTGCCTGTTTCAGTTATTCACACACGGTAATAAGAGGGGACAGTGAGTGGAGCAGTATAATTAATATGGTGGTCTACCACGTCACTAAAGATGTAGTCCCTGTTACAAGAACGAAACAAGAAGCTTTTAAAAAGTTGTGCTGGTTGTGCCATCGGACCTTTTCAGACTAATATCAGATAAAACAGTCGTCTACTTAGACACATGTAGAAAGCTTTCTCCTTAAACTTCTGCATATATGTATATATTTTAAACAAATAAATATAGATTTAATAATTAGTCACTTGGGGTCTTCTTTATGAGGCAGTACTTAGGCCCCACTTTTAAAAAACATGTTAAAATAAAAATGTGCCTCCTGACGTTGAAGTTTTAATTGGCCAGAAGTTTTTCAGTAAATTAAGACAACACTGTTTACATTGATTATAGGTTGACGTTGCATTAACATAACAAAAACAAATACATGACCCGACATGTGTTTTTCATCACTGACACACACTGTGCTGCCTGTCCATGCTCATGTGTCTGTTACCAAGCAAACATTTAAAATAATGTTAAAATGTAAGTTACTGCTGCTGTTGTTACTGATTAAAAAAGATCTAAATAAAGCTAAAATGCAGATTAAGAATTGCATCGTGATGGCATCGCCTTCAGCTATTTATCAGAGCCTTGCTGCTCCACAGTTTCAGTTTCTGTTTCCAAAGTTTTTGCGATACTAACGTTATTCCTTCTAAACAGCCACACGGTCAGCATTCTCTTTTCACTATTCTCCACCATCACTATAATATTTTATCTGATATAGTATATCAGCATTAACACACAAAGGTGATTAGAGGGGACGGTGGAGTGAAGAGGTATAGCCACGTCGACAGTCTACCTCATCGCTGATGATGTAGTGGCTGTTATAATGATGAAAGGAGTAGCCTTTAAAAGTTGCTACAGTTCATTGACCTAAGATGCCAGTTGCTCAGCCACAACTGATTTCCATCTACATGTTAAAGGAAACTCTGACTTTGCACTATTTTGAACACGGTCTGGTTTATTAAAAGTGCCTGTGACCTCTGACCACTTTTGACTTTACATTACTTTTGACTGAACATTAAACCTAGAGTCGTTTAGCATCAGTCAGTTTAAAAACACCAAGTGGCCAGTTGTAGGCTGAAGGTTAGGCATCTGGTCTTGTGACCAGAAGGTCGCCAGTTCGATCCCCTGGACCTAAAGCACACGACTGAAGTGCCCTTGAGCAAGAACTGAACAGCTCGCCGGGTGCTGTGGATAGGGCTGCCCACCGCTCTGGCCAAGTGTGCTCACTGCCCCCTAGTGTGCATGTTCACTAGTGTGTGTATATGTGGGTGTTTCTCTGCACGGATGAGTTAAATGCTGAGGTCAAATTCCGCTGTGTGCAAACGCAAGTGGCAAATAGTTCTAATTTCTAATTCTATTCTAATTCTAAAATGAATTTTGCTCTATATTGCGTATCTTGAAAGTTGTCTACCACCTTGGTACTTTTGGGGGCATGAAAAAAATTTATTAAAGAAATCCAAAAAAAGTGTAAAAAAAAAAAAAAGAATAATTTTATTTATGTAATTTTTTTGGGCGGGGGTGTGTATCGTGTTTGTGTATCGGAATTGGTATTAGCAGGTATGGACATGATTCATATTGGAGTACTCCTATTGTAGAGGGTTACAAATGTAAAAGTAATAGATGGATATTAGCACGCACAGTAGCCCAGTGTTGCTTATATGTTTAGCTCTTCCAGAGTGGTATAAATGTGTTTTTAGAAATATCAGTCAAAAGCCAATCTGCCAATACTTAAATAATGTATTTCAATATTAAGTTGCATGCCTACTGTAGATTTACACTATAGACTACTGTAGTTCGGTGATGCTTTGGTGATGCTTAGCCTTTTTTAGTAGATGTTTGGAATGTTTAACATTTTCCGTCCCTGCAAACGCAGTTACGTTGTGACAACATTGTGACAACATTGTGACAACATTGTGACGACGTACTGTTTTGCTGTCCACAACGTTGTCCTAATGTTGAAATGTAATTCCTCATAAATTTGAATAAAAGTTATCTTACAACATTGTGACAATGTAGTGGCAACATTGTCAGGCTGTTGTCACAACCTCCTAGAATCTTCATACGTTCCTTTATATCTGCATGGAACTCCATGAAATTTGGGAAATTTGCCAGCAGATAGAAATAACACCATAAAGGATGTTATTTAATAGTTACGTTGAGACAACCTTGTTCACACAACGTAAATCTCCAATTCTGTCAGTAAACGGGGCTTTTAAATGAATAGCGGGACCTTTACTGTGAATGTCTGATGTCTTGCGTCACAGAACGTTGGTAAGATGGCGGACGTAGTGCGTCCGAGGTTGCGTGTATACTAAACACTCGCACACTGAAAGAGCGCACTGCCTGTTTGTTAAAGCAGTGCGCTCTTTCAGTGTGCGAGTGTTTAGTATACAACTAGCTCCAACTGAGTACATACTGATCTAGTACACGATTTCGGACGCACCCTATGTAACTTAATTTTTCAAGTTAATCCCCTGAATACTTATTTTTTAGCTTAAATAGCTAATTAATAGTTAATATTAGTTAATATTATTATAATAGCTTAATAGTCAAAATTAGTGTAAGTGGATGTAGCAATTAAAGGTGGGACTTGTGATATGGTCAGTCTGTGAGAGTGGTCAGTGTAATTGAAAAGCTGTATTCGTGTAATCGCCCGTATACTGCTTTTGTTCTAATGCTCTTTTGATGTTTGCATTGAAACACCACTTATTGTTTCCGGGCCTGTCTAATTTGCTATTGCGTGCTTTTGTCTGCTGTGTTCAAATAAGGCTTAGTTAACCCGGGGTTCCGCACCAGATGGGGATATGTTTAATCACTGGTCTGTAATCGTGGCTTATTGTTATCCTCCTCTCGTGCCTTAGCATGCTGCTACCCAAGGACGCAGCCAGTTTGCCACAAGATCTAATCTGTAGTATCAGGAAATGTATAATTGCTCATGTTTGCCTAAAATCACAGCGCAGCCGGTAACGAACGAGTCTGTGGCTGACCAAAAAAAACAGCTTGCCTTTCCTGTGAAACAGACACACCAATGCCAGTTTCTGAAGTCTTTTTACAAACCATATTAGGAAGTCAAGAAATTGGGTGCCCTTTTGTGCTGCTTCCTGTTCCAGCTCAGTTTGAACGTTGAGTGGCATGTTGAAAATGAGTAAAACCTTCCTGAAGATAATCGCTATAATCTGTACACAGTACGACGTCAAATTCAGAGACTTCCCCTTTATTCAGAATTTCCAAGGTACTTATTTTTCTGTATCAGATAAAAGCAGAAAACTTATATTTGACAGAAAATTACACCAAAGTTAACAATGAAATAGAATTCCAGATGTTACAGTATGTAGTGTGTCTACTCTTGGTCTTTAATATCACATGCATTCTTGTTCAGGAGACCTGTTTTCCATTTCACAGACAATTTTCCAAATCTCTGAAGTTCAGTCTTAAAAGTTGGTTGTGTTTTCTGCTGCTCATAAAATCAGTACAGCCGTATTCAACAGCTCAGATGTGCAGTTACAGAGTTTAAATGAAAAGGTTCTTTATTTTTGTCTATTTTCTTTTCCTGGCTCTTTGACTCGTAGTGCTGAGTGGTCTTCTCATAGTAGCGGTAGTTCTCATAGTTTTTTTTAGGTGTAAAGCTGTATTTTCTTGATTTTCTTCTCTCTCTAAGCCCTGTTTACCTGATGGTGGCAGTTTTGGTGGTCTACCAGGTCTTACATGGTATTTAGAAGTCTCATTCTCTCTTTGTGTTCCAGTTTTGGGCACTTTTTCATTTTATATCCACTTTGACTTTTCATCTGTGTATGCAGGTGTATAATGCAGTCTCTACTCGAAAGTAGGGATGCTAATCCGGAGCGCAAGCTGCAGCTGCAAACAATCACTCGCATGCATCTAACGTTGTGGGAGTTTTTCACACAAAATATAACAGTATGGTGCTCTGTCAGCTCTGCACAACACAACAGTACAGCTGCTATACACGAGGACCTGAAGCTCAAACAATCCGTAGCACTTTGTCAACACAGCAGCAGTACAGCACCTGTTTATCTTATCTTAGTATATTATTTTAAGAGTAACACGTGTAACATGTTTCTTTCAGTAGTCGCATTGCTAACCATTTCGTCCAGTGTAGATACCTAAGACTGTTCTCGATAACGCAGGAGCTTTAAAACACACACAGCTGCTTCTCAAATGGCTCTCTGCAACATATATCATCCACAAACTGTCTGAGTTCTTGTCTATGAGTGTAGGTTACGTGTCATTTGTGCCTCTAAAGGTTCAGTCAGAGCGTAGACTTAGTCTTTAACCATTTATAGATCACGTGCATTTAAGGTACTGTTAAAAACATTAAGTCTAAAATGGACATGCATTTTCCTCGTGCTATATACACACACAAAATCATCCATTGGTTACAAATCCATAACAAAATCATTAAAAAAAATATTCCTAGGGCTGGGCGACATGGGGAAAAAATCTTATGACGATAATTTGTTTCATATCAGTTGATATCGATATATATCATGACATAAATCAAATCACTATTGCCTTTTTACTTTAAGTGAGAAGTGAAGATATTAAAGTGAAAAAATTTGTTCAATTGTTTTTTTGTTAAATTTATTTTCTATCAGAAGATAGACAAATGTATTATAGAACATTACACAACTGTATTTCAAATAAATTCATACATACATACATGAAAGAAAATGGCAAGGCAGATCATGAGTATATGGACGGCAGTATGCTGATAGGCTTGATGGTTCTGTAGTGAAATTTTCAGTTTTTATGATTGTTTTTTTTTTTTTTTTTTGCCTCTGAAACATTAAGAGCTTGTACTGTTTTGACCGGAAATTAAAAAAAAAACAAAATAAACAAAGGGGTGCTCTGACTTTTACACTGTACCATATGGGCTGCAGTATGGTCATGTGCACGCTTATAATTTGAGAACATTAGTGAACAATAAATGCAGCGCTAGTCTACAGTGTATTTATATCTGGTGTTAACCACCACCCTCCAGTGCATCTGTTTTTTTTTTTTTCTTTCCTTTTTTGATGCATCGAGCTTTGATCTAAGGGAACTGAAAGAGACGGTACTTACCACAGAGGAAATAAGAAAAGTCAGCTATACAGATGTTCCTTACAGTGGTGTTTATTACATTGTCGTGCTTGTAGTCTTCATTTGAAGAGGCCGTTTTTGTGCTCCAGTTCTCACAGAAAAGTTTCAATATGGGCAAGAAAGCTGTGCCCTGCAGAATGTATTGGAAAGTGTTTGCATGGTTAGAATTTGGAGCTCCTGCTGCTGAATAACTCGGCATGAGAAAATACCGGAAAAGAAAGTGTGTCAAATGTGTAATGTGTGTTTTCACTGTTAGGGATTATTGGCAGGAGCCGGACAGAGTGAGCCTCCAGTAGCATAATGTTCTCTCCTGCTTCGCTGCTTTCCTGCTTTTTCTTAGAAAGGGCTTTGTTGTTGGTGGCAGCTTTGTGTTGAAGAACTGTAAACAGTAATTTTCTTCAAATAAATTGTACGAGTGTGCTGAACCCCTGACATTTTTAAGTTTGAGAGTGAAATGCTGCGGTCACTTCGTTCGGTTAATTTTTCTGGAACGTTCTTATACGACCGTGAATAATGTTGTTCCGCTGATTTCACAAGAGTGGTTTGCATTCATGGCGCTGAGGAACTAGTAAGCCGACTTGTGTGTTGTGTTTCTTTCTACAGTGTGTCGGGACTTCGCCGTGCTGGAGGACCACTGCCTGGCCCACAACCTTCAAGAGCAGGAAAGTAAGTGACTGGTTTATCCTAGCAGTTTTACACTCAAGAAGGAAAAACATGGCTTTGAATCACAAATATGAATGTTTTAATTTAGTTCTTTATAAAAGAACCAAATTCAGATCTTTTCCAGTGAATATCAAAGGGTATCAGCTGCAGGTGACCACTTTTTGTTTTCACAGTGCGGTTTAAAAGAGGACTCTGTTCTCTCTCTAGTTCCGTTTAGCATCGAAAACATCTCAGACACTTCTTGTTCACAACAACTCTTTATAGCTCAGACCAGTTTCACACCACTCGCAGTTAGAGATGGATCGAGATATAGGTTTTTTTATAGCCCATGCCATGTTTAGAGGTCAGGGTCAGGTCAGCCGATGGCCAGTATGTGCTGCCGATATCTAGATGTTTTTTGCTTTATTTACTAAAATCTCACATTAATAATAAGTGGATGCACAACATTACTGAACTTAACATCATTTATTGAACACTGACTTAACAAGACTGATTTATCTGCCCCCAAAAATGCAGTATGACCACATTACTGCTGAAAGAGTGTAGTATACATCTCTTTATACCAATAATAAACAAGTTATTAAGAAGTGCATTAAAAAATACTTCCACACAGCCCACATGTTTGAGAAAGAGAAAAACAGCTGATGTGCTGTAATGATTGCTAACACAGCGGCTCTGTTCGGTTCACTTTATTCTTTCTTTAGTTACGTTTGGCTCAAATATTTGAAGCTGAGTAATATATAGGAGACTCTGGCTGCTCCGGTGAGACTTGCTGTGTAACAGTAATGTGTCAATGTGTGTATTACACTAGAGCAGTTAGCTTTAGCCCTGGAGCTAAGCAGAAAAACATTCGCTCTGGTTCAGGAACTAGAAACACATAACCACATCATTAAAATGTGCCTGACTTTATATTGACCCTACCAAACACTGATATCTGCCGATGATGATATAATAAAAAAAATGGCAAATATCGGCTCGATGTATCAGCCAACTGGCCGATCTCTGCTCGCAGTATGTGTGGAGCTTGCTGAGTGAGTATGAAAGTAGGCGCCCTCTGATAAAGCCAAGCTATCAGAGCTTCAGTCATTGGTTTTATTCATCTTTTCATTGGCTACCTGGTCCTAAATGATCTCACTGGGGGCAGAACCCTTGGCATCAGAGTGTTACTTCTTCATTCTCACATGTTGGGCTGATGGGAGACTCACTGCTACAGTGACTCACTGTCTCCTCATGAGGTAAAACATGGTGTTATGAGATAGGATGAGTCTGGGTTAACTGGTTAGCATCCTAACTTTGGTAGATATCTCAGTATCTCAACACCTAGACGATAGGCCAAGACTGTTATTTGTTCAGGTTCACATACAAATCTCACATATTGCTCCTTTAAAAGTAAACTGTCTGTTATGTTGAGGATTAAATCTTATTCAAGTGTATTGCTCCATCACGCTGCCCCTCTTTTCCCTGAGGAAATCAAGACATAATCCACTGTGTAAGTGAAAGGAACCTCAAACTCGAACTCCTTCATTATCAATTCCGCTCTCAGGCTGGCGGTGTGGCGGTTTGTAGTCGCAGTAACAGCAGAGCCACCCCTCTGGCAGCAAACTACACTTTTCTCTGCACATCTGCGTTATTTTATATGCGGCCGGCTGCGCGCGCTCTCCCACAGCTGAGAATTGGCTGAAGATTTAGCGCTCTCTGTGTGCGTGTGTGGCTGGTTGGCAGGAGCTCAGTTGCGCATGGTTTTTATTATGCTGCAGAGCATGCTCTCCTCATTATCTCTGAGGTCATGAGGATATACGGGGTAACTTAGACATAACATTGGAGCTCGCTGTGCATAAGACTGTAAAAGGATAGGCGAAAGTTAGAGTCTGGCCTGACATCCTTTAACTGGGTCTTTAATTCCTTTCCTTTGTGTCTGCTCTGCTGCTGTGGTTACGGTTCAGGGTAGATTCTAACATTGAGTCTGTAGGTCTCTTAGGTTTTTTTTTTTTTAGCCTATGTGTAACCGCTGACTGCCTTTTACATTATCTGAACAATTTTATATTTAAATCACAGGTAGACATCATCCACTAGGAGTTCAGTTATTGTTACTGTTTCTGAGATGTGAAGTTTTGTTAGAGTGTGTGTGTGTATGTGTGTGTGTGTGTGTGTGTGTGTGTGTGTGTGTGTGTGTGACAGGTTTGACATGCAGAGCAACAGTTTTAAAGCAGCAATTACAAGAAAAAGGATGACAGGAGTGTCAATCGTTGTATTCTATTATGGTTACAATTAAATCTGATCTGTAATGAAGACCTTTAAAGCAAAAGGTGACAATAATGCATCAGCAGTACTGAAAGCCTCCACCCAGTAAATTATATGACCTGTATGTTTTCATTGTGCTCTTAGCTGCTGGAGCTGGTATTAGTGGAAATAAATGTATCCAGTTTATCTGAACTGAAAGCTTTCTGATAAGCATTTTAAATAGACCTGAAAGTCTTATGCTAGTTTGAGAGATCACATGAATTGCTGTGGTTTTAAAAAAATTGCCCAGACTTGCTCTAATTTTAGACCATGTATTTTGGTTAAAGTCTTGCTTCCTCTGTTTAGTGGCTGTATGTTTTCTTTGGAACCTAAAATTGTTGAGTTTTGTATAATACATCTTTTTTTCTTTGTTGTTTCCATTTTTGTTTTTGGTAACAGTATTTTAAGAAACATTAATCATTCAAGTTCTTGTTTTTTGTCAGTTTTAGCTGCGTTGTTTAATTTGCGCTTCCTTGTGCCATGCATTAGGATGCAGTTGTAGGCTTATGTGGAAATCTGTAATGATTGCATTATTAGTTGTATTGTTGCACATTAAAACACTTCAAGTCCTGATTATGCAAATTGTTGAGCATAAAGTAATCATCTCATTTCTGTCTAACTGGCAACATTTGACTCCTACAGGTTCTTGGTAGTGTCAGTGACTCATTTAGTTTATTGCATTAGAGGTTAAGAGTTTTAACACTTCAGGGTGTTTTATATATTCTAAAGTATAGGTTGTCTTTGTATTTGCAGGTATTTGCAGGTTAAAAGTGCTGAAGTTTTAAATTTGCATCACAAATTCTGTGCCTATGTTTTTTTATATTGTGATAAATGTTATAAAAATCTCTACTTTAGAACCTGTGATTTAAAAAGACGTATTCAACTTATTAAACTCATTACGCTGATGCAGTAAAGCACTTAACACTGCCTTGTAGCTACAGAAATACGTTCTTGGCAATAATCTGCTTTATTAATGCTTAGAAATTTTGTATAACATTTGTATAATGTCTAAACTAAATGTTTGTTGTGTGTGTTTGCAATTTTATTTTCATAATGAATGAAGCTCCATGCAAACTAAATTCGTCGTAACAGTTTGAAAATAGCAAAATGATCAGTAGATTCAGACAAATCTATATAAGACAATTACTGAGGTAATTTTGTAAAGTGATTTAAAAATGTCTAAAAATAAAATTTTGTTAGGCTTACTAAAAATGCTATAATGCAAAATACTGAATATATAGACTAGATTAAAATTTTTCAATCTTCAGAATTTACAACCTCAATTCCAGAAAAGTTGGGCGTTGTAAAATGTAAATAAATGTAAATATAAGCTGAATTTATTGATTTGCAAATCTCATAGCCCCACATTTTATTCACTGTAGAACACAGAACACATACTAGATGTTAAAAGTAAAACTTGTTACCATTTTATAAGAACTTTGCATCCAATGTTGACCATCGGCCTTGTCCCAATTTCTCCAGTCTCTGAAACCTTAGATGATGTTATGTATTATAGATGGGGCTATCCAAAGTCTTTGCCATTTTTATGTTGAGGAAATTTTTGCTTCTGCTGTATCCATAGAGCATGCAGATGGAATGTGCGCTATATAGGAACTGGCAGAAGCTCATGCAGTGCTGCTTTGTAAAAATATGTTTCATATCACAAATATATATAATTAATAAATACAACCCCAATAACCAAAAAGTTGGCAGGCTGTCTAAAATGTAAATGAATGTAAATAAAAACAAAATGCAATGCAATAATTTACAAATCTCATAGACCAGTAATTTATTCACAATAGGACTTGGAACAAATATCGGACATTGATATGTCCTTAATATTGACAATGATATTTTCACAGGTTGGTAAACGTCTACTCATCTTTGTTTTTGAGAGACTTTGCCTTTCTAGAATGCTCTTTTTATACCCAGCCATGTGACTGCTCCAACTGTCTTTTATTAGTACCACCTACTTTTCTAGCTTTTTGTGGTTCCAGATTTTTTTTTGATGTGTTGCTGCCATCAAGTTCTATATGAGTTAATAATTTTCATGAAACAGTAAATTTTCTCACTTTCAATGTATGTTATGTGGTCTATGTTCTATTGTGAATAAAATATGAATCTATGAGATTTGCTAATCATTGCATTCAGTTATTATTTAAATTTTGTGCATTTTAGACTGTGCTTCAACTTTTTTGGTGTTTATTTATTTATTTATTTTTATTATTATTATTTTTTTTACAAAGCAGCATTGCAAAAGCTCCTCCCAGTTAATATATAGATGTCCATCTGCGTTCTCCACGGACACAGCTGGGCAGTGTTTGCTGTTTTCGCAGCTTCAACACACTGAAATCAGCTCCTCATCTAATTCACAAGCCTTTCATGCGTTTCATCAGGTATGTGAGAACAAAGAAAGCAGTGCAGTGAATCTCTGCAGGAATGTGGTCTGTCACCACAGCGCTGCTGTCTTTAACTAATAACAAACCAGGTTATCCACAGGTGAGCTTGTATAATCCAGGATGCCGTCAGCAGTGAGGGAGAATATAGAGAGTGAGACGTTTAGAAAATGTGACATAATTTGACTTATTTTATATGAGCTGATTACGGTGGATTGGTGGTGAACGTACTTGCCTTTAGTTTATGAACACATGATGAAGCTCCACTGAATCATTATATACGACTTGTCGAGGATAAATATGGTTACTGAATGTCGTTTTATTTCTTATAAGTATTTCTTTTAAAGCATGGGGTGAATGTATTATGCTTCGGGGTGACAAGCAGTGGCACTGGAAATACTGCATAGATAAATGGAAGAACAGATTCCATGAAATGTCAGCACATTTTAGAAGCAATATGACAGTCAGTCACGACACTGAAGCTGAAAAGATACTGGCTTCTTTCAATGGGACAATAATACAAAACAGAACTCAAAATCAAAGTTTTGCAGAAACAAATCAGTTACCAACAGCTGGAGTTGCTGTACTTATGTCCATGGACAGACACACACACACACACAGCTTTATCTAAAGTGTGGTTACACTTTAATCTGTGCATGTTTGCCACACCAGAGCCAGAGATTCCGAATAAATAACAGTTGCTACAAACAGGCTGATACACAGCAAGAATACAGTTGTGTACAGAAATGTGGGGACACTGGCCAAAATGTTTTTGAGGTGAAAATTAGAGAAAATTAAAACTAACATAAATATATTTTCCTCAGATGTTTATGCAGTTACTTCATATTTTATTGCCCTAAAATGGAAAAATAAAGAAAACAGCAGTTGTGGTATGTGTTCAATTAGGTAAAACCCCTATGGGCAGATCTCACAGTTTGCCTGCTAGAAGTCTTTCTGTTCTTGTTTTAGGAATTTTTGCACACATCTTTAGTTCTGAGATGATCCCTTGTTGCACTACGTGTTTAAGATCTACCTGGAGAATTTGAGCGATTTGAGGGGCCTTTGGGGTCCATTCCAAAAGTGTTTCTTCTAGTAGCTCACGTTGGATTTTGAGTTCTGTTTTAGATCTTTGTCTCTTTTACAGAGGCCTGCTGCTCTTTAGCTTCAGTTTCTCGACTGACTGTCACGTTAGCTTCCAAAATAGGCTGATATTTTGTGGAATCTGTTCTTCCATTCATGTTTGCAGGGTTTCCAGTGTCACTGGTTGCCACACCAGCCTAATAGATTCACCCCCACACTCAGAAGTTGGCGTGGTGTTCTTTTCATCAAAAGTTGCTTCTCCAATAACTTTGGGTTATTGTGTTCATCTAGATGTTGTTGTACTCGTTGGTGGTACTTTTATAATGAATTTGCAGGTAAGCCGTGTTTTATATGAGTCTTTCATGCAGATAATTTGTTTTTCATGTTTGTTTGTGTAAGCGATGCTGCACAGCAGAGCAGCACACCACTCCTGTGTCAGCTCAATCTTTGCCTTTCTGGCCCCTCTATTAGAGATGAACCGATAAGCGTCTTTAAGGCCGATTTCGATCGCTGATCACCTTTCAGTGCGATCGGCCAATAGCCGATACCGTTAGAGAGGGCTATACGCCACAGCAGGGCTACATATAATTATTAGCGCAAGCAAGTTATGACACATGATCGAAACTGATTTATTACCATTTTTAATGAGCGCATGTGAAACAGCATAATATTTTTTAACTAAATTAACAGCAAATAAAGTAAATCAAACAAATATTGCAGATACTGCAATCATTCAATTTAGACCCTTAATGTAAAACAAAAAAAGCTAATTAAATAAATGCAGTCAAAGCTGCTGTCCTTAAATGCAGACTCTGGTTATTTTAAACAACAATCTGTAATCATTAAATGTAGATCTTGAATTGTTGCTGCTGTACTGTTCGAAACGGTCAGATCTGGTCTGGTGTTCTGGGTTGTTTGTTTTGTGCTAGCTGCGCGTGCTAGCTCTACTGTTTGTTGATACTCGTATCAGATTAGTAGTGTTAAATGTCTTTGTCTTGGTTCCCCAACGAGATACGCTGATTTTACTAATTTTACAAAACGTCCTGCATGAGTCTGTATCCCATACGGCAACAAGCTGCCAGACGGACGCAACGCAAAGGAAAACTGTTCTCGTGAGGTGCGCTGTTTTAGTCAGTCTGTGGAAAATGAAAGGGTGTGTATTTCCACCTAGTGGTTCAGATAGGAATTGCAGGGAGTTGGCCGGAGGGGGTTCTCCTCTTCCTGGATGAAACGCTAGCTGGAAATACAGAAATTAAGCTCATTTGTTTAACACCATTGATCGGCTCATGGGATCGGCTAAATTGGAGAAATGTCGGCCGATCACCGATCGCATATTTTGATTAAAAATCGGCCGATACTGATACATAGCCGATCGATCCTTCCATCTGTACCCTCTATGAGCAGTCCTGTCTTAGAATTTTCTGAGTGTTCCCAATCTTGCCTTGACGTCCACAGTTCTCCGTAACTGTTTTCCTGATGATATTTTGGGCCATGGACATTGCAAGCTGGGGACACTTTGGTTTATTTTCAGATTTTTAGCCAGCTGCCAAGATTGATTGCCAATGATTGAGTGTTAGCACAGGGTTTGAAGAGTCAGAGAACAATCCTAATGACAATGCTGACCCCGATTAATCAGGTCAGGCCTGGCGTCATAGAAGGGTGTCTAAACTTTGCACATGCCACAGGTACTTTAGTTACTTAAATATTTTAAGTTACTTTAATATGAAATAACTGCATTAACAGAAATATATTATTTGACTGGGGCTCCCAAATACAGCTCCTCCGGCTACTTGGATAGTGGAAAAAATAAACACAGTGGTGACATTTATAAACAGTGGTAATAGTAAAATTCTTTAAAAAATGATACCCACACCTAGTTATATAAATATAAGTAAACTAGGGTTGTAATGCTTGACACCCCTGCCTCACACATTAGGTCCAAGCACACATGCTTGGCACTTGAAAGTGTCGCACTATGATTAGTATATATTGTTGAATCTCTACTCAGAGAGCTGACTTTTCTTTATTTTGCTTTTGTTCACCTGACCAGTTGAGAACCACCTGGCCTCTAACATCCACAAGAACAGACTGGTACAGCAGGACCTTCGGGTGGCCAAACGTCTACAGGAGGAGGAGGACCTGCGAGCCAAGGCCCAGAGCCGGCGGCAGCATCAAGACATGTGAGGAGCCTATACATACATACGTACCTACATACATACAGAGTAAAGACAGAACTGCAGTACTGATTTTAGCTTTATCAGTGCTGCAGCGGCATCAACTCTTCCAGCACGAGGCTGCTCCAGGCTGTTGTACTTAATATGTTAATTTATACCAATATACTCATTAAACGTTGGAAAAGGTTTCTATTGCTCAGATATTTGATTCGTTGATTAGGTTTTTTTTATAAAGGCGTGACCAGAAAGCGTTGTACACTCTTAGAGCACACAACTGAATGCTTGCTAGTTAGCCAGAGAATTAGAAATGCTGTGGGAGGCGGCAAGGGACTAATTTAAACCTGCCAGAATCCTGCTGACAGTAAGTGACTCACGTACAAAACATGTCTGCATAACCCATTACGGCACAGACAAGCAAGAAAGAAAGAAATGTCTTTATAAGAGCCAGCGCTTCTTCCTATAGGACGTATAGTAGAGCAAGGATGTGTCCCATCACTACACAGTCTATGTGAAAAAATGTGCTGACATGAAACAGTGAAGGCCATATTACCCCTTAGTGATTACAGCCAGAATGACCATATGTATAGTGTGGCTTTGCTGTGTTTGCATCAAGGTTATACTAGTTTTGGTTTTTTAACTATAGTTTAGGTTTTTTTTTTTTGTCTAATTCTGTTAGTTTTAATTAGTTTTTAGAGCGGGTTTACTAGTTTTTATTAATTTTTTTTTTATTACTGCCTAGTTTTAGTTTAGTTTTTATTAGTTCTAGTATTAGTTTTAGTTTTTTTTACACTTTGTTAAATTTTTAAGGTGCAGAAATTAAAAAGGTCAGAATAAGTATCGTGTAATAAAAACTCAACAAACGTTATTCACTCTTGCAGCACCGGGTGAGTTGAATTCTGGTTCGAGTGACATGCTTAACTTTTTGGTGTGTCTCAAAACTAGTGAGCTGCCTACGTAGACAGCATTTTACCTCATAGTATGCGCTCCAGACATGTAGGCTGTCCCAATTCTTAGATACCTGAAACATGCTGTCTACTGAGGAACCTTATTTAGACCTGATTTTAAGGAAGCATTGGATGCTTCCTCAGCCGCTAAGACAATCCCATGATGCAGCACAGGCAAATCTACGAGCAGTGAAGTGGTTTTAAAATGTAAGTTATTTTGATTCTCTCTGGTGTTTTAATGTGTTTCTTGCCATATAATCACACAAAAGTATTTTATTAACAAATCTGTAACGAGTCGCTGACCATTTTGCAGTTTTATTCTCAAGCTATTAGCATTTATGCTAGCGGATTTTTATGCCTCGGGCTATTGTTTTGGGTGGCGGCTGGTAATTTAGCAACTAGCTAAACCACGGGTCGCGTGCTGCAGTGGGCGGGAACAAGCCGTGACGTAGTTGCTCTCTAACTAGATCGTCTCAATAATCTGTTTATGAGGAAAGATGTCAGCCAGAACACTGCCTACTTAAACAGCTGCCTACACAGACAGTGCCTAGACCCATAGTCATGTGGACATCCCAGTCTCAATAAACGTGTTTATCTATGCATCCTTCCGCTGGCGGTGTTCCTGAGTTTTATTGAACCAGCAGCTTGGTCGTAGGTGAAAGCAGTCCGTTATGGTTGTGACCTTCCCGGTGCTACCTGGCCAGGATGTGGCTGCACTTTTAGGGGAGCTACTCAGAGGGGCTAGCTCGTCAATTACTCACAATTACAATTACTCTCGTTCAAGCTTCTCAAATAGACTTTGAGATTGAGACTCTGCCGCTTCCTCCCAGCTTTTGCTGTCGTCATTTTGCAGGCTAGCATGGAGAGCAGAACACACTGTAAACAAGAAGTGGCATCAGAGTGCTGTACGTAAAACTGCTCGAGTGGAAAAAAATCGATTTAATATCAGTCCACAAGGCTTAAGAATAAATTGACTAACAGGAAAACGAATGGTATTCTGTCTATAATTTCAGTTTGTTTTAAATAGGTTTGTAAATGCATAAAGCAGTTTCAGTTAGTTATCGTTTTTTTCTTTTAATTACCGTTTTTATTTATTTCAGTTAACGAAAATGTTTTCTTAATTTTAGTTTTCGTTATTTTGTTCGTTTTAGTTAACGATAATAACCCTGGTAGTGATCGCTCATTTGCATAGCCCTGAGCCGCTGCTTCACATTGGAAAAATGTGTTTAAAGGATACATACGTCATAATTTTTTTATTCTATATACAAGTTGATCACCGTAGAGGATGTGTGAGCTTAGTTTCACTTACAAAATCAACAAACCGTTTGTCCATTTGTTCAACATATGACTCTACAGTTTGCTCCGTACTGTTCAGAGGGAGGCATAGATGTTTATTTTCTTCTTCTCTGCAGGACTGCATCATGCTGACCTCTCAGTTTTTGTTCAACCATCTGTCAGAACAGAACAACTCACATTTTAATCAGTGCTACATTCTGTTGCTAATCATGCGACACTGTCTGCTTGCTCCTTTTACAACCCAAGTGTTTATGTTCTGTTCAGAAAAACCCATAAACAGGCTTCTACTCAGTTTTAACCAACCTCAGACTACGGTTTTATTTTGGTCCATTTCAGTAGTTCACTGCTGTGATGCGTGAGTGAAACCCAGCTGTCTCAGACCTTTGGTTGCCTCTGATGTTGATGCTTTGAAGCCATTTCCCTCCCACTTCCTGAGCAGGAGAGAGTGGGCCTCATTTGAATTTGATCCCATATTAATAGTTTTTTTAAAGCGCTATAAATAGTGACTCTGATCATTTTACAACAACAGTTGAGGAGAATGTCCACATCTTTAGAAAACAGGCTTGCCCATATGGTATAGAAGATCTAAAGTGTCCTCCTAGCTTCTGAATTGTTTTTAAAGACGTAAATGTACAGGACGTACTCGTTACCTGATGTTAAGACTGTAGGGAGATGACTTGTTTAGTAGTTACAGTATAAGACTCCACCATAGCTTGTTGTTGGATTGACATCTGAGTATTGAGTGTTAGGCTTATGACTACAGCTTAATCAATAACTAGGACTGTGATTATTTTAATTTTATCATCGCTCTTTAATTTCAAAGCCGATGCCACTACACCCATGGATTTTGATGTTAAATCTGTTGTTGGTACAGCTGTAGATGTAAACTACGTAGCGACTCAGGAGAATGGCAGTGTTTTGCTGGGGGAAGGTGAAGTGTTGTGTAATAGTATTGTAAACTACACTGGTGTTTGTATTCAGCTGTTTGTGTTTCTTATTCTTTAGTGAACGCGTTGACAGTGAAATCGCTCAAGAGATTCAGGAGCAACTGGTCCGGCAGGCCGAGCAGCAGCGGAAGCAAGAGGAGAAGGATGAGGTTAGAGAGCACCACCTCCTTAAGCCTCAGATACCCCCCACACAGTATCTGTTACTGCCAGGAGTGCCTGCTTCATTCTCACCGTGTCATATTTCTGCTGATTTCCTTTTCTTTTCTTTTCCTTTTCTTTTTAGATCAAGGAAAAAATAAACCTGCACATGACTAGCCATATGCATTACACAGATCTAATGTTATGCTCTTAAGTGATCTCTCTCTCTTTCCCTTTCTCTCTCTCTCTCTCTCTCTCTCTCTCACTCTCCTTTTCTCTTTCTTTCTCTCTCTCTCTCTTTCCCTTTCTCTCTTTCTCTCTCTCTCTCTCTCTCTCTCTCTCTTTCTCTCTCTCCTTTTTTCTCTCTCTCTCTCTCCTTTTTTCTCTCTTTCTCTCTCTTCTCTCTCTCTCTCTCTCTCTCTTTCTTTCCCTCTCTTTATCCTTTTCTCTTTCACTCTCTCTTTCTCTCTCTTTCTCTTTCTTTCTTTCTCTTTTCTCTTTCTTTCTCTCTCTTTCTCTCTCTCTCACTCTCCTTTTCTCTTTCTTTCTCTCTCTCTCTCTCTCTTTCCCTTTCTCTCTTTCTCTCTCTCTCTTTCTCTCTCTCTTTCTCTCTCTCCTTTTTTCTCTCTTTCTCTCTCTTCTCTCTCTCTCTCTCTTTCTTTCCCTCTCTTTATCCTTTTCTCTTTCACTCTCTCTTTCTCTCTCTTTCTCTTTCTTTCTTTCTCTTTTCTCTTTCTTTCTCTCTCTTTCTCTCTCTCTCGCTCTCTCCCTCTCTCTCTTCGTCTCTCTCTCTCTCTCTCTCTCTCTCTTATTAGGCTATCGCTCGTAAGCTGCAGGAGAGAGAAATGAAAGAAGAGCGGAAGAGACAGAAGCAGCTGGAGGCGAACTTTGAGGACCAGTACTATGAAGACAGAGGAGGTGTGTAGAGTGCCCTCTAGCTCTGGAGTGAATAAATTGGCAGAGTTGTAAGAGAATCAGCAGACTACGGGATGAAGCACCAAGTTTAACATCCACGTATCAGAGGGATTTGTGTGCATTTGTTTAGAGTCTTTCCCAACAAAGCTCTGAGGGACGTGATTACTGAATACAGTGTCCTGCAATTTTCCCCTTCACCCAAGTGTAGTCAGTCTGTCAGGACATGCTCAGAATCTGAAGATGGCTACAGCGTCTGTTTGCGATCACTCAGCAACCTAAGCTAAAGCAAAGCAGAAAACTTGAGACGCCAAACGAGTCTTGGCTGATTGACTATATTTGAATAAGGGGAATGTGTGTATGAAGGAGCAGGAAGGCTACCTGTGTGCAGACAGTGAGCAGCAGGCTGCCTGACAGTACCTCTGCAAACCACACTGCTTTGTTTCTCTAAAGAGCGTCAGGCACTGCAGAGAGTGGTGGTGGTGTTTGTTGTGAAAGTGGTGGAGGACGCCTGCCGAGGTGACCACATGTTAGTTTTATAGTCTGCATGTTTACCAAACATCTCCACAGGGCTCTCGTGGACTGAGGGACCACTTTAACCACTACTGCTGACTGAATTTGTACACACCTCGGCGGCTACGTAGTAGTACGAAACTGGAAAGGCGAGATTACTCTTTCTTAGTCCTGTTGACCCCACCCTGTCGCCCAGACTGCCCTTGTGCGTTGTCGTTTGTTTGCTTTTGAATGTTGTTACATAACATTCTACCACACTAGCCTGTACATTTGAAACACTGCTGGGGGGACTGCTGGTATTCCACCTGTATAAAGCACAAGCACTTAATCTTGTGACAGAACCCAGTTTAATACTTGTGCTTTCTTTCTTTTGAGGGTTGTTTTTTTTTCTGTATTCTGAGCAGATGGAAAGTGCAGGTGCAGCCTTCCCTGTTCTCATTTACTGCACACTCTTCCTTTTTCTTAGTACCGTGTTCTATGAAAAAGATAGATAAGCACCAGCAGGAAATATATATATTTATATATATCTTGACCATATTTGGTAGAGTATCTTTAGTAGGCAAAAGCAGCTTTTCTTTCTTTTTGTCTCCCTCCTCTCGCTTTCCATGTGAACAGTGCTGCAGCACAGTTAAGCCTCGTTTGAACACTGGTGTGCACATATTTATGTCGCCGGCAGTGTTTCTGCTGTGCTGTGTAGTTCTCCCCCTGTGTGTAAGCGAGGAGGGGATTCAGCATTAGAGGTTTAAATGCCCAAATTTTAAGCTCTCACAGCTAGAGCGGGAAGCGTGGGAGGAGCATCTCGCCTCCTTTTGTTCTGCGTAGAAGGAAAAAGAATCACGAGTTTAGATTAGTCATGTTATGACACAAGTGATAGAAAGTGCTTTATTAGTTGGTTGGTGTTCAGTGCAGCCCTGTGTTATGCATGCATTGCTCCAACATAATGTATTTCATTCAGTTCATGTCCAAAAGCTGGCCTAACATTGCTTCTAATGCTAATTAACCCAATAACTATGCAAACATTGAGCATTAACGTTTTCTTTTTGTATCAGTTTTTTTGTATTTCATCACTTTGGCTATGAAAGGATGCAGTGAATGCAGTTCTGGACTGTGTAAACAAGAAACCTGATACAGACTTCACATTACAGTGTTCTTGCAGTGCATAAGTCTTTAACATTATTGGAAAAAGTTCACAAATTCTCATTAATTTAACATAAAAAATGACTTCATAGTAAATAAGTAAAAGCTATTCTGTGTCAGCAGTTTTAAAGGGGAACTCTTATGCCCAATTTCATTGATTGGAATTTCTGTTTGTGGTCTTCTAGAATAGACTAGGGTTTTTTTGTTTAATATTTTTATATACCAAATATTTCCCAATATTTTTTTCTTATACTGGACATCTGAATTCACACTCCATTTGAAATGATCCTATTATCCTCCTGCTCAGTGCCAGAGCAGCATCCGGCTACAAGTTCTGCTGCCACATCACTATTTTTATAGTAATGTCACTTCTGCAGTATAAGTTATCATCCAGAGTAGAAAGTCAGGTAGACCTGAGATCAGGCAGACCCGGTCCATCTTTGTAAGCTAGATTGTAGCTAGGCTGTAGAAGGACTGTAGTTGGATTCAGAGTGGTAAGTTTGTACTTTTATTAGCTCTCTGTGTTATGTGAGGGTCTCCCAGGCCTGGCAGTAGATGGTTTGTGTTACGACATGATGTTGTCTTGTAACAGAGAAAAGGGCTGGAATTCCAACAAAGAGCTTCAGGCAGCCAAGAAAAGTGGTTTATTTGAGAGAGAGTGTCTCTTTTTGGTGTGTACAGACTGTTGCAGACCGTTTATATGCACAAAGAACTATATAACATACCAAGTAAGAGAGAAACCAGACAAGCATAATAGGCCTCCTAGTTTGGGATCACAGTGAAATGTTCTTGTTTTTTTTAATGGAGTAGCCTTCCTTCCTTAACACAACATTGGACTAAAAGTTGTTTCTTTCTGGTAATTTTGAGTCTGTCAGCAAGCCATCAACTGCTGATGCTTCAGATACTAAACTAACCTAGAATGTTGTGCTTCCTTTTATGCTCACTTATTAGTAGAATGCTTTTCAGCTGTGTAATTGAGCAAGAGAGTCCTAACAACCAATCAGCCCAATAACATCCTTAGCTTGGATTGGCGGCCGTACCAGGAGATTTAGACAGAGGACTGAGAATTACTGATAATAAGACTATATGCAAAATAAGCCTCTATACAAAAATAGGCTTTAATACAAACATTTTTATTCTTTAAAAATCATCTGATACACTTAAATTAATTGTGAAATGGACAGTATTGTTTGTGAATTGCATGAAAATTGCATGAAATGAAATTCTAAAGTGACCCTAAACTTTTGAGCGGTAGTGTATATGTATGTTGTTGTTTTTTTAACATTTGTGGTGTGCACACACCACATTACCATAGCAACAGTATTTTACCCCATGCCCTAGTAAATTAACCAAGTAAAACAGCTTTTGCATCACCAGTTTAAATGCCCCTAACAACTGTGGTTATGAACAGCCCATTAAACCTTGTTAATTATTAGAATGTCTCTCTCAGTACCTGCATATGTTTGTTCAAAGTCATGGAGTTCCTGATAGATCTAGCCGTGTTTGACCTTGCACTTTATGCAATATGCATTTAACTAACATTTGTCTAATAACTTGGCTCAGTATATCTTTCAAACTTTTTTCCCCCATTTTACACTGCCTTCCCTACTCCTGCTCCTAACCAGCTTACCGACACTCTTCAGACTCACGTGTGCAGCACCCAGGCTCTGATTCACCAGTCTCCAGCAGGGAAAGGCACCGCGATCGAGGTCGATCACCAGATCACCGATCTCCAAAACTGAACCAAAAAAGTCGACCGGACAGATACGCTGAGTATTACCCTGTAGAAGAGGGTCGATTGAGAGCCCCAGAGCTGTATAACTCTGAAGGTGCTAGAGGTAGACATGATGGCAAGGGCAAGCGGCCTGAACACTACACCTCAGAAGGTAGGACTAGGTACCCTGAGGAATACCTATCTGACAAAAACAGGCACATTGAAGGAGAATATACTGAACCTCGAAGAGGCAAGAAAAACCAGACCCAGGATCAGTGGGATGAGCCTCATTTTGACCAGGAACCCATGGTATCCCTGAAAGAGAGTTCTTACAAGGATGACCTAGTTGACAGGGACAAGGCCTGGGACAAGGAGAGAGACCAGGCAAGGAGAAGGGACAGAGATCAAGAGACGGAAAGAGAAAGAAGGAAAAATAGGGATAAGGTACAGTATCAAACTCAAAATAGAAATCAGGATAGGTTGTTGAACTTAGACACCATCGAAGACCAACACTGGAACACTGAAATGGAAAGGGACATGGACAGAAATGGCCATAGAGGCAAGAGCAGAGACAGAGATAGGGAAAGAGACAGACATGGAGCTAGAGAAAGGGACAGGGAGAAACATCGGAGTAGAGACAGAAGCAGAGGGCGAGAACTGGATGATCCAAACTTGCCTTCAACGAGTAGGGCCTGGTCAGAAGAGAACCTGGAGGATGCTGACTATGGGAACAGACAGAGGGTCAACTCTGGCTCTAATGATGTGTTTGAGGAGCCCAGTTCCAGAGCTCGTTCTGGTGAGCGCAGGTCCCCAGAGCATCCCTCCAGGGAGAGAGGTATGGAGAAGGAACCATGTGTTTGAGTGTACTTACGCTTTCTTTTTTGCTCTGGGTCTTTGGTGTGAAAATTGGTGGTGGGTTTGCTGCAAAGCCATGTTTTTGAGGCCTGTTTTTCATCTCTTCTCCAGATCTCTCCTGTTTTCTTTCTCCCACAGAATGATTACTCTGTCCACTGCGTACCGAGATCATGGGTTCTTTTGTGACAATTCAGACTAAAGCACGCATGCACATCTCGAACAGCTTGACCATAGTTGCCAATTGTTTGATGGTGCTCTTATATTAGGCAAAGTTTGAGCTAACCACAGAAGGCAAAAGTGTTTAAGTAGGTTTAATAATTTTTTTAAAAATCAGACATGTTTTAAAATTTAGTTGCCTCTTCTATTAATGTAAATTCAGACTATTTTTTATACGAGTGTCCACAAGAGTTAACCGTTGGCTTTCCCGTTAACTGCTGGTAAAAAAACAAAACTTTGGCCCTAGATTACCGTTAATGTTGTGAGACTTAAACATCTGTAGCACAGAAATGTGGCAACAAGCGAAGGAGGTCATTTAAAACATGTCTTCAGATGCAAGCTAAAACAACAGCTAACAGCTGATGATGCTCATCGTTGTGCACATTTACAATAACGTTGTCGTCATTCTTCAATTAAGGTCTTTCACTGTCACTGGACGATGTGCCACTGTTCCTCAACATAGCTAACATCATCTTGAATAGTTAACCTAATAACCTCTGCAGCAAGGACTCTACCAATTCTCTATTCTCTACTCTAACTCTATTTTGTATACGAGTCAAATGGCCCATTTCTTGCAAAGGAGGTGGTTCTTGGCCATGTTAAGGGACATAGCACATCAAATTCTCTTGTGATGGGGCTAATTCTTTGTGGCGGTAATATTCTAATGATAACCGGTGGAGGGACTGCTGCCTAACCATTTTTCCAACCTCTTAATACTCATCTGTTTTCACCACTGCTGGATAACTACTGTCTGTTCAACATATACTGGACATGTGTTTTTTTCTTCTTTTGTAAAAATCCATGAAATGAAATGCATACAAACCAGTTGGGTAAGTGTAATCTTGAGCGGCTGTGTGCTCCAGAATCTGTAGGGCTTCTCTTTTGTTGCTATAAAACCAATTTGTGGCTCTAACGTGTTAAATCAAAATCACAAGAGATCCTGGTTTGCATTTGTGTGATCATTCAATATAAATTTGCTTCTTGAGATTTACACTGCTCCTGCCTGTGCAAGTGTATGTGTCGGGATAAAGTGCCCTGGGGTGGAGAACTCTGGTCCTGGAGGGACTGTTCCCTGCACAGTTTCCTTCTCAAGCACAAGTCAGTTAACTATCGAATTTGGCTGGTGTGCTTGAGCAGGGAAATAACCAGACTCCAGCCCTCAATTCAACCCTGATCTAAGTGAACTCTTAACAATTGTCTGTGTACTTTCTGTTCTGATGCCCCCTGTAGGACGAATTGTGCGAGGAGAATATGGCATGAAGGAAGCAACCCAAGGTTTGGCACAAATGGACATACACGATCAGGAGCTGAAAGACATGGAGGTGGCACGCAGGCTACAGGAGGAGGAGCTCAAAGTATGCGGACTATGTCCTAATAGAGGGGATAATTGTTTGTAAGGAGCAAATAGAAATGCAGTTTTCACTTATTCTTTCTTTCTGTTTGTCTTTTGTGTAGGCAACTCACCTCGACAAACGAGCTGCTCAAGTTGCACAAGACGAGGTTAGTGGGTTTTAAGCATGTTATATTCTTGTTTTGTTTGTTGTAGTTTAATTGCTTTAGTGGACTGCCTCATGAAAACCTCATGAAATCACCACCAGTGCTTTTATTATTATTATGGCAGTTATGGAGATGCCAGATATTGTGATTTTCTGATAATTGGTAAAACTGTTTAGCCACAAAAGTATTGGTGAGTTGAACTACCACTTCTCATAGGCTCTCATTAATTAACTTGTATTACAAGTTCTTGTAGGATAATTTAAATGCCATTGTTCTGCAAAAATTAAACAGAATCTATTATGTATTGAAGGAAATAGCCCGAAGGCTGATGGAAGAGGAGAAAAGGGAGTATAAGAGGTCTAGAGAGAAAGAGAAACAAGCAATGGAGAGACACCAGAGGGAGAAGCGAGCTGAGGGAGACTTCAGGGTAATTTTTTTATTATTATTATTATTGTTATATATATATATATATATATATATATATATATATATATATATATATATATATATATATATATATATATATATATATTGTTTTAAAGGTAGGACAATTATCAATTATTTCATTTCCATTCAAAATGGAAATTTACTAATTAGTTTTTGTTCTAAAGAAATATTTCCACCTTGGTTTTCACCTGGAGTTTCCAATATTCATAACAGCAAAACCTGTAGACCACTAGACACTGTCAGTGTGAGGTACAGTGCTTAACACAGTCATGTTTCATTGAGTAAGTTGAACATGAATGTTGAATGTGTTTTCTTGAGTTTTTCTGAAAAATGAAAGACTTGTGCTCAAGTTAGACTGCAAATACAATAAATGTAGAGTGCTGTCTCTTAATATTGCTCACTGCTGTAGCTGAATGTTGTGTATTGCTTGCTTTAGCCCAAGCAGGAGGAAGTAGTGCGACCACGAGCACGAGAAGAGTACGACTACGAAAGAGCTCGTAATGACCCTAGACCATCCAGGTACCAGAAACATTGTATTGTCATTGTACTGACATAGACCATGCTGTGGACCCAAACTCATTGTCCGTCTTTCTGCAGACCTCCTCCTCCTCGCCTTCATAACTATCAGAATGTGGACAGTAGTTACGCCTATTCAGAGAATTACTCCCCTCGGCCACCTTCCAGACCCGAAGCTGCATACAAAGGTTGGTAAAGCCGCATTCTTCAGCTCATGCCTTTTAGGATGAGTATGTGTTTTAATGTGGTTTGTCTTTGTCCAATAGGTGCCCACTACAGACAGTGACCCAGGCCTCAGTCGCTGTCCTTTAACGGTTTGCGCTGTTTTTCTCTTCACTTTTTGAAGACAGCTGTAACCTTCTGACAAAGGGGTGGGTGACATTCCGATATAAAGGAAAAACATTTTGTTCTCAAAGACTGAATCTGGCTACTTCTGTACTTTTTGCTTTTTTGTTTTTATCTCCCCGTGTTTTTCTTTCTCTGTGATTATCTCATGCTTTAAACAAATCACATAATGCGTCTCTTATCGTGGACCCAGGTTCTATTGTACTGATGTGAAACAGGACCGTATCTGTGGGCCTGTGTGTCAGAGGGAGAGTTACTCCTCCTTTCTTTTCTTTGCTTTGCTACTAAAATGGTCATCTGTTTTGTACACTTCTGTCTTTTCTGCCGCCCACTCATTCTCCTAAAAGAACAAAGCTTTTTTACTTTTTTCTCACTGCTTTTTAAGACACGGCCTCCTTTTGAGAGAAAAGTGTTTCTGTGAAGTTCTGAGGGAGAAAATAGAATCGGGATGTTTTCTGTATGTTTGTTGATGTGACCCGAGGTCTTCTTTTTACTGTTCTACAGTAATCATCAAGTTATAATCATTATGAAAAGTTATGCCACTTTTAAAGTAATGTGAATCCCAGTAGATTGCCTTTACTCAGATCAATGAAGGAAGAAGGGACTTGTGGGCTCTTGCTTTAAATTAGACATACATTAAGCCCAAACTCGGGAGAAATGTTTAGTCACTCTGTCCAGCGCACAACGGTACACAAGCTTGTGGTGTGAAAACAGCTTTTGCTGCAGCAGTGCACTTAGGCCTTGTTGAGACTCTAAGCCCAAATCTGATTGATACCCATCCACATATCGTCGGTGTCCAATGAAAATCAAGTATCACCAAAATTGCAACTTTACAGGAGAGACCAAAAACATACTTTACTTTTAATGTAAGTCGATGGAACCAGAATTCTTTCCAAGCTATTTTGCAGCCCTTCCATTCATCATGAAATTTTCACACAATGGAAACGACCATTGGCGTGTTCAAATGATGTAGAAAACTCAAAATCGCCGAAGATGAAGATGCATCTTTTTTATTGGACAGCGACGATGTCCAGGTGGTTTAAAATGTGACACTCGGGCTGCTCAAATCGGATTTCCAAGTGTCTTTTGCGCAACGCAAAGAGCAACAGTGATGTCAAATCCAAATCCAGAGAGATGGCAGTGTCTTGATTTGCTGCGTCTTTAGCAATCTCAGCTACAAACACATACAAATGGTGTCGGATATCTTTAGTGTGTTAATCTGGTCACACTTTCAGGATTCTGCCAGCTACATTCTGCATTTATGTTTATCGTGTTGCAGTCATCCGACAAGAACCCCCTTGCAGGTTGGTGATGTCTGGACACACAAATCCAATTTGATGGTTTGCAAATAACCCAGCATCCGATTTGCCTGGAGCCTGAACATAGCCTTATAGTTTGCCTCAAGAGTTTGGAATCAGTGTTTTCAGTTCTGTAATACAGGTTATTATGCAGAGCCATAAAATAAATCTGATGTTATGAATACTATGCAGTATTTAGACCCAGAATGATGAAAAATAAAAATAAAAAATAGAAAATGGTTCCCAAGTGAATGAGAATGCTGTACTGCATTGAGGGCTGTGATGACGTTACTATTTGCTCTGCCTCTTCTTTTTAAATGGATCAAATCTGGATATTTATAATGACTAGTACTACATCCAATGGCCACCGATTTGACTAAAAATGCAGAGTACAAAATGCAGTATGACTTTTTATATTACTGAAAACAACGCTGTAGTTATTAGCATAATGAAAGAAGAAAAGAGAAGCAGAAAAACGTTGATTCCAAATTTTTGAGCTCTGCTATATATTATCTCTCAGTGCATGCTGATTAACTGCCCAATGTTAAATTGTTTTTTTTCTGTGCATACAGCCCAATTTCCCACTATACAGCTTTTTTATTATTTTTTTATTTATTTATTCTTTAATTTATTTTAGTAAAAAAATATATATTATATATATACATATATAAAAAGAATGAAGTATAAAATCACATTTATTCAAGTTGTAATTTATGTCAGGACATTACATTGGTGTGCACAAACTGGTACAAATGAGTCAAATACTGCAAAAAGACAACTTGTTTTCATGGTAGACCATTAAAATGTCTCTGCTTGCTGTTTTGGATGCAACCTTGCCTTGAAGTGGGCACCTTAAATATGCCTGTATAGACGAATGCAACTAACAGACAGTAAAGGAGCAAATGTTTAATCGCTCCTCAATTATTATTATTATTTTTTTATTTTTTTATTTTTTTCATTTTATTGCATCTTCATGGTCATGTTGCAAACATTCCATAATTTGTCCTAGTCATGCATTTTTTTTTAAAAAAGGGATTCTGCTCTTGTGCATCTATAAATAGGGATCCACCCACACTCTGCAGCATTGGAAATATGGGACATGATTGTGTGGACTATATGTAGCTTCCTGTACTGAAAGACGAGCATCAGTTAACTCTACTTTGGTATCATTAGTGCCTATACTAGACCAATGTTCATTGGCCAGTACTGTATGCGTCCATTATATACATTCATAATAAGAAAGTAAGAAAAACACTTGTCTGTCTTGGTGAACTGACATCTGAATGGCACGGTTTAAGAAACGCGGATGGGAAGAAGTTGCTGTGCTTAATGTTCTTGACTTATTGGACAGATTTTTCTTGTTGAACTGTATCGAATCAGCAGGTATGTTTATTTCAGTGATGATTCTACATATTAAGACATGGTGGTCCAGGGACTAGCTGAGAAGATTCTTGTCTGCTGTTTTCTTTTTTCTTTTCTTTTATTTCTGTCGGGAATAAATGCTGGTGCAGTAATGTGTGGCACTTTAGAATTTGATCCGGACATGTGATTAAAATTTTGGACGTAATTGGCTGTTTGGGCCTTGTGCCAAATGTTCTACTTTCAGGGACATTAAGTGTTGCTGTAAAAGAAAACTTCCCTCGAGTACTGTCAGCATCTCATATCGTCTGTGGACAAGGGAACTGGTTTACAAATACATTTTCTACGTGGCTACAACAAAAAAGGGCAAATCAGCCTTGTGAGTTTGCGTGTGTGTATGTATGTATGTGTGTGTGTATGAGAGAGAGAGAGAGAGAAAGTAAAAACATCACACCCATACACCTGTTTGTTCTACAGTCAGCTGCTGTATATGTCTTGTGACCAACCATGAGTGTTTGTTTATTTGTATCTTGCACATACTTTCATAGCTTCCACTGGCCAATTGAGTATCATTTATGTAAATATCAAATAAATTACTTTTAAATAACTTCTCTATTTCTTTCTTTTTTCTTTTTTTAACAAAGGTTCAATTAGACCTTGCATGTTCTACAGCCTGTTTATTCAACAAACAAAACTGTTGAAAGAGCCCTCTAGTGGTAACAAGTTGAACTCTTTTATGAAAACATATTGTATCAAAGTTTCTTCTTTAACACCTACACTGAATGTGTGTGCAACGTGCCCCAGTTACCAGACTAAAGAAATCTAAGCCTTACAAATCAAGGCCTTCATGATTTTGCTGTCAAAGTTTAATTTTGAGGGGGATGTTGGGGGCAGGGGGCCACAAACCTTGTAACATTATAAGATAAACACTCACTAATCCACTGTCTAATGTGTCTAATCCACTTATACAAGCCCAACACATCCTAACATGTTGCTGCAATTTTAGTGTTACTGCAGTGCTGAGAATGGACCACCACCCAAATAATACCTGCACTGTGGTGGTCCTGTGGGGTCCCTAACATTTTAAAGAACAGGGTCAAAAGTATACAGAGTAACAGATGGACCACAGTCTGTAAGTGTAGAACTAGAAAGTGCTCCTATACGGTAAGTGGAGCTGATGAAATGGACAGTGAGAGTAGACACAAGGTGGTGTGCTTAATAATGTTCTCAGTAAGTGTATCATAATATATTGCACTTAAAGTAATGTACCTGACACTGGAAACATTAACAACATGGGAGGTTCCTTCTGAATGTATATAAATTATTTATTTATTAAAATATGTATTTGAAAATATAATGCATTACCCCTTTATGGGCCATTCATATTAATTGACCATAAGTGTATATATTCAGCTTTGTGTGCACAAAATCACCACAGAAACATATAAAATGTATTTAGTGTGTTTAATTCAGTAGAAAGACAAAGTTATTAGGTACGCTTGCAAACAATTATGTACATTTCCTATTTATTTAAGTTATGTTTGATTTATACACATACACACACATATACATATATATATATGATGTCACAACATTTTATATTCGTCTCCAATATTCAGTTTAATTCAGCAAATAAACATTAATCAAGCAACTCAAATGTGTAGAATAAGTACTTAGTCATGAAAAATCATGCATACACCTTTATGATATCTGTGAATAAAACTCATATGAAATATAATAAATGCTAATTATCACTCCACTTTTAATACTATACAGTTTCCTCAATCATTTAATCATCAACAGCCCCATTCATCATTAGTGCCAAACCTAAAACATTTATTTAGCTTTCTAGTGTTCATCTGAAATCTGTACAGGACTAGCATGTCAATCATTTTCTACATTCATGTGTAATCAAACTAATTTGACTTTACTGGAAATATCCTCGTAAAACAGTTGTGTAATTTCAGCGAGAGCTGTTGGAGCTTGTCCGAGGCCTCTCGCCGAAACTCCTTTTAGCAGAAGGGCAGCATAAGTAATGTGGATGCCACATGAGCTATCCTGTGTTGGCTCGGAGCAATAAACAGAATGCTTTAATGAATGAGGAAATTAGGGAGTGGAGGAGTAACCTTGGTCTAGGCTGGTTCTCCTGCATGCCTTAGATAGTCATGGCTCCTTGCGTGTACTAACTCAGCTCTGCCTACAGATTAACAACGTTTAAAAACTGCTCAGCTTTAAGCAGAGCCTCCTGACTCCAGTCCTGGAAGATCCTCACAAAGCAGAATTAAGAACTAAAAGCTGTTCCTTCATTGGAGAGGGTCTTGGGAGGAGAACTGTGTGTCCTGTTTTCTGACAGTTCCTGCTTTATTAAGTGCGCTCATTTGAAACACATTGAGATGAATCAGGTGTGTTAGAGCAAGAACAACATCAAACTGTAGCCTACGCTTTTGAAATGCCTTGCCCTTCTTTCTGCTGCCACCTAGAGACTGTGAGAAGAACTCCTCGGTAGCTGCCAGAAGACTGGCCTACACAAGAAAGCTGTTCCGTGAATGCGAGAGCGTTCTTCCTCGCTCCTGAGGAGATGACGTCATTCCGTGAAGCAGCAGTGGAGCTGATCATCTGCTGCGCCCACTACCAGAAACAATGACTGAAATTCATGTGTCCATTTCAGCCACGGTTCCCAGCAGAGTGCGTAGCAGGCTCTGAGTGTTTAGGGGAATGAAGTGGACCTGTCGCACCACCTGAAAGCACGAGGGTCATGAGTTGTTGCATGGACTTGTAATCATCTCATAGCTGAACACAGTGCTGAACAGTTCTGGGCGAGACACCACGGTATGGAATGAAGAATTTTGAAGAGAAAGTAGCAGCACAACACTGCTGTGCCATATTGCCACAACATTGGTCTGAAAACAGCATTCAAATTTATTATCTTCTGAAATCACATTCACCTGAAAGAGTTCTGCAGGGCTGTGTCATGGGCCCAATCAGTTTTGTAGTCTGAATTTGGCTAATAAAGAAGGTAAAAAGGAAAAAGAGAGCCAATCATCAGCATTTTAACTGAGGACACATAGACTACAGTATTAATGCAGTAGGCCATGTCCATGCTTTCTGCAACACATTTTGATTTCCTCTTTCTGTTACTTAGGCCTGCTGTTTGTTGTATCTCTAGATTGCTTGTTCAAAAGCATTGAAGATTCCTTGTTTCAAGATCTATCTCCATAAGTAGTTTTGCAACAAATGCTCGGGATACCAGGCTTTGACGCAGTTTCTATCAAGTCGAGCGACAAAATGGAATCCACGCTGCATGTTATGACAGCACCTGTAACCTGTAAGTCAAAGCACTTACCTGAGAAAAGGGCACAACAAACAGTCAGACGTCAAGCCTGGCTCAGGCTGGAACACGGAGAGTCCTTCACACCCAATCCTCTCTCGCTCAGGGACAACAAGCGTCTCTGTAGCCTGTCTGGGTAGAAAAGCTGAACTGTGTTGATCGTGCAGACCTCAGTTGTCAGAACTCACCTGTGCCTCCGCCGCACTCTAACCTTCACTTTAATTCAGCCTTCTTTTGCTGCTCCCCCATAAGCCTTGGGCACATCTTCAGGAAAAACCGGTAGAGGTGGTCATGAGGGTGTGTCAGCCAGGCCTTCGCTAGACTTCAGAACGGCTGGGAAATAAAGGAGAAAGCTGCAACCTAGTTTTCATTTTCAACAGCAGTTTTAACAATTTGTGGTTTTGAGAATCTCACCAGAATTTCAGACTTTCTTAGTGTTTGGTTAGTCTGTGCACGCCAGCTGGCATGAACGTCACAAGTTCAAATCGTCACACACAGAGAGTCATCTGAACCTGGGTTTCAGTAGAGGAGACAAGACTGAAACAAAAACGGACCTTCATTTTGAACAGTGCTTCAGAAGCAGTGCAGAATCATGTCTTTAGCATTTGAATTGTCTTTACTATTTTTTCTTTTTATATTTTTATATATATAAGGAATGTATACCAAGTAAGAAAGATGCTGTGCTATATTATAAATAGCAGGTCCAGTGTTGCGGTGCACAGGCTAAAGTTTAGTCCAGTGTAAGTAACTGTGGTAAGACACAGGTGGGGATCTGTGTGTGTGTGTGTGTGTGTGAGTAAAAATAGGCTGGCCGTTGTGCCTCAGGCTTTCTTCCCCAGGTAGGAATGGCATCAGACAGGTTTGAGATTGGCAGGCCTCAGGCACAGGAGCAGAGAGACTTCACTCCAAGCCCTATGACATTAACAGGCACAGTTGTGTGACTTAAGGTTAAGGCCTGTGTGCTGACCTACTTGTGAGATCTACCTGACCTTAACAAATGGTCCCTTTTCTGGGTGCAAAATCCAGTTTTCTAAAACATGAATGTACAAAAGTTAGAATTTTCCCATGCAGCTGCATTAGTTTTAATATCTACAGAGAAATAAATACATTTCAATTTTAAATTTAGGATGAAACATTGGCATGGAATATATCACAAAGTTTGATTATGTTATAAAGGATACAGACGCCCTGCAGAATTACTACTGTTTACTGTTTCTTTATTTTGTATTTGCTGGTTCTGTATCTCTAACTCTAAAAAAGTAAATTTATGAGAGTTTATCAAGAGAATCAGAAAAATAAATATGCAAACTAACTGAAAGTCGTCACAAATTACACTCTCCAACAAATAAACTACAGCAGGTGTTTTAAAAGAAGAATTTTATTTAAATTTAAATTGAATTTTCATTTGGTGAGCCCAGATCTAGCATTTTACACAGAAATACAAGTTTTACTTTTTATGAATTAAAAAGAAAAGACAGAAACATTTAACACACATTTACACAGAAGCTGGGTGGTCAGTCCATTATTCTAAGAACACCAGCAGCTTCTTTGTTTGAAATGTTTTACCAACTTTGGTTTGAGGATATGACTTTGTCTATTTACTTTTCTCCTCTCTCTCTCTCTCTCTCTCTCTCTCTCTCTCTCTCTCTCTGTTAAACGTGACAGGTTTGGTGGTCTACTGGAGTGCAGTTTTACATTAAACAACCAGCAAATCAGGAATAAAAACAGATATAGTAAGATATAAATATAATAAAGCACAGCTTTAAGACTGCTGGTCAGAACTATATGAGAAATATGTGGGTGTGACTAATGCGCAGCTTGATTGGCAGCTCTCTGCCCAACACTCCTATCCTGCGCTACCAAAAATAAGTCATGAATGTTTGTCCTTAGGTTTAACGTTCTTCTATAGTCACATACAGCCTAGACCAGCAGCTCGCAGTCCTACTGCCCCCTGCACACCTTTCTACACACCTGACTTGTTCATTAGCTGATGAGCTAAATCAGGTGTGCATAGTTATGGAGTCATTAGGACTGGGGTTAAAACACTGCACTACACCATATCTGACACTAGATGGCAGACACTGGATGGAAAAAGACAGTGGGTGTTCCATCCACAGAGCATGTGAGAGAAGAAAGCTTTACTAAATTAGGGTTCCTAAATAGAAGATTAAACGAGTAACTGCCTTTTCCTTAAACGTCTGCCAGTTTTTACATTGCAGCTTGTTCGGGGATTTCAGGGCCTGATAAAAACAGTGAGAGTGAAATAGAGCTGTGTATTATGAACACTGGCGTGAAACAGTGTTTACAGACTGGCTTGCAGTTCACATGTGCATGCATGGAATGAATCTCTGTTTGGACCAGTCCAAACGTGATACAGGGATGTGATACACACTTCATAGGTGCACATCATTTAAAACATTTAGTCTTAATGCAAAAAGAAATACAATTAATTAATGATTATTAAATAAATATATTGTACTGGGCAATAAGAATGTACTAATCTCTTATTGTACATCTGAAAGAAAATCTGGCGGAGCCACACTGAATGCGTCTGATACATCTGGTTAAATTAATCATAGTACTGTCTATCAGTATTCAGGGGCTATGTTGAAGTTAAACAAGACGTCATCTGAGTGGCAGTAGAACCCGCATATATTACGCCTGTTCGAGATTCAGCTGTCTGGTTTGTTGGTCAGCGAGAGCAGCCGGACGCAGTGGGGGGAGGAGGTTAGAATAGAGCCTCAACTCGGACAGCCTCCATCTGCAGCCTTCGTGAAGAAAGGCGGGTCTCGAGGTGTTTGCGCTCTTTACAGCTGATGAAGTAGACGCAGTAGAAAAATAATAGAAAGAAAGAAAAGAAGTAGAAAGAGAAGAACGAAAAATAGATCCAAATTGTGTTGTAGAGAGTTATTAATTAATCATAGGAGCAGTTCAGAATGCTTTAGAAGAACAGAGTATAAATATACTGCACCTGAGCCTGAAATGCTAATTATGAAAAAAGAAATATGTTAAATACTTATTAATAGGGTATTAATAAGGGCTTTGGAGGATATATATATATATATATATCTATATATATATATATATATATATATATATATATATATATATATATATAATTTAAAATGAATCGTCAAACGTCAGAGGTGTCTGCTGAGCTTCTGACCAATAAGGATTAAGCTCTGTCGTCATCAAGCTATCTCTCGGCTCCTACCTGTTCGTTAAAGCAGTACACGCAACGTCCTGTGACGCAAGACGTCCGACCGTCACGATAAAGATCCGGCTATTCATTTAAAAGCTCCGTTTACTGACGGAATTAGAGACTGTTTGTGACACCGTTCTGCGTGTTTGTCTTAATATCTACTCACGCGGTGCCTAGCTGTAGCTCAGAGAAGACGAAACAGGAGGAATGTAATCATTGTTTACCTCAGAAGCAGCGCTAACACCTGTAGCGGAAGTACACACAGCCGGCGTACCGCGTTTCACCACGCTTTTTCCTCCGCTTTGAATTCCTCCGCGGCTCCGATGGAATCCTGGGATAGGACAGTGTGCTGGGGCTGGATACTTAAAAATGTCTGCCGGTGCAGTACGACATCCGGGGACTTTTCACGTTCTGCTTGCCGAGCACTATGTATTCGGACACCCTAGTCACCCTCACGCACTGCTTTTGCGTACTGTATGGAGGTATGCGATTTCGGACGCACCCTGTGTGAAGCCTGCAGCGCTTGCACTCGCGAGATTTTAACGTAGTATGTCCAGTGTTGGCAACTTAGTGATATTAAGCGACTTTTCAGACCCTTTAGCGACTTTAAAAAAAAAAGCGACTAGCGACAAATCTAGCGACTTTTTCTGGTGTTATTAGAGGCTTTTGGAGGCTGCTCTCGCTGACCACCAAGGCCAGACACAGCAGTATCTCGAACAAGCCTAGAATCTGAGTGGCCACCAGTCGCCACCTACTGCCTTCGTGAAAAACGGCGTGTCTCACGGTGTTTGCTCTCTTTACAGCTGTTAAAGTAGATGCAGTAGAAAAATAGTGGAAAGAAAGAAAAGAAGTAGAAAGAGTAGAACGAAAAATAGATCCAAACTGTGTTCTAGACAGTTATTAATTAATCATAGGAGCAGTTCAGAATGCTTTGAAGAACAGAGTATAAATATATGGCACTTGAGCCTCTTAATGATTGCTAATTATGAAAAAAGAAATATGTTGAATAGTACATGAAAATTAACTGTCATGCTACTAGATATGATGGTATTAGTGTAAATATAGGGTATTTAAAGAGCTTTGGAGGATATATATGTTTTTTTTTTTTTATGAAAAGAGGCAAACGTCAGAGGTGTCCTCTGAGCTTCTGACCAATAAGGATTAAGCTCTGTCTTCATCAAGCTGTTGATCTGCTCGCGCAGTTAGTGGAGAGCAACTGCAGCGACTTTGTGTGAAGCCTGCCGCGCCTCGCACTCGCGAGATTTTAACGTAGTATGTCCAGTGTTGCCACTTAGCGACTTTGTCGCTATATTAAGGCGACTTTTCAGACCCTCTAGTGACTTTTAAAAAAAAGCGACTAGCGATTTTTCTGGTGTTATTGGAGATTTTTTGGAGTTTTGGAGACTCTGAGGTGATCACATGATCTTCAGTTACTGTCCTCAGCGAGCATTCGGGGCTGCCGTGAGGCCCACCCACAGCACCCACAGTGCTCATTCAGCGCATGCCCAAAGCCGCCGCTGACCCTGCCCCCTATCTACAGAGTAGGACGTAAATATAAATGTGTCTTATAGATATATACTTTATTGATCCCAGAGGGAAGTGCTTCGGTGTGACACAGCCTATTTCAAAGGCAACAAAAAAAGAATCCACAGAAGAAGTAAATTTATTCAGAGTTAATTTGTAGTTATATCACGTTTTGTCTCTCCTACAACGTTATTCCTTTAAATACACGCAAATAGACCATTATGCAAATTAGGCGATTACGTTATTTAGCGTCTTCTGGCGACTTTTATGTCAGCCAATAGTGACTTTCCTTACTGAGGAGTTGGCAACAGTGAGTATGTCATCATGAAGTGACGGTGGAGCCGAACACGCCTATCGTTTAGCATGAATGGAAACTTACAGATGTGCAAGTGACCCATGCCATGTGCACTAATGTCCCACCATGTCATCACAGATGTTGGCTTTAGAACTGTGTTGATGATGAGTCGGATGGTCAATCTCCTCTTTAAGCTGGAGGATCCATTTCACCTAATGAGCTGTTTGAGAAACGTTATTGCTAAAAGTTTGGCTGTCTTTCACAGTCATGAACCCCTCCATATCTTTACTTCTGACAGATTCCGCCTCTCCATGATGCCCTTTTCAAATCCAGTTATGTTACTGACCTGCTGACAGTCAACCTAATTAGCTTAGAGATGTTCCACCAGGTGGTTTTTTTTTTTAATACACAACTTTATCAGTTTTTTGTTGCCCATAAACCAGTTTTTAAAAAATCTGTGGCTGGTATTACATTTATTTCAAAAAAACGATTAAAACTATAAAAAGCCTAATTTCAACATTTGATATGTTGTTTCTGTACTAATTTCAATTTAAAATGGAGTTTGAAACAATTTGCAAATAACTGCTTTCTGTTTTTATCCACCTTTTGCACGATATTCCAGATTTCTTAGGTTGTAAGTTAATGTTCGTTAATGTAAGTGTATTGTAATGTAAGTTAATATGAATGTGATAAATAAAACATTCATATAAAAATTATACAAACATAGAAACATACAGTGAAACTGAATTCCATGATAAAAAAACATTAGTTTTAATCTTTTAAAGGGCACTAATTAAAAGGTTAAACCTGTTAAACAAAGAAAGCAAAGAAATTACATTTGTTCACTAGTATTTGCATGAAATGCCATGTTTATGTATATTTTTCACTTAGAAAATCAATGAAACGTCACTTGACCAGGAGTGTTTGAAACTTTTGTATATGTCTGTACAACATTTCTTTTCACAAGTTTCTTTTTCTTTTTTCTACTCATTTACTACTTTTCTTGGTTATTTTGTGGATATTTTTATTGCTCAAGTCCTTTTCCAGTTCTTATGATATTTTTTTTTGTTTTCTACCAGATCTCTTTGGCCAGTGTTTAAAATATCAACACCATTCCAACTCCATATTGTCCGGTCTGACTGTGTGATTCAGGCTTGTACACAGCTTTTTGATTGGATACATGGATTCTGGAAAACAGACTTTTTTCCCATAGAGAATGAATATGATGGAAAAGTACAAGTCAATCTACTGAACTTCTGTTCAACTCATAGACACCGTTTTGCATACACTTACTCAGGGCAGACCCCCAACCACCACTGTAGTGTTGGTTCGACCCACACTAATCTGTTTGTCGTTTCTTTCCCATCCCTCTTTTTCCCCATAGAGTCCTATTAATTTTCAGTCACACCAAAACATCATGGTTTAATTTATCCTATAGCCACCAAACAGCATGCTCTCTTTTAAGGCAGCTTGGAGCAGTCTTTCCTACCTCTCATGCTGGAGACCCACTGTCCTGCATGTGTTATTGTTATCCTTGTCTTACCACTGAGTAGAGGCTTATTAATGAACAGCAAAGCATCTTAGTACAATGACGGTTCTTTAACAGCAAAACAAGCATCACACTAAACACTCCTCGTCCAGTTAAGATAATTATGACACTAAAATGCTTTAGATTAGGTGTGTTGGGAGCTGGACTCAAAGGTGCAGGCCAGTGTGCCCCCACGACCAAGGTAATGAAGCAACCATGGCCAGTATGTACTCCTGCTTGGAACTGGAATAGACCTGTTAACATCTCTGTAAGTCAATGTCAGCACTAAACCAGTCCAGTTTATTCACAGTAACCACCTGTACTAGCATATGTTTTTATCATGTTCACAATTATTTCACAAAAAATTACAAACACAATTGAGCCGGTCAGGAGCGGAATTTGAATCATGGTATGTCAGTGAATCATGAGTCAATAAGAAAGTGAGTGTTATTTATTAATTCATATTAAATTCATATGAACTTATTAAGTTCATATAAACATATACATCAATTAGAAGGTTTTTAAAAAAATGTTGTCATTACCTGGACCCAGAGAAACGCTCCCAAATGACTTGTTCCATTAAGTTTCATTAAAAGTTTTTTTTACCCTTCTCCTGTACAGTTACTACTGTGGAACTAGGAGGTTTTGTTGCAACAGCTGCAATATGTTGACTGATATTGCTGAGAATGCCTGAGAATGCCTGATCCTTGATAATACATTTGTTTTCAAATAAAAACAATACTCTTATGAGAAATTAAATTATAAGGTGTTGCCTATCAGGATGTTTTTGTCATTAGACCTGATGTCCTAACTTACAGGAAGAGATCAGAGTCAGTGGGGATTGTCTGGTTGGTTTTACAAGCAAACTATTAATCAAGCTTCCTGCCTTTGTGTCATTTCTTCCAGAAAAAGTGCGGTAGAGCGTGGTTGGTCATCAGCTCGGGTGGAAAAACGTCACTGACCACATGTGTACAGTACATAGAGTACTGTACTGTCCTGGCCAGATCCAACGCCAGAACCTTTATTCGAAAAGCTTAGTAAAAAAGTAAAAACTGAGCATATAATGCAAAGACTGGTTCAGAGAAAGCACCAAGCTCCAACTCTGAAGAAGCCACAGGCAAATGATACTAACCTTATTAGGTATCATCAGGAGTTCAGCATAATGGAATGCACGTCATAAGATTATTTATTTAATACATAAATTGATTTCTCAGATCTACCCCTAAACAGAGTCACAAATGATACTCTCTAATATGATTTCACATAAAAGTGGATTATTCAAATTGTTGCATAACTGAAGGGAAGCCAATACTGGGCTGTTATGATTGTTTTCTTTAGTTTGTGCATATTGCACAAATCTAACCAGCACAGCTGTCTCACATATTATGCAAAGGTGGATCTGACCAAATGTGGTTGCTGACTGACTGGATTCTGGAAGGTCATAGGACGCAAGATGACACAAAGCCATGACTCCTTTCTTCGAGTAACAGATCTTTTTTTGGCTTTAGATTGGTCAGAAATCACACCTTCCCAATATCTGTGGTATGTAGCCGGAAGTGTTATTTTCTACTTATTTTCTTTCTCCAGTTTTGAATGATTCACTGTTATATTTATATTAGTTTAATTGATGTTTTGTGTAACATGTTAGTGTGGGAAGAACAAGCCCCACCCTCTCTAAGGCACTCCCCCCACATCTCAAAATTACAGCAAACAAATGAGATAACAAAGGCTTCCCATAAAACAGCCTCAATAAGCACTGTGGAAGAATGAAGGAATGAAGCACATACAGTAAATCCACCTCCCACATTTACTCCACACATACTGCACGTATACTTCCTTTTAATGTTCTCAAATGGTTCCTGCTTCAGCAATCCTTTTAGAATAGGACAGAATGGTCCAATGAAAAACAGGTATCCAAAACTGCAACTTTATAGGAGAGGACAAAAACTTTCTTTGCTTTTAATGTAAGTCAACGGAACCAGATTTTCTTTCCCAAGTTATTCTGAAGCATTTCTATTTTTGTTTATTCGTTAAGATTTTTACACACAGGGTAAATGGCAGCTGCTCCAGTCAAATAGAGTGTAAAAATTAAAATGGATAAAAGATTAAGCTACATGTTTTTATCTTTGGACAGCGACGATACACACCTTTACATACAGGTTCCATAAAGTTATCATCCACTACAACGTTTTAGTGGTTATTCTACAGCAGTGCTCTAAAGTACCCCTTATACTGTACTGTAGTGTATTCACATTTATTACTCAGGTAGAAGTATAGATACTAGGGTTTAAAATACTTCTGTAGAAGTTGAAGCATCAACTCAAGCTTTTTTCTGAAGTAAAAGTTCTGCTTTCAAAACTACTTAAAGTAGAAAATCAAAAGTAATGTAAGGGGAAAAAATGCCATTAAGGACAAAATCTTATGCCACACCACAGGGGTCTATAGTGCACTAGCCCATCTCCCCAAAATCCCCATTCTTCTAAAAGCCTCAATGACAATAATGTTATTAAAAATGTTAATGTTGATAAATTTGGGATGCGCTAGGCTTCCTGTTTCGGCCGCATATATGCCCATTGAAAATGAATGTATTTTAGTACAATGTAAATATATTACAGAAGCATATCTGTGTACTACTGAGCATTAACATGTGTTTCATGGAGCAGAAGATATGATGACTAGTTGTCTATAAGTATTGTAATGGTGCAAAAAGTCAAACTTCAAAGTCATATTATCAATAATCTTTACTGGAATGTAAATGTACATGAATGAAAACAAGCTGAAATGAAATAGGAGTAATGAGGCTATGTTTAAAATGTAAGGAGTAGAAAGTACAGATAATGGAGTGTAAATGTAAGGAGTAGAAAGTACAGATAATGGAGTGTAAATGTAAGGAGTAGAAAGTACTGATAATGGAGTGTACATGTAAGGAGTAGAAAGTACTGATAATGGAGTGTAAATGTAAGGAGTAGAAAGTACAGATAATGGAGTGTAAATGTAAGGAGTAGAAAGTACAGATAATGGAGTGTAAATGTAAGGAGTAGAAAGTACAGATAATGGAGTGTAAATGTAAGGAGTAGAAAGTACTGATAATGGAGTGTAAATGTAAGGAGTAGAAAGTACAGATAATGGAGTGTAAATGTAAGGAGTAGAAAGTCCAGATAATGGAGTGTAAATGTAAGGAGTAGAAAGTCCAGATAATGGAGTGTAAATGTAAGGAGTAGAAAGTACTGATAATGGAGTGTAAATGTAAGGAGAAGAAAGTACTGATAATGGAGTGTAAATGTAAGGAGTAGAAAGTACTGATCTTTACTGGAATGTAAATGTACATGAATGAAAACAAGCTGAAATGAAATAGGAGTAATGAGGCTATGTTTAAAATGTAAGGAGTAGAAAGTACAGATAATGGAGTGTAAATGTAAGGAGTAGAAAGTACTGATAATGGAGTGTAAATGTAAGGAGTAGAAAGTACAGATAATGGAGTGTAAATGTAAGGAGTAGAAAGTCCAGATAATGGAGTGTAAATGTAAGGAGTAGAAAGTCCAGATAATGGAGTGTAAATGTAAGGAGTAGAAAGTACTGATAATGGAGTGTAAATGTAAGGAGAAGAAAGTACTGATAATGGAGTGTAAATGTAAGGAGTAGAAAGTACTGATCTTTACTGGAATGTAAATGTACATGAATGAAAACAAGCTGAAATGAAATAGGAGTAATGAGGCTATGTTTAAAATGTAAGGAGTAGAAAGTACTGATAATGGAGTGTAAATGTAAGGAGTAGAAAGTACAGATAATGGAGTGTAAATGTAAGGAGTAGAAAGTACTGATAATGGAGTGTAAATGTAAGGAGTAGAAAGTACAGATAATGGAGTGTAAATGTAAGGAGTAGAAAGTCCAGATAATGGAGTGTAAATGTAAGGAGTAGAAAGTCCAGATAATGGAGTGTAAATGTAAGGAGTAGAAAGTACAGATAATGGAGTGTAAATGTATGGAGTAGAAAGTCCAGATAATGGAGTGTAAATGTAAGGAGTAGAAAGTCCAGATAATGGAGTGTAAATGTAAGGAGTAGAAAGTACAGATAATGGAGTGTAAATGTAAGGAGTAGAAAGTACAGATAATGAAGTGTAAATGTAAGGAGTAGAAAGTACAGATAATGGAGTGTAAATGTAAGGAGTAGAAAGTACAGATAATGGAGTGTAAATGTAAGGAGTAGAAGTAAAAAGTCAGCTGAAAAATAATTACTTCAGTAAAGTATAAATAACCAAAATCTCTACTTAAGTAAGGTAAAATAATGATCTTATGAAGTGGCCCGGGATTTAAAATGTGTGGAGTTTGCATGTTTGGCTTGTGTCTGATTCCTTCAAGTGCCCTGGCTCCCTCCTACAAATGTGATCAGGTGAGTTAGACACTAAATCACCCCAAGGTGTGTGCGTGTAAATGTGTATGTGTGTGTCTGCTCTTTGGTGGACTGGATACTTGTCCAAGGTGTTCCCTGCCTCCTGCCCAGTGAGCGCTGGCATAAGCCCCAGCAAGGCCACATTTTCCCTCAATATCTTCAGTTCAGCCCATAAACAGTGTCTGAGCTTTGCAGTGTGCAGAAGTGTGTCCTCTCATAAAAATAGATGTGTTAACTTATTTAACTCGATGTGTCATTTGATCAGGAGAACCAAAACTTTTGCTGAGCACTGTGTGTTATTTTTTGGCTCTTGTTCTTTGAACCACAGAACCTTCAGGGTGACAGCAGAGAGCCGACGTGTGGAAGTGAGCAAAGCTGACCTAATGTTACACTACAAAAGCACAGTGACGATACAACCATGTGCTAATCTGTCACGCAAACTCATCCACGATGACTGGGTCAGTCAGAGGCCACAGCAGCACCACGGTATTACAAAACACAGTATACGGTGCCATTCCAGGCCTTTAGATTACACATAGAACTATATGTCCAGAAGAGTAGGTTTGAATACCGGGGTCTAAACACATCAGTTAAATAAAGACTATGATGTAAAGATTGCTCTCTAATCAGAGTTTAGATCCAGAAGCTCCTCCATACTGCTGAGTTCACTGTAGACCTTTTTGAAAGTTTGAGAGCAACAAGGTGGTCCAGGAGCTGAACCTGCAGGACTAGATAAAAATATCTCCCTAAAAAGAAATTAGGACTTAAATATGAAGGCACTAATGAAATAGTTGATTCTTTACATGCAAACCCCTGTACTGGAAGGGAAGCAGTCTAAATGAATATTCTGAAGCACAAATGCATCAATTACTTTTCATATGATAAGAAAAACTACCTCAGAGGTTTTAAGTCCAGTGGTCATCAACCCCTCGTTGAAGAATGACTACAAGGTTCAGTGGGCTTCCCTGAGGAGAGGTTTGGTAATTGATGCATTGACGTGTAACAGCCATCCAAAAAAATAGAAAAGAAAAGAAAAAGAAGAACCATTTCTTTAGATTTTTAGGTTTTTATACTGTAAAATATATATCAGCAGCTTTTTTTTACTTTGTGTCATACAATCATACAAAGATTGCATCAACAAAAATGCTCCAAAACTTAAATAAAACTTTAAATAAAACTTTAAATAAAATCTCAGCATTAACTTACATTGAAAGTAAGGATAGTCTTTACACTCTCTTTTTTTGAGGTAGCTTATTTTTCTTTGGACAATGATGATATTTTTATTTTTTTAAATATGTTTTTTAAAAGATTATTTAAATGATTGCTGTTCAATTAGTTTTATACATGCATTTTTCACAGTACTGTATAAGTCGGTAAAGCCATGTGACCAAAAGACTAAATTTAATGTGAAAAAATTGCTTTTTTGATTCATATGATAAGATTTGTTCTCAGGTAACATAAGAATCAAAGTTTGAACATTCCTGGCCTAATTAATTGTTGAGTAAAAACAATGCGAATATGTCTTTTGCATGGAACAGGATCTTTAAATAGGGCACTGTCCTGCTAATTTTAGTGCTCTTTTTATTTATTTGAGTTTAACATACTGGAGTGAAACACACAGTATGAAATTAACTTTTTTAAATACACAAATACAATCATGGATTTAAATGTGTTGTATGTAGAGGGTGTGTAATTTATTTCAATTTTAATAAATCAACAAATCGCTTCCATACGGCTGTAATTACAGGCAGTCGCAGGATGGAGGTTAGGGAACCGGTCTTGTTGATCCCTTGGACCAACAAAGACATGACTGAAGTGCCCTTGAGCAAGGCACTGCACCTTCCCTGCTCCCTGGGCACTGTGCTTAGAACTGCTCACCACTCCGGGCCAGTGTGCTCACTGCCCCTTTGTGTGGGTAACTAGTTCTAAATTCTAATTGTAAAACACACATATAGACAGTAAAGGGTTGAAAGAGAACTCCACAGAATTATATTTACATTACATACATTTATATACAGTTACATACATACCATCTAATTAAATGGTTTACATGTCAACAAAATCATCCAAAGTGTTTTGGTGAAATACTCTGTTCTAGAGAAACTCACCAAGTCCAAATTGTTCACACTAGTACTGATAATAGCCAGACATCTTCCTCTAAAAGCCCCTTAGGGAAAATATAAATTTTACTATATTAAATGATTATGAATGTTTACAGGTTTATGAGGGGTGATTGAGAAAGTTTTGGCCTGAAATGTAAAATGTAATCAATGTATTTTAACCCATTCTTGACAGAGGGATACTTTAAGTGTGTTTAAAGTGAAAATAATGTGCAACACACACACACACACACACACACACACACACACACACACACACACACATATATATATATATATATATATATATATATATATATATATATATATATATATATATATATATATAAAGGATTTAGAACACTACCAGTCAAACATTTAAGAACACTACCAGTCAGACGTTTTAGAACACTACCAGTCAGATGTTTTAGATCACTACCAGTCAGATGTTTTAGAACACTACCAGTCAGACGTTTTAGAACACTACCGGTCAGACGTTTTAGAACACTACCGGTCAGACGTTTTAGAACACTACCGGTCAGACGTTTTAGAACACTACCGGCCAGACGTTTTAGAACACTACCGGTCAGACGTTTTAGAACACTACCGGCCAGACGTTTTAGAACACTACCGGTCAGACGTTTTAGAACACTACCGGTCAGACGTTTTAGAACACTACAGGTCAGACGTTTTAGAACACTACCGGTCAGACGTTTTAGAACACTACCAGTCAGATGTTTTAGAACACTGCCAGTCAGATGTTTTGAACACTACCAGTCAAAGGTTTTATAACACTACCAGTCAAACATTTTAGATCACTACCAGTCAGATGTTTAGAACACTACCGGTCAAACATTTAAGAACACTACTGGTCAAAGGTTTTAGAACACTACCGGTCAAACATTTTAGAAGTTTACCAGTCAGACGCTTTAGAACACTAACAGTTAAACGTTTTAGATCTCTTCTGGTCAAAGGTTTTAGAACACTACCAGTCAAAGGTTTTAGAACACTATTGGTCAAACGTTTTAGAACACTACCAGTCAAAGGTTTAAGAACTCTACTGGTCAATAGTTTTAGATCACTACCAGTAAAAAGTTTTAGAACACTGCCTATCGTACCTGTGTACATTTAAGTTAAGTTTAAGTTTTGTTTAAACTTTATTTTTTTAAATACACTTTAATACACTAATACACTACCAGTCAACGTTTTAGATCTGTTCTAAAACTGGTAGTGCTCTAAAACATTTAACTGCTAGTGATCTAAAACGTTTAACCAGTAGTGTATATATATATATATATATATATATATATATATATATATATATATATATATATATATATATATATATATATATATATTTCCTCTTTAAGTAAATGGAAGTGACTAAACGGAACCAGAGACTCCCACCTGTGAGAGCAGTGTACAGGGTACAGGGTTGCTCATGCTCGGTTTCTCGGCAATAATCTCAACGCCTAGTCTGTTGTACACATTGCGTAACGGCTCTGTGCGCGTCCCCGCGTGAGCGTATAAAAAGCGCACTGGTCAGCCCTACCGCTCATTCTTCACCGCTCTCAGCAAACCAGAGACTCGCTCCAACGTTCTTCACGGATTAAACGGTCACCGCGACCCTCTGTTCTCTCAGGAGGGGCTTCAAAGATGGCCAACTCGGCTGTGCAGGTTCTCGCTTATGTCCTTTGTTATACTGGACTGTGTGGTCTGATCGCGTCCACATGCATGACGGAGTGGAAGATCGTTGCGCACGCTAACGGGGACACGGCGCCGCAAGAGGAGCGCGTGGGTTTATGGATGAGATGCAGCACGAGCGCCGGGGCCGCGCTCACATGCACGCCCTTCACCTCCATCCTCCATCAGCCGCGTGAGTCCTGCAATGATACTGTGTACATAATAATAACGCGTGCTTTCAGGTTCCAGACGATGTTCGACTCTGAGGTCAAGATTCGACTCGATTTTTTGTGTAATACACATATTTTTGTTCTACAGAGTTCACAGTTGTGGACAAAACTTAAATGGATCTTTAATTCTTTCGTTCCGAAGTGAGAGAAGATTAGGTGTTAAAAAAGTTTTTTCAAAACAAAAATGTTTTTCAACTGAAGCAAACTAATCATAGCACACCATCTGCTAAGTACCCGTCAGAACCTGCAATTAACAGGTCTGCCTAATTAAATGGTTATGGTTAGGTTTCATTCAACTTGCTTGAGATGATTCCAGTAGTGGTGACAGGAACCAGAAGTCTTAAACATTGAAAAGGTTTACATACTCTGAGAAATTGTTTTATGATAGTTTCCTGATTAAACATATTTATTATATATTATATATATTATATATTTGTGGTGGAGGGATACAAAAAGGGTGTTCTAAGGCAAAATAGTCCCCGAGAGAAAAATCTTTTCAGGCTTACGATTTGTTCACCATCGTCAACATTATATGTTGTCATGGTCCAAAGAAAAACATGCATCTCCAAAATCACAACTTTACAGGAGAAGCAAGAATGCAAGTCTGTGTAACCAGATTTGCTTTCAAGCTATTTTGGAATATTTTCATTGGTCCATTCATCATGTACGTTTTACACAATGTAAACAGCAGATTTTTTAAAATGCTGTTAAAAAAATTGACAAAAATAGAGATACTTTTTTTTCTTTGGACAGCAACAATATGAAACCTTGTGTAGGTTCCCTGCTGGTCTGGGATAGTAAATATGTAAATCTGTATTTGTGTTATAGATATTGTGACCCCGGTTCCCATCACCACCACTGTAAAAAAAAAAAAAAAAAACCTACCAGTTTCTCCACAAATGAATCATTTCTCATTAGATCACTTTGAATGACTTTGTAGGGACTTAGGAACTTCTGCTTTTACTCAAAGGACACTGCACTTTTAATTTGAATTGATGTCCAACAGCGATAAAAACAGTGCAGGGCAACATGGACAAAACATACAGTTTGTTTTTGCTGTGGGCATTTTGCTGATTTTCCAGGAGAAAATAAGTTAACATGTCCTCAAAACTAAATATGTGCCATTTCTCTGCAAATGTTAGAACATCATTTCTGAGTGTTTTAAGGAATATATTGGGGAAAAAAACATTCCATGCTTATTTAATAATTACTATACAGGTTATTGTGTGCTCTGGTATTTTACTGTATGCAAAATGAAACTCTGCACACAACAGTAACTCCTTAACTACTTATGGACATCAATGTTGTATGAATTAAATGTTAGAATTCAGACTTTTAACAGGTTTTCTGTGCATTTTGCAATGAGCTATGGATAAAGGAGAGAAAAACATGAACAAATATAGAATGTGTGCTGCTACCAGTCACCCAGTCAAGCCTGAAAGAGTCATATAAAAAGGTCAGATTTGCCAGGTTGAGGTTTTCTGGGTCCCATCGTTACATCTTTATGCACTAACATCAAATGCACAGTCTCAAAAAAGAAGGTCCAACACTATGTTCAAAATGTAATTACACATTTCCACCAGAGAGGTGGAAACCTACAAAGGTGTAGTTTTAACTTGACTCAAAATTTCTGTTAGTATTAATGCTGCTCCTTCCTTCCTTCTTCTTTCCATTGCAGGGGAGATCAATCTGAGCAGAGGACTGATGATAAGCAGCATCATCCTGTGTAGCCTTTCTTTGCTGTTGACTATACCAGGGCTCCAGTGCACCAAGTGTTTAGATGGAAGCGAACAGTCAAAGAGCATAGTGGCTATTACTGGAGGTGTCCTGTCCATTCTTGGTGGTGAGTAGTTATCATTGATGTGCCATCTCTGGAGAGTGAAAAAACATCTGTTCATGTGGACAGTGTGTTAAATACTGTAGAGCAAGCTGTTATTATAAACCCTGCTACACTGACTAATTGACAATAACCATAACCACTGATCATGGTGACATCATGGCAGATGACATAGTGTTAAATATACTTATAATGTACTTTCACTCAATGTACTCTGGCAGGTCATCAAACTGGCTTTGATATGTTGGGAATAATAATAACCAAAACAAATCAGAGTATTGATTAGAGTATTGATGTAGTGCTATATCTAGATACTGGAACTGTTCCAGTCATTATATTCCATATAAAAAATGACTTTTATACTGTAATCATAGTTGTAATCAGTTGCAGAACCTCCCCTTAGAAAGAATCCACAGTCAGTAGCAGAAACTAATGTTACCTGAAAGATGAAAATAAACTGTCCAAAAATATCCAGACACTACTTCAAACTTCCATGTGCATGTGTTATCCTTCGCCCACAGTGGTGTTCAATAATGTTGGTATAAAAAAATGTTACCAATGGAAGGAGTTGCTCTAGAGCTGCTGCACATGAGCCTAAGGTATCTGTGCCAGATGCCAGCCATTGGCTAGAAGGATATATGGTCCTCTTTGGGCTGTAATGCAGTGGATCTGTGTTCTCTGGAATGATGAAGCTCCATCCAGTATCTTTGGAATAAGTTGAAATGAACCAGAATCAATCATCCAATATCAATAACTGACCTCACTAATGTTCTAATGGCTGAATGCAACCAAATCTTCACATCAATGAAGAGGCTGTTATTGCAGCAAATGTGGAATAAAACATATTATGTAATGTACTGTTTTTGTAATTTTCCTGTGATGCATGGATGCTTGCATTGATATACTGATGGATGAATAGATGGATGTTCCAGTAAGTGACGGATTGCTATATGTATGGTTGAATAAACGAATGGATGCATGTAAGACACGCATGAAAGAGACTCTGGAATTGTTAGTCTGCTCTAACATGTTTCTCTCCCGGTTCCTCCAGGTCTGTGTGCCTTTGGATTAATCTGTTGGTACGCTAATGAAGTCGCCCAACAGTTTATCTCTCAGAGCAGCGGCCTGATCAAGTATGTCTTCTCTGGTTCAGTATTTTTGGGTTCCTGTCTCTTATACTAATATATTTCAGAGTGGTGGAGATGGTGCACTGTTGGGTTCTACCTGAGGTCTGTGATATGTTTTGGCTCTCTATAGGTATGAGTTTGGACGGGCACTGTTTGTTGGAGGAGCTGCGGCTTTGCTTTCCATGATTGGAGGTGCTCTCCTATGCGCTAGCAGTAAACCGCAGCGGCAGTTCAGAAGATCAGACAAGCCGCTCGTCTCCCAGAATCAAGCCAAAGACTACGTCTGAACACACCTGCAGCCGCCGTGTCTGAGATCTACCAGGGAAGATGTGAATATGCTCCTCCGTGAGGCCACAAGTTTACCAGGTTTTCAATGCTGAAGTTGCATTTGGCTTCCTTTTTTGTGCAAGACTGTGCAGGTCACTGATTAAATCTGTGTTTTGAATGTGAGTATATAAACAACCACAACATAATGAATGCCCTCATTATTTATTTAATCTGAAGTTTAATATGTACGTCTGTATGTGGAGTTTTATATATAAACAGCTGCAAAAGTAATGAATGCCACCAAATTTTTTTAACTACTGATTTTATGGATGTGTTTATTATATAAACTGATCTGCTTTGTAATACTGCTTGTTTACATCTATTTCATGTGAATGTATAATATATTACTAAACTGTTTTCTTACTTATTAAATATATCAGTCATTTAAATATGGAGTCTTGTCATGTTTCGTTATTTCAAATTACAGTTATTAATTTCAGTGTCCATGTAGTTACAATCACTGTGTCACTCCACTGAGTTTTCAATATTGTCTCAGGCATCATATTCATAATCATTTAATATAATAACTTTCAGCTTTCAGTGGTCACACATCTGATTCCTATTCCTATTTTATTAAAAATTAAAATAATCAATCAGGTACTGATGATGTTGGATGTCACTCTAACTCATCCCAAATGTATTGGCTGGAGCTCCATCACTCCAGAGAACGCAGTTCCACTGCTCCACAGCCCAGTGGTGAAGAGTTTGTACTATTCTAGCCGAAGTTTGGTACTGGGCTGGGTTAGGCTGCTCCAGAGTGTCCTACTGTATGAGCAATAGGAGTGGGCGATATGACAATATTTATTATTACAATGATCAATTCCATCACAACACTGACCAACTGTTTGTGGAACTACTGAGTAATTTGAACACTCTGAGCCACATGACATGTTTGGTGGTTTTCTAAGTAAAAATAGAGAAGAAAAAGCTTATATATGCTATTTTTGCAAATTTATTTTAAATTTATTTAAAAATATCTGCTTATTTGTGAGTTTAACATACTACTAATAAATACAAAATATGTTAAGCTTAACAAATGAACAGTAGCTGCACAAGAAAATGTACACAAGAAGTGTGTTCACTCTGGGATCGACAAAAAATAATTTATTCAGGATGCACAAACCTTTGCAAACTGCTATATTTGTCTGCTTAACTAATGAAATCTTTTAAAAAAAAGCTAAATATAATGATGAAGATTAGAGAGTATACAAGGTGGATCAGCAGTGGGTGCACCTTTAGAAGGGGTGTCTTCTATATATATATATATACATATACTGATGGAGATCAGTTACGAATATACACACACACACCACACACACACACACACACACACACACACACACACACACACACACACACATATATATATATATATATACATTCTATATAACCATTTTGAATGAATGAATGAATGAATGAATGAATAAATTCCCACACAGGTACAAGAAGTCTGTAGCGGTATTATGCACTGTGGCTTGAGTCCACTAGATGGAGACAAAATTCCACCGATGAAGACAGAACTACACAGCATTCACGGGGAACACAGTTAACTGTCGTATAGACTGCATGTAAATAGAGAAGTAAATGACAGTGTCTTGGTGTTTTAGTATATTAATATGACACCAGTTTAAATACACACAGCAAAATCATAACCTGCATGTTTAGGCTGCTCAGTGTAAACAACGTAACCGCAGTTAATGAGGACAACGTTTCAAAATACCTGCACAGCAATCGTTCATGTGTAGAAGCCTTACATCAGCTTGAGCAGTGAAGACTGGTTCTTTATCTGGGATATGTGATTTCAGTGGCCTGATGTGAAAAAGCTCTTTAATATCTCTCTGGAATTTCAGATTCTATTCGTTTACTTGTAGCAAATACCTCGTGTCATGTTGGCAGTTTTTAGGTAATAAAATAGCTTTACTTACTTACAGCAGAAACGTGCCTGTATTTTAGTTTTTAAACGTTAACTGTTGGCAAAGAAATCATCATGTATCTCCTAAATGACATATTTAATTACCTCAGTCACAAACTTTACACTCACAGTGGCAGGACCAACAAAACACATATTCTTCATTTCTTCATTATTATTAAATTTTTCAAATATAATTATCTTTTTTTTTCATATATAGGGTCAAGAACGCTCACTTTGGTTTACCGTCCTTCGCCGAATCAGAAGCTACGAATAGGAAGCCCTTAAAAAGGACGGAGCCTCGGAAGCCTCGAATAAGTAGCTGACTTGAGCCTCGTGGGGTCATTCCTTTCCCTGTTAGCTATTTGTTTCCTACGTGTGGGCGAGGAGGGAGGAGTCATTTGCTGGAGGGGGAGGCGGGGCAGAAGTGAGGGTCACAGAAATGTCCCCGACTGATCGCTTCTTCACAATGACTAACACAGTCTTTGGAATGGTAGCACGGTCGTGCGAGTCGCTTGTAACATCACATCACTGGACGGGGCCAGTGTCTCTGACCGACACACAGACTCTGAAGCGCGGCTGAGATGAGTTTACCGAAGATGGACGTGAAGCTCTGCGTGGTCCTGACCCTCATCCTGCAGATGACCTGCTCGCTCGAGCCCTACGACCTGCTGTATGATACCGCAGTGGAGGCTTTTTCCGGAGGCGACTATGCCGGTGTGGTTCGGTACATGGAGAAGGCGCTGGCAAGTTTCTCCCAAGTCCGGCAGACCAAAATCCGCTGCGGGCTGAAGTGCGAGGACCAGCATCCCGTCCTGGACGGCTCCATCAGCGCGGACCTGTTCTTCGACTCGGTTCTCCGAAGAGCCGCCTGTCTGAACGCGTGTATCGAGGGAGAGATCGGCACCCAGTCCATGCACAGAGTGAGCGAGGATGTTATCCAGGACTTCCACAGGAGAATCCCGTACAACTACCTCCAGCTGGCCTACAGAAAGGTAAGAAAAACCCCGCCAGGAAAAAGTGAAGTATGGGGTGAAATTCCCATGTGGTCACCTGTCGCAGCTGTTTGTCACGTTGAAGGAGGTGAAGTGATGAACTGTGGGGGGTCCATGGATACAAGGATGCTGAGAACACGAGCAGCGTTCGTGACAGAAAGTTCTACTGTGTTCTAGAAGGTTCTGGAGAGTTCTGCCAGTCCGGGAATGTATTAAAGGGTCTATGTATTTGAAAACCAAACTTATTTGAAATGAGAGTTTGATTTATATATACACCAGTGTAGATATAAACATTGGTAAATCTTTAAAGCACTGTTACCATACAGGGAAACTAACTGTCGGTGAAGTTAGAACGATGTTGGACATTCCGCAGATATTCTTGTTTCATTCCTCCTACTGCTCACAAACAACCTCCTAAATCTCCGAAATTACATTTTTGAACCCTTTCTAAACATTATCTGACGTTGAAGTTCTCGATCTTTCATTTAGCTGCGCACATTTGAGCTAAATAACCGGTCTCCCTGTAACAGGCGCTGAAGACTGTGAGGGACCGTCTGTAAAGAGGGAGCACTGTTAAAAACGTGCAACATTTATACAGATCTGGAGCATGTTGGTATTATTTATAAAAACTTGAAACTCTTTGAAATATACAGAAACTTCACTGAGAGACAGAAATACTGCAAAATTAAATCGCTTGTAATTTGTTAAAACACATCTTACAAACGTAGTACAACCTTTAGTTTAGTAAGAGCTGTGGTTGAATTGTAATGATTTTTTAAAATTAACTTATAACTGTGAGGCATCCATATAAAGGACAGAGACACATCTTACAAACAAACCACAGCATTTAGTTTGTTAAGTTTAATTACTTTATGTAAGTATTAAATTACTACTTTAAGACATCCGTATGATATACGGAGCTAAAATCGCTTGTAATGTAAATTGTTAATTCGTTTTTTAACAGTACCCACACATTACAGACGGTCCCTTGCCGTCTTCAGCGCCTGCTGCGGCGATTCTGGTTATTTTGATTAACTGTGCTCAGTGAAAGGAAAGCTTGAAAACATTGAAGAAACAGAATGACTGTAGTTTGTTCTCTGGTTTAAAACGGCTCACAAAATGTAATTTCAAAAATTTTAGAAGGATGTTTGTGAAATAGTCGGGTCAAAAACAAGAGCATCTGCTGAATATTTAATATCAACCTACAGAGCTGCAAACTAAGCTGCAGACACAACCTGTTTACAATTGATTGTATTTGTGATGTCACAAAAGACATTTTTGAATATATGCGTTTACAGACTTGATTGTTGATGATGTGTCTATGTTAGGAATGGTGTTTTTTTATTGCGTCCTGTTTTATCAGCGTGTAGCAGGGTTGGTTTGCATGTAGCAATAGTGACCTCGTAAACCAGAAGACCCAGTGACCTTTGGAGGAAAAACATCAACAAAGCAAATGGTATTAGCTTTAGACTATTTAGGTCATGATTGGAGGTAAAAGGGGTGATTTTCTAAAGCTGCCCTTTATTTCTGTCCGAGAGTAAACCTAGAAGATTCCTAATATGAGTATGACACGGACTGCAGAATGACTGTGACCTCATTCAGCCTACAATCATTAAGCCCCGCCCATTCATGCTGAAGCTATAAGGAATGTTTCAGCCCTGCTTTCTAAATCAGGCACAATACATAGCAGCCAGTTGAAAATGAGGTCATTCACATATCAGTCTTACAGGCACAGTCGCAACACCATCAGTTAAAGTCTAAGTGGAATAATAGGCTGGGGGGAAAGGGTCTTGCAGAATTACCTGTGACTACTGTTTTTGCTACATAAAGCACAAAAAGGGCATAAATGGACATTAAGGACATTTTAAAAGAGTGTACCAAATTGTATAACTGGCTTAATTCAGCTGTGAATTGAATTACTTCTACTCTATTAACCTAAATGGGCCATGGCTCTGTTAAGTAGGCTAATAATGACTTAAGGGTTTAGTAATAATGTGTGTGAGAGACTGTTCTGTGTGAAATTCAACAAAAACCAAATTGCAGGTTGAGGTCATTTTAGAGATGAGTAGTGTCTAATGTGCAAGGAGGCTGTTGGCATATGTAGTTTTAAAGCAAAAGGCAGTATTTCATATTTCACATTGTTATTATTATAAATAACTTTTTTTAATTTTTAAATTACTTACTGCATTAGTCTGTAGTAAACAAGCTCATATACAGAAACCGTATATACCATGAAATGATACTGATGATAATAAAAAAAAAAAAATTAAAAATGTATAAAAGTAAGAATAGAAATGATAATAAACATAAGTATAAGTAACACGAGTCTGCAAAACAAACTCAAAGTAGACATATCTGCAATTCTTCAGAGCTATTTATAAAATAAAGATGAATCATATTTGATTAAATAATTCTGTGTATGAAAATAGCATACAAGTGACAAACATCATAGGTGTATACTCTCTTACAATATTATGCCAGTTCTTAACAGAGGGGACCATATCAGTTATCCAGGACAGTAGGATATTCTTGCTGCATCAGTCTTTATCAGTTTTAGTCTTTTACTTGGAATGCCCAGAATTAATGAGAGAGGGTCTAAGTCTAGATAAATTCTCTGTATTTTACATTATTATCAGTTGAACACGTCAAGCTCTCGTGTTTTGAGGTTTGTTATCACGTACTGATTAACTGTTTTGTTCCGTTTTGCTTACCGGTGCATGTTAAGTATAAACAGTGAACATACCTTTTCCAAGGAGTTCATGTCTGAGAACAAACTGAGTTTACTCCTCTTGCTGAATTGCGTGTAGAAATGCTATTAAATCCCGCACAGACCTCCCTTAATGTTTAGTTTTATTACTAAGATCAGGGGGTTGATAAGGGTTTCCTGTATTGAATCACAGTACAAAAGCCTGCAGAGCATTTTTGCAGACAAAAGATGTAACTCGATCTAGAGTGGCACTCCAGTCCAGCCATAGTGAGTTGACGTGTGAAAGGGAATACCATTAGTACAAACCAGAGGTGTCAGTTTCGGTCCTGGGGCGGCTGGAGTCCAGCACAGTTTGGTGATATCCCTGTTCTAACACACCCCCTAAACCTGGGGGCTGAGTCACCCAAACTATGCTGGGCTGTTGCCTTCCAGGACGAGAGCTGGACATCCCAGGGATGAATGGAACGTTTGAAGCTCATACCGAAAATGGTTTGGTGATTACAGTCATGGCTGTACATATATTACCTCCTGAAAATAAACACAACCACATATTCACAACCCTCAGCTTTTAGCTTTTATAACTGGACTTATGGCAGTTGATTAAGGCAGACTAGTCTTGAAACGGAAGATCAGAGGCATTCCTTCTTGCGTTCCTCGTCGAAGGCCGTCAGAAAGAGCTGCTAGTTAAGTATATTTTAGGAGTAATGTTTGTGAAAATAAATAGCACTCCTTACATTCCAGCACTCATAAAAGTCCTTCTCTCCACCTTCACACTCACATAATGGAGCTTTCTGGCCAGGCTGAAGGTCCCCACATCGCCAACCATTCCTCCTTTGACAGGTTTGTGCGTCTGTCCGGTTCACTCCGTGTTTATTCAGCCAAATATTTTGTTTTCCCCTCTCGCAGCCTGTTTGCTCTGCAAAGCGGAAAGACGCCTCCTTGTTCTAGCATATGAATGGTTGATATTTATGCCAGGGACAGTTGGGGTTATTGGTTGGTTAATTCTCGGGTCTGGGCGCCAAGCCGCAGAAGGATCAAAGATGCTTAAAAGCTTATGTTTTCACCTGCCTCCAGCAAGTCATGTATCCTCTGGAGCCCTTTTGCAAATGACCTTGTACAAACCTTGGAAAAAAACATTGCAATCAGTCTGAGCTGGTGAGCATATATCACATGAAAAGTCTTCTCTCATGGCTTCAGAGTAAAGTGAGCAAACCCACATACACGCCACAAGAGCTGCACAGTCTACCATTTGTTAATTGATATTACAGCACAGTATTGCAGCCTGTGCAATGCTGATCCCAGAGAGCTGCAATATGATATAATTTGAGTGCTGTGTGGAGATGGATTATAATCTTGTGAGGCCTCTGGGCACATGTATCATTATAGACTCCTGAGCTCTAACAGTAGCATGTAATAAGTAAAAAGCAACATAGACTTGAGAAGCGAAATATAACAATACTTAAATAAAACTTAAGTAAAACCAGAACTTAGCGTTCATGCTACTCATTAATCTAATGTTTATGTCTGTGTTGGACTGGGCCAGATATGTAATCCCCCTCTGTCCTTGTGGTCAGAGGAACCCCTGAGGCCTCTGGCAGTTAGAGGCCCACAGCCACTGCCTCCATTGGCCCAGTCAGTAACCTTTCTATAGGTCTCAGCATATAATGACCAGTTACAGATGTTCCTAATAAGTTCTTGTGGGTGTTTTGATAAATTGAGGCATTCACCAGCAAGAAAAGAAAATAATGGGATTTTGGGGAAAATAAGAATGAATCTGACCCAATCCTGTAACAAATGTACCCCAAAGTAGAACTCACACTGAGTCAGCTTAGTATTTCTTGCTGTGGGATAATAGAATGTTGGGGTATCTTAACCCTATCCAATTAAAAGCTTTGTAGATTTTAAATAAAACATATATCAGTAGCAACCAGTAATGAGGGCCTCAGTATTATTATCTGTATTGGAGATTAAAAAGCCATATTATGTCTCACGTCAGCTGGATTTGTTACTGAAACTGAATATATAATATGTTGATATATTATATTGTTGCTGTCCAATGAAAAACATCTCCATTTTTGTCGATTTTAAGTTTTCTACATCATTTGAATACGCCAATGGCTGTTGACATTGTGTAAAAATTTCATGACGAATGGACCAATAGAAGTGCACCAAAACAGCTTGGAAAAAATTCTGGTTCCATTGACACAGAAAGTAAAGTATGTTTTTATTCTCTCCTGTAAGGTTGCGATTTTGAAAGAACTTGTTTTTCATTGGACAGCGACGATATATTATGTCGTTGACGACAGCGACAATGTCAAATCCAGAGGGATGGAGGTGCTCACATTTAGGAAGAGCCCCTTAGTGTCTGATCTGCAACATAACATAATGATTGTTTAAAGGGGGCGAGATGAAGCTGCACCTCCATCTCTCTTGTGGTCTTTACCATAGCAGCCTGTGCTGATCCCACCTGATCACTTGCAAATAACAATGTAGTGAACATAATCACGAAAGATCTAAATTTGAGGCACAAATCCGATTTGCAAACAGTCTGAACATATTCTATGTGTGGTCATTTAAAAAGCACTGAAGGCGACTGCTAATCTAATAATATTACATGAAAAAAGTTTCCACTTTGATTTGTCTCATCTATTCTGTTACATAAGTGTCTTACCTTTGATTTCACTGACAGTGAACAATGACAAGTCTGTGTTTCAGTTTATAGCACTAATTATGAATATTATTTATTTTATTGTGTGCCATGCAACCCATTCTTGTAGCGTTGTCCATGGAAATGTTAACGTGCAGCCTGTTCATAAAATGAGAGCTCTGTTTAAGTGACTTTGCTTGAATGGTGAGTTAATGGACTTTAAGGTGCACCTGCACTGCTTGTGAAGTGTGTGTGTTCTGAGTTTCCTCAGCAAACGCGTTCCTTGCCATAAAAACGTTCTGCTACACAGCATGGCACTTCCTCCGCAAGCCTCCTTCTGCATGACTGGCACTAAGCGGATAAGAGTGCAGCAGGAATGTAGGACCACATTCATGAATTTCACTTGAAATAGCCTCACCTGGGATTTCTGAGAGGAAAACACTACAAAGCTTCACTTACAGGTGGGCTAGTACGCCGCAGGACAGTGCAGCAAGTGTCTTACCAGAGCGCCAGATATCAGCAGAAGTTGCTTAGGAAAAAAACGTTAAATACTTTCAGAAAATCATGTCCCAGAAGGATAATTGGACCAACAGAAATGTGCAGAAATGAAAGTTTGCAATTTGATTATAAATAGAAAAAGTACATATGGATTTTTAGGCCAGAGTGCTACCGAAAAAGATGCACACGTGGATTAACTGTTACGTTTCTGCTGCGTTTACATATTGGTCGTACATTGTTGATGATAAACCAGATATTTCATTGTTTTAATGGAGCGGCAAGTACAGTTTTCTCAGCCTTTGTGGTCGACCACAGGCGTGGAATAATGGGTGTTGATAGTCGCATACCAATTCATGTACAACACAATCCAGAATCCAGCAAAAACACCAAATATGAAAGAATAACATGTATTTGAAAAATGTTTAGCTATGATATGACTCTTCACAATGAACAGAAACAACACCATCAGCACTGCACCACTGCTTGCACTGCACACTGCCCTTTCAGAAGCAGCAGGCAGCACAGCAGTGAACTAATGTAGTCTATTAATAGAGATTGTGTATACATGAACATTGTTAACAGAAGTGAAGTGCAGCTCCTGAGTAGCCTTCTTTACTCGGCAGAGTATACAAGCATTGTCAAAGGAACAACAGGGTTTAATAGTAGGATGCTGCTATTATTATTATTTATTTATTTATTTACTTTTATTATTATATATGCAAAGGACTGGTGACCTGTCCATTGTGTACCCCACCTTTGTCCGGTGACACTGGGATTGGCTCCAGCCCCACCGTGACCCTGACTAGTGGGATAAAGTGGAAGATAATAGATGGCTTGTTACTGTTATTATTATTATTATTATTATTATTATTATTTTATGCAATGGACTAGGCGACCTGTCCATGATGTACCCTGCCTTCACCTGATGACGTTGGGATTGGCTCCAACACCCCCCCGTCCCAAGTAACTCAGACTAGTGGGATAAAGTGGAAGATAATGTATGTATTATCATAATTATTATTATTATTATAGCACCATTTTTTCTTATGGTAAATCTGAGATGTACAATGTGACTTATACAACTTTTAATATGAGCACCATTTCTGTCTGCCGCAGAGACACCGGGTACATGTTTACAGAGTAGTGTAAGCAAATTCCTGAAAGCAAATCTGAGAGGGACAGATGAGTGATTTCACATATATTGAATATCATAGTGCAAAATAAAGGCAAATAAAAGGTGGAGCACAATTGCAGTCAAAGTCCAGCAGCATAATTTTTTTTATTCGAAATAATAAAAGAAATTATAAATGCAGCGTCTATAACATTTTGTTTCTGTGTTGCATTTTTAGCGTGTTGATACAAATCGCTGTTGGAATGACTAGATTTAAAGTGGAAAGCGACTTCAGGAAAATGCTTTTTCAGTTGTTTGTAACGACTCCAGGACACACAGGAAAACAATCAGGACACCGCAGTTTGATAACAGTTCCAGATGAAATGATAGCTATAAGAAAATGAGCTTCCTCACTGTTTCTCAGATGAAGTTATGGGCATCATCTAACTGGGTGAATACCAGTATGTCATTGCTTAACAATGATATAAACAACTCCAGCTGCCCTTCAGGTTGTGTGAAAATTTCATGATGAGTGAGCCAACAGAAATGGTCTATAACTACATGGAAAGATTTTCTCCCTCTCCTGTAGAGGAGTCACGTTTTGTTCCATGATCTTGGATCCTCCATGAAGGGAGTCTCACTCTCTTAGTTGCAGCCCTTGGAGCGAGTATCATAGAGAAGCTACATCTGCTTGGAGAACTACTGTATGACAAAGCTGTCCCAGTATGTCTGTGAGACCTAACAGAAACTTTCATTGATGTAGCATCACTAAACACCCCCACCCCCTCCCCCCGCCGATGCTAAAATTTAATCTAATGCTAATGCCAATCTAATGTGTCTGGGAATCTGGCCCGCTGACATTCCTGCTAGATCTGATTTATGCTTTATCACTAGCTGTTGACAAGTTCTCGTGCCACATTAATGCATGTGAATGGCCTGGAGCTGGTCGTTTCCTTGTAAAAGTGTATTAGTTGTATAGCTGGCTGGAGGAAGAGCTCAGACCTGGTGTGTGAAGCTCATGAGGGGACTGATTCTTGGGGAATTCTGTCAGGGATTAGGAAGGATCCTGTTTTAGTGGAAAAAGGAGATACAGCGGCCAGGCAGACATCTGTTTGGGCTGACAAATGGCCGATTGGAGTTTGGTACACTGTTTCTGTGTCGCTCTTGGCTTGCTCTCCTCTTATTTTGAAGGAGATCAGTTCTTCCCTTTTTCCGCAGGCAGTGTCTGAAGAACAGTGTTTTCTTTAGCTGAGGGTTTAATGTATGTAAGGATTGTACTTCCCCATTTTTAACCTGTGCACAGTGTTTCCCACCTTCTAGGTCTGCACGATATGGGTAAAATGCTAGTATTGCGAAATTTGCTACATATCATGATAGTGATTTGTTACAGTGCACTGCTGAATCACTGATATAGTATTATAGAAGACCGAGTAGCTTATTATTATGTACGTTTATAAGTTAACACATGCCTTACAGAAAATAAGTATACTTAAAGTTAATTTTATTAAGTATACTTTACATAGTTACTATACTAATGTCATTGTACGAGTAGTACACTTGTATATGTACTATTTTAATACTTCTTGGGACTAAATTGGCCCACTTTTTAGTTTTTTAAAGTATACTTTTAGGTACACTTTTAGTGTGAGAGTAGTAAACCAAGTATACAACTAGTTTACAGCTTTTGTACTGCAACTACAATAAAAGTAAACTTAAGGGTTTACTGTTAGTTTACTAGCTTGTAGGTTTTCTTAAGTGAACTTAACATAATACTTATAATTTACTGCTTATATTATTGTTGCACTTTAAAATATATGACTAGGTTTAAGGTTTTTTTTCTACTTAAAATAGAACTTAACACCGTTTACTTACTCACCAGTGGACACACGGAAAATAAGCAAGACACACTCAGATTAAGAAACATATTTGTATCTTTATAAATCTTTATAAATCAAATTTTAAATAAATATAGTACTGGATGTGTTTTTGTGCTATCTCTATCTCAATCAAAAAAAGAAAGTACAAGTAAAGGCCAAATATACTTAGACTGTTCTATACTTGTCTGTATAACCCCAGCATACTTAAGTATAACTGTGTTTAGTATATCACTGAGAAGTACCTAACAAGTAAACTGAAAGCATACTCACTTCATTTAGTTTAAAAAAAGTATACTAATGGTACACCTGAATAAACTTCTTTTTTGTAAGGGATATTATACTTGAGAAAATGTAAGTTTACTATATTTACTAAAAATGTGAAATGTGATATGATCTTTGCCCAGGAAACATTTAACTATGTTAGATGTGGCAAATAAACAGTAATTAAAGTATGCGGATGTAAGTTCCCAGGAAATACCTTGGTTCAATACAAACACTCACAGAACAGCTTCTTTGGAACTGTGACATGTCCACAGCTCACAGGACAGCAAAAATTGTGCCTGGTGATGGGTTCATTTGCATTTTGCATTTTGTTTTTGCTATAGCAACATCACAAAGGCTGAATTTGATATGATATGAACAATGATATACCATCTAGGTTAAAGATCATTTAAACCTTGCATATACATGCCATATACATCAGTACACACATACATACACATTCTAATTATACTTGTGTTGGATGTGGTCAAGATCTGTGTCTGACCATTACAATGCATTCTGATGTTTTTCATTCAAGCCAGTAAAATCTGTGCACAATCAGTCAGTCCAAAAACACAAGTTGATGTAAAATGTAAACAGCCTCAAGCTGTGCTTTCAAATATGAATAGGTAGGGACAGCATGTTGGTACTGATATAAATGCTTAGTTATTTATACTTATATATTTTAAATTATTGGCATAGCACAGACATTTAGATTAGACTGATGTATCAAACCAGGCAGCTCAGAATGTTTAGGTGACGCTATGCTACCTGCTGAGATATCAAATTACTTATTTTTTTCTGTATTTGTAATATGATAATAAGTGTCATATTTTTTCTGTCATGTTGATTCAGATAGATGTGGTTCCTTGTTCTACGTTCTGTAAAAGGCTATTAACCTTATGTCAGTGGATAAATAAAAAAATATATATTTTTTTTATCTGGCATCAAGTCACAATCGCATATCATTATAGCCTATTACAGTTACCATCAAGCAAATGTATTGAAATACAACAATTGTGTCTTTATTTGTTTAAAATTATATGTTTGCAGCTGATATATACATTCAAATAAGGTAAAGCACCTTTTTCTAGTGCACAGTGGTTTTTCCACTATTTTTGCATATTTACAGATTGCTGTTTTTACCTTTACCACAAGAGCATCTGGCTGAAATTAGAAATTCTGAACTGGAGAGAGAGGTTACCAGTGGACATTTAGGATGGAAATTTATCATCATCGTCTTGGAACAGTAAGCAGTGTCACCTGGTTTTTCGCAGTGTAGTGAGAAATGTGTAGGTGGGGAGCGTCTGGACAGCCAAATTGTGAAGTGTCAAGTAATAGGTGGAACAGGAGAACCTTTAAGGTCAGTTTTCCTGCTTTAGCTTCAGTCTGATCCTGGACTGAAAACAACTGTCAGTACAAGACAACATTCATTATGTAATGTAGTCCATGACTAGGCTTCTATAATTACTATAATTGTTTTTGGGGTTTTTATATCAGAAGAATCCCACGAAGTCACGTAGATCTCTGTAATCTCTTCGGAGTAAGTTGATAAAATGCCTTGGAAAATTGCACAGCCTGAGCACAGTTTTTACATTAACCCTTAGGTTACAGTTACTGCTGATGAGAACAAGATAGTACAGTGTAATGGCTTGTACTTTAAGGCATTTGTGCTTGTACGTGTACACATTTGTGTTTGTGGGTAGTACATTGGATATTTTATTATCGTTTGATGAAAGTTTAAGTGCACAAACCCGGTCCCGGTGGGCTGGCGTCCAGCACATGGTTTGGTTACTATGTACTTAACTATGTCATATAAGTACTTTGAAATAGTATATGGGAATGATGGCAATAACTCTCTATGTTAAAGTAGGGCTGTGTATTGGCAAGAACTTGCCAATAAAAGAACTACGCGATCCAATGCGTATTGTGATTCAGCAGTCACTATTCAATATATCGGGATATACTGCGATACTGCAAGCCAAGTGATATATTGCGATTTTTCAAATCCTACTATTAAAACTTACCACTTTATAAACAGGTTTGTCAACGCTTACAATAGCATTGTCCTTGTGCTTCTTGTTATTGTTGGAGTGGAGCTGAAAATGGATTGCAACACTGCCGTCTAGTGGTCAAAGGTTTAAACACAACACACAATGATTCACTGTCTGCCAGGAATCTATGTATCGCAATGCTTTAAGTCACTTTCCTGCATACAGGTTTTATTCATTTACTGCTTTCATTATTTTCCTTGCATACAAACACACGTCCACAGCAATCCTTTTCCCGCCATCGCGAAACGTAAAAAAAGCAAAGCAAAGCGATAAGTTGAAGCAGTCATGTTACTAAATTAAACAATCACGTAACCCCACACACGGTGCAGGAATTTAACAACTTTTATGCAGGCAGTAGACTGGACCAGAGTTTGAAGGAAGGGAACCACAGACCACCGATTTCTTTGTTCCTGACCGTTCCTGGGCTCGAACACAGCTTTCACACTTGACCAAATGTAACTCCCGCAGCAAACGGCCCCGGGTCTGGAAAAAAAAACCCTGGTGTGAAAACGCCCTTACAGACTTGGATTGCTTTGCAGCGGTGCAGATGGGAATCATGATTCAATGTCTGAAAAACATACATAGCCATTTTTTTGCTATCCAAACAACCAGTGATCACTGTGAGGTGGCTTTTAGACGCCATAAACTCTTTAGATGTCTGGTTCCCATCAGCACTACTGTGAACAAGTCAGAGCCAGCGAATTTCTCTAAAGCAGAGTGTTTTACATCAAACCAATCTGATCCAAATTTGATGTTAGTTTTTTTCTTTAAAGCCAGAAAATATAGGATTAAATGAGATATATTTCTATTCATTTTAGTGTGCTGCAGACTAAAGGTCTGGAGGAAGGAGATGAGGAGATAGTATCAGTAAAAAAAAAAAGAATTGTACACCTAATTGCGTGCAGTGCAGTGTTTTATGGTGAAGTGTCTTAGTAAGGCCTTCTTCTGTGGTGTGAAGTTAGATGTAGTAGCGAGAGCCAGCACTGCACCTTGTCTGTGTCTGTGAGATAAAGTGCTTTGATTACAAGCTGTGATTCTACGCAGCCACAGTGGAGAGAGAGTGTTTATTGTGAGAGTGTCAACACCAGCAGGGGCTTTACATACCAAACTCTGAACAGCCTGTTCCGTTCCTCAAATATGATTTCTATGAAAAACTTCATTTGTACTGGAAAACAGACTCTCTCCAACTGTCCCTGTTTATGATCACTTAAATGTGTTTCCTAAATCCTGTTGCATGTTGGTGCCGGTTCAGATGGAAAAGGAGTGAGTGGAGTTGGAGGACATGGCTTTTACTTTTGATTCTGAGTGGGAATCTGTCTGGATAACTCACTGGCACGCTCTTCTTCTCTCAGTCAGAATAGTGTAAGAGGAAGGTAGTGGGAGTGGGTCGAAATGTGTAATCACAAAACTTTTTTCCATGATACGCATCATGATATATTCAGTTCTTGAGGTTTTACAAGTCCAAACAGCCAAAAATGTACCAGTAATGGCAGATATACAAAATTCTTAATGGGTATAATAATTTCATTCAGCATTCAATTAATTTATACGTTCTTGTATTGCCAAATAACATGTCAATGGTTATTGTATCTGGTGCATCAAGATACAGTTAAGCTTGGTTGTAGCACAATACACGTAATCATAAAGCATAACATACAATACACAATATACAATACAGTATATAACATTAAGTAAATCGTCGCTGTCCAATTAAGTTTTTAATCTCCATTTTTGCTGATTTTAAGTTTTCTACATCATTTGAACAAGCCAATGGTCGTTTACATTGTGTGAAAATTGCTGGTTCCATTGACTTACATTAAAAGTAAAGTATGTTTTTGTTCTCTCCTGTAAAGTTACAATTTTGGAGGTACTTCCATTGGACAGTGACGATATGCTCATGTCTGCCACAGCAATACAGGCTCCAATATTATATCAGTAAACTAAGCATAGCATAATAATTTATATTGTTAGGATGCTTAAATGTTTGGATGCTGAGGATTCATAGTCAACATCAATTGTCATTCAGGCTAATTTATTAATTTATCAATATTATGAGAGTCAGGTATCTATAGGCAGAAAACTATGAATTAGTCCCATTACATAGGAATAGCAATGGCATGTTAGCATCAAGCAAGGACATTGGATTTTGATGTTAGTTCTAGTATAAATACAGATAATTGTAAAAACACATAAAAAATTTTTACTCAAAGACTTTACAGTTTGAAAATACAGTTTGTCTTCGATTATTGTAGCGCTAGCATGTTGGTTAGCTTTCTGTTGACCTGGTCAGTCTGCTCTACTAAGGTTGGTATTTATCCAGTTATAGAGAAATATTTAACATGCAGTCAGTTGTCTGGTTGGCCCTTGGGCCCTAATATTGATCGCTAGCATGTTTTATATCGAGGAGAGCATTCAGTGGAAATACAAGTTCATAAATTTTATTAATGCAAACTTAAAAATCATCTTGTGCCATGAAAAGCCTGGAAAATATTGTGAAATTAAATTGTATCAGAATCGTCTCGAACTACAATGGATGGCATGGGAGCTTTTTCCATGACCCTGCACTGACCCAGCTAGCACTTTACAGCTTACTCACATCTGATTCTAACTAGCACACCTCTTCACTGCATTGCTACTCATGTTGATGTCATCTTTAAGTAGCTCCGCTGCCTGACGGAACAGAGGGGGGTGGGTGGGGGGATGGCGCAGGAATGCGCCTCAAGGAACAACAATCTGTTGTTTTCCTGACCATGATGCAGTCCTATCTCCCCTCTGCCTTGTGGCCCAGTGTCTGACTTTGCTGTAGTTTTCACAAGAAGTTTTCACCAGAAGAAGTTAATGTAGTCAAATGCATACATCAGTTCCAGATGAGTAAAATACATTATATTAACATAATCCATGCCAAAAGTAAGTGTAATTTTGTTCATGTAACATAGTTCATTCACCTGGAACCAATGCACGTGTTGAATCAATGAAAAAAAAAAAAATTGTTATTAACAACAAAGGTGACTCCTGATTGTCACATCAACACAGTGTAATTGTTATGGCAGTTATTGTTGTTTGCATATGACCTTTTATTCATGTGCAGCCACTTGGTATGTTTTAATGCATCTCTTACTTGTTTAGTGGTAGATTTTGGGATATTTGATGATAATTCACACGTAGTTTTTCCAAATATAGTCAGTTAACCAACACAAGTCTGCTGGTCAGATGTTGACATGGATAAAACCATGGATAATGGTAGTAACTGAGTTTTGCCACTGAACATTGTCCATGCTTTTGACCATTGCAGCCTTTTATACAATATCAGAATATATATATAGAATACAATATCAGTAAGTCTGTATGAAGTTATTCTATATATATATATATATATATATATATATATATATATATATATATATATATATATATATATATATATATATATATAGGATACAATATCAGTAAGTCTGTATGAAGTTATTGTATCTTGGATTTCATCACTACTTCAAGAACACTAAGCAACCGTATGATTCATTACATAGAGAGCATGAATAATTGGTTACAAACCGGTTTACTGTACCACAGCCTGTAAAACACCAAAGAAAAACCATTGTGGTTTTTAACATTATTATTATAAATATGAATCAGGAAACAGTCTACAACATTATGATTTTGGCCATATGACCCACCCCTAAGATCAGGTGTGAGAGATGATGGTAGACATCAGTGTAAGAGGAGCTGAAGTTTGTCCTATTTGTTTGCTCTACCTGCTACCGCGAACAGCTGCCTCTCCTTTTAATGTGGACACACTCATGAAAGCCTTAAGGAGTTCAGCTGTGTCTGTGTTTGTGAAGGTGAGAAAGAACAGGAAATCCATGTCTTAGCTTAGCAGAACGTTCTTTTTGCCAGATTTTTGTCTAGAACAATACAGATAAGTCAGCAGTGCTAATTTTTATCACATGTGGAAGTGTTACATATGAGGTTTTGTGTAGTGCTCTTAAAGGCACTGATGATAGCTGCAGGATGTGACTCATGTAGAATAATAAATATATCCGCTCGAGGCCAAGCTCAAGATTAGCTGTCTGAGAGATGAGGAAGCACAGTCTGGTTTATCTGTGTTCTCAGTGATGTAAAGCTCTAAAGTTGAAATAATTTTTTTGTCTGTTTCCATGTGTCAAGCCAAGTGTCGTTAGTATGTTGGTTTAGACAGTCACTTCTGTTTTTCACAAGCCTATTATGCCACTAATTAGGACATTTACATTTATTTGCTGTGTGAGATCATTTAGAAGCTGTGGATGTTTATATACTTTTCTTGACACCTTCACAGTAAATTAATGAACACTAGAAGTGCTAATATGTCTTCATCATAAAACCTTAAAGTGATAAACTTTCACTCCATACAGAATTAACATGATGCATCTTCACATTACATTGCTTAAAAATAATAACCCTAATCTAATATCTTATACATATTTTTTATACCAGCAATGTTTAAAAAGTTGCGACAGTGGCATCGTGTTTACTGCTGTGTTCATCACTTCTTCTTTTATCAACACCCTGTACGTGTTCAGGAACTAAGGAGACTGATTGCTGTAGGTTTAAAAGTTAAATATTTGTCTATTTTTGTTTGTTATAGAATTTCAGCTGCTCAACATTTCAGGGTCTCCTTTGACATATTTTGAATTTCATATGCGCCTGTTGTTTTTAACAGGAGACAAGTCTGAACTGCAGACAGGCCTGAAATAAGAAAGACCTTCCCTGAAAAAGACATCATCTGGATGACAGCATATGTTTCTCTAAGAACCCTATGTGTCATTCAGCATTAATGTTGTCTTCATATATGTGCAAGTCATCCATTCCATATACCATCACAGATGCTGCTTTTTAAACTGTGTGTTGATGACGGGTCAGATTGTCCCTCTCTTTAAGGGCCTGGAGGACACAGTGTCCATGATTTCCTAAAAGAAATTTAAATTTTGCTAGGTTGAACAACAGGACACTTTTTTGTCTATCTTAAATAAGCTCGGGGTCCAGAGAACAGTCCTGTTTATATCTGGTTTCTTTTGGTTTTCGGAAGTGTTGCTGAACCGATGCAGGGCCTGAAGATCATAACCTTCCAGTATTGGTTTTGGCCTTGTCCCTTGTACACAGGGATTTCTTCAGATTCTCTGTGTTTTTAATATTATGTAGCATAGATGATAAAATCCCTAAGTTCTGTTTTACATTGAGAAATGTTATTCTTGAGTTATTGCCTGCACAGTCTTTCACAGAGTGGTGAACCGCTTCCCATCATTACTTCTGAAAGACTCTTACTATCCTTTTTACTATCTCTCTATCTTTTTTTAGACCCAATAATGTTACTGGCCTGTTGAAAGTTAACCTAATTAGTTGTAACATGTTCCACCAGGTTTTCTTTTTAGCATAACACAACTTAATCAGTCTTTTGTTGACCCTGTCCCAACTTTTTAGAAAACTGGCATCAAATTTAAAATAAAATATATTTTTTCAAAAAGACAAGATTATTTGTCAGTTTTAACATTTGACATGTTCTCTTTGTACAAAGTTCAGTTAAATCCATGGTTTAAACAATTTGTACATCATTCTATTGTTTCTATTTACATTTTGCACTACCATCCCAACTTTTTTGGAAACAAGGGTCTATATTAGCTTTCTTTTGTGCAAGAACTTCTTCAGTAAGTTATTGGGGATATCTTATTAAATAAAGCTGAAGCTTTTATGCTAGTTGGCCATTTGTGTTGACTAAATGAAATCATAAAGCTGGCATAGGCTTGTTTGGCCTCAGCAGGACTGAAGGTTCTGTAGAGTGTATTCTGTTATGTCTCAACAGTAGTATTAGATCTCAGAGAAAAACCTCAGGCATTTCCTCAGAACATTAACTCAACAACCATTAAGCTATTCTCTCTAGAGCCATTGCCTGGAAGGCTCATATTATACAATAAAACATTTCAGTCATCGCCCACGTTTGCCCTCATTTAAATGTTTCAAAGAGGACACGAAATGATATCTGATATTAAAGAAAAACTGGACAACCTATGAAGTTGTCCCTTAAGGCTATAGCCTTGAAATGACACCCCAGACCCTGGTTAAGTCTGTTCCCCACCCTATCTCTAGCTTGGAAAATACAAGCACTGGAAAGTTTGCAGGTGACGTCTTTGCAACTTTCTTCAGCAGTGGAGAGCTGGCGCTGGCATCACTCTTCTGTTACTCAGTTGTGCTAGTAGTCACACTATTTTGTTGTTGAAGGATACATATGACTAGAGCTGCAACAAATATTTAACAATTTTTGGTAAATCTAAGCACTTTTTCTCTGGTGATCATTTCTGTGAAATGGGTTGTGACAGAGAAGTCAGTCTACTCCTTTGTTTTTGGGCCAATAAGCTTGTAAATGCAGTATAATGCAACCAGTCTGTAATGTATCATTATAGTTTCTCTCTTAGTCCCACTTTGCTTATTATATACAACCTGTTTACTCTGCTGGTTTAAGAACAACAGAATTCAAAGGCAGATGTTTTTAAACATTTTAGTATCTGTCAGTAGAGTGACACACCTCTTAATTGTGGAATCCAGGTGTTTCATTCAGTCCCATAGCAACAGGTGCATAAAATTGGGCACCTAACCATGCAGTCTGCCTTTATGTGAAGGGATCACCGTTTGCTGAGGTGCATAGTGTGCATGGTTCCTCCTCTGGCATTAACACCACTGCACTCTGGAGCAGTGGAAACGTGTTCTGTGGTGTGACGAATCAAATTATTCTATCTGGCAGTCTGATGGACGGATCTGGGTTTGATGAATGCCTGAAGACTTTTACCTGTGTGACTGTGTTGTGCCAATTGTAAAGCTTGGTTGTGGAGCGATAATACTATCAGGGGTGGGCCTAGGCCCCTTAGTTCCAGTGAAGGGAGACTTTGTGTGAACAGTTAGGGGAAGGCCCTGTTCTGTTCCAGCTTGACTGACTTTGTCCTGGTGCACAAAGCAAGGTCCATAAAGGCTGGTTGGGTGTGGAAGAACTTGACTGGCCCGCATAATCCTGACCTTAACCCCATCGAACACCATTGGGATGGGCTAGAACGGAATATGCGAGTCAGGCCCTCTCGTCCAACATCAATGTCTGACTTCACAAATGCACTTCTGGATAAATGGGCAAAATGTTCAAAGACACAAAATTTTTAGAAAGCGTTCCAGAAGAGTGGAACCTGTTACAGCTGCAAAGACAGAACTAACTCCATATTAATGCCTATGGATTTAGAATGGGATTGCATAAATGCTCCTGTAGATATAATATGTAGGTGTCCCAATACTTTTGTCTATATAGAGTATTTAAAGGGTACCTATTATGTCTTACTGGTTTTTCCTTTTGATTTAACGTGACATGTAGCTTTTTTTGCATGTCAGTGTTCTGCAAAGTTAAAACGGCTCACAAGTACATGCCAGAAGAAGGAACTCTCTCCAATATAAACCAGTTTTCTCAGCTGCCTGAAATGCCTCTTTCGAATTCCAGTCTTTTTCTCTGTTACAAAGTGACATCAGCCTGGAACATAATCCCTGCCTACTGGCAAGCTTGGCTAAAAAAGTAAAAACTTACCACTTTGAAACATTCTGCTACCGTCTAGCCTGCAAATATGATCGGATCTACCAACTGATTGTACTGGACTTTCAGGATCAGGCTCTGGCTCAAACTATATAGCAGACACAACGTCATTGTATGAATAGATATAGTAATATGGAGGGGAATTTTCAGCAGATGCTGTTTGGGAGCTGGGGGGCTTAAATACACAGGAGCTCTAGTGTTTTCGACAAAGGGTGAATACAGATGTACAGTATGTGAAAAATAGTGTATTAAAGTGTACACCCCCAAAATAAAATCCTGAACTCAGAAATAAGGTTAATAATAATGCATTTATTAAAAAGAAATAGTAAAAGAAAAGTAAGATTCCACACATTGCTTTATGGTAGAGCTCTTGATTTCTTTCTTGAAATAGTGTGGTTAAAGATGAAGATGAAGAATCTGTTGGCTCTGCTCATAATAATTTCAGATTCCTGTTTGGAGCGCGATATGGTTAGCTCAGATGCCTGGACATGTAACACTGTTAGATGTATTCCAGGCCTTCGAAGGATGACTTGTCTTAATTTCTGCTTAGTCACACTTCAACAAAACTTAAACATGCTCAGGAAAGCTAATCAGTAGTCATCAGTAGTCATGTGACTGTATCCTTCTAAGCTGCTCTTGGGAAAATGTAGGCCGCATAAGATTGGCTACAAAGTCTTGGAAAAAAAGCCGGGAACTTCCCAAAGCTCCTCTGGGAGGTCTTTAGATATTCTATTAATAATCAACAGTTTCCAGCTCTGTGGGGAGGCACAAGCATCCTGAAACTCTGTACAGTCTAGACATAACGGGAAGCGTGCTTGAATTTCATTAGTTGGCCTTGAGTGGTCTCTATCCTGATTCCACTGTCAGTAGAGTGTTGTTTTGTCTTCTGTACTAATTAGTTCACATGATGATCAGTGACCTTGGCCTTCAGACTAGACTGTTGAGTCTCGCATTTCTGTGGTATGTAGAGTAGAGCCTGACTGATATATTGGTTGACTGATAAAACTGGCTGATATTTAGGTTGAAGATTTATTGGTGTAGGAAAAAGTCCTAATTAAATAGAGCTGATATTTATAAGCATCTTGTTTTAAAAGCTTATATTGTACAATAAAACAGTTCAGTCATCGCCCACGTTTGCCCGCGCTGAGATGTTTCAAGGAGGACATGAAATGATATCTGATACTGTTTAGTCTTGTAATGAACAAATATCTCTATCATGAGAAAAGTCATCTTTAGCATTACAGACTGATCTAGAATCAGTCATTTTTACTAATTTTGGCATTTTTTGCCTTCTAAATATTATTATATCAGTTTGGCCCTAATTTGGAGACACTTCTACTGAAACATCTTTGCCCAGCGCTCATTACATTTGCAAGGATTCAAGGAGTTTTGTTAAAAAGTAGACACTACTGCTCCGCTTCAGTGTCTTTCTGGTATATAGGTATTGTCCACAGCACCGCTGCTTCCCTAGTGAGAAACGTGCGGGACACAGGGCTTCCTTTTAGCCTTATCTCTTGTACCATCACATCTGAACATGGATACTGACTTTCAAAACAAACCCTTAGTGCCCCGGAGGCCATGCACAGAAGCCATTTATTACGTTAGTCTGTAACTACAGCTCACTTTAACCACTTTGTGTCCTCAGTGAAAGTCTAACAGGGGAGAAACAGACTGGTAGGTGTCAGTTGCTCTGTAATTAAGTATATTCTGTGGGATTTTCCTCTCTACAAACACTAGCAGTGCTTCCTGTGGTTTTCAGGGTCGAGGAGTTTGGAGAATAACATTCCTGAACTTCTCTCTCAACAAATATTTGGACCACATGATGGGTTTCAAACTTTTGACCTTTAATGATAAGAGTTTTAGTCATTAGAGGAGTGTAAAAACATTTCATGCTGCAAGACTTCAGTGTCTTTTTCTGCCTGTATATGAGGGGTGCAGTCCGAAAGTGGCTATGATGCAGTAGAGCTGCTTTATTTGTTGTGATCAGATTCTTTGACCAAGAAGTATAGTTTATGAATTGTACACAATCTGACTCATGTTAATGAATTTGGTCAAAAGCGATGCAAGCCAACCTTTAACCACATAACATCAGAGGTAGGGCCTGAATGATATATAAGAATGTTTTGGTCAATAGCTATTTTAACAGACTAAGATTAGTTAGCTAAGATAGTTCATATTGGCCAGTATAATTTCATATTTAAAATTTATATTCCTGTGATTTTAGTTAATTCTAATAATTCAAATTCTAATAATCATCATACACTTTTTCGTATGTCTCATAAATATTATAGGACTAAAGATAGATCTAGCAGAATTCTTTGCAGTTTTGGTTTCTGTTTGTATGCTTGTTTGCTTGTTTTACTTTTCATTCTTTTTATAATTTTGCTGTGTGCTATAACATGTATTTCTCATGCTGAATTATATGATAGGATACATTTTTCATACTTTTTGCAATCACCATCACAAAGTTGACCAATTGTCTATGTCGTGCTGTAATATAGTTAAACGGGGCATCTTACCTGGGGCTCCTCAGTTGCACAACCTGCTAATGTTTGCTCTGTCATTCTGAAAATCTTTAATTTGAGTCTCAGTGATGCAAAGACCAAAAAAGGGGTGATCATATAACACATTAATGGTAATATATGAGCCCATTTAGATCTCCATATGGTCAGCTTATTCACTAATGTGGTTGTTGTGTATAATATATGTAATATATCATATGATACTAATATTGAAACAATATATTTCACCAAGAAATTTAATTACTTGATGGTTATTTGCATTTCTAACGCCTTTATTGCTGTGTCAACACATCCCCCTTAGTCTGCTGCTCACCCCACCCTTCCCACAAACTTTGCATGCCCAGTGTATATGCCAGATGCTAAAGGAGATTAGAATGTAGTCTGATTGCCTGATTTTGGCAATCAGCCCAATGTTGTTTTGTTTAAATGGCAGTAGACATTGTGTTACATGACGTCAAGCATAAGGATAATCAGAGAATGAATTTCAAAATATGTAATTAAATGTATGCTTGAGGAAAAAAGATCTTTTGGGTTATAAGATCACACAGTCAGTATTTTGCAATTAAAACAGCATCACATGGCAAGATTGTTGTGTTGAGAGTTTAAAGAAAAATATATTTTGTAAGCTTAAAGACTCTCTGGCCAAAAATTACATAAAAATGGACTAATTAAATATACATTTCTATACAAGGATACCTCACTCCTGACTTTCAAGTAATTTTCTGTTTTTAAAACCTGGAAAAAAACCTTCTGATGATGCATCTTGAAGACAGAAGGAACTTTTGAAAAGCTATAAATACTTTGGGGTGAATTCTTGAGGGTGACATTTAAAGCAGAATGATGGATATCATATCATGTCTTAACTTATTAGCCTTTACATCAGTGGCTTGGTTGGGTTTTTTTTAATGCCATGAAGGGGATGTGTGATTATTATATTACATGACTAGTAACATATTAGGAGCTAATTTAGGCCAGAATGTTGCTTTAAAAAATTGTAATTCTGATTTTATTAATCCAGAACAGTCCAGTTAAAGCCATAACCCATGTTTGTAGAGCTAGTTTCTATAAGGCTTTACCAGAATTGATGCCGTATGCAACATTCCCCCGAGGATGACCTCAGCCATAAAGAGTTACAATTCAGCATCTAATGCAAAATACAAGAACTTGTCATAGATTTGAAAGGCCTCAGACCCTCCAAACTCAGGTCTCATATATCCTCAGAGATGTAGAGAACTTTCGTCTGGGACTCTTCCTGTTGAGAGTTTGTATTTGTTGCCGAAGCATTCACCGTCTGATTCTTTGAAATGGTGAATGACCCAGGAGCTTGTTGGAGGAGACTTGCTTCATGGGTGGGCATTTTGGGTGGTTTTTATCGCACTGTGAGCCAAAATAAATCTGTGTCTTTTACAAACAAAGAAGCATGAACAAACCATTTAGAGCTTTCAAACATAAATCATTGTCACAAACAGGGTCTCGTGTTTACAGCACTCTTCCTCAAGCCACTTCCTTCAGCTATACAGAAATAAATAGCAACTGGGCTGCAGACAAGGGGAATGCCTCACACTGGGTATTTTTCGTGTGCCCTCCTATTCTCGCTTATGTTTAGCGGATAAAATAGTTGCAAATGTTTCTGAGCGAGCACAACCTACGTACATAAAAAGAAAGATTTATGTGAACTGTGTTGTAAGCTCACATATTGTGCAGCTTTATTTATTGCAGCTTTATGATGTAACTGCAGAAGAAAGTTCTCGCATGGAGCAAGTGTTTGTGAGCTGAATTAGAAGGAATGGCGTTTTGGAGATGAAAGAAGAGCCACCCTATTTCATAGTGTCAGGGGCCATCCTTTTAATTCATGTGGTTGAGTTCACCATCTAGACTAAACAGCTCTTGGAAAGTTTCTTAAAACAGGGCCGTCAAATTAATACTTACTGGTCATTACATTCTAGTGTGGTGTATAAAACACCATGCTATAGCTTTAAACATGTCCATATAAATTACACTATATCTAACCATATGAGTTTGAAACCCCAGTCTGCTGTGTAGAGGGTTATAACCCTACACCAGCTGATAGTAAAAATGTGCATACCTTCTGCTGTGGTGCCACAATAGCCACAAAATAGAGCACTGTTCTTGTAAATTATCCAATGTACAATCTATGTATATGTATTTTTATAAATTAAACATGGTCTGTAAAATCCAAATGTGTTCCTTAAATGGGTTTTAAAGATAAACTGCATTCACTTCATGGTAATAAAATAACAAGACAAGATTCATTGCAAGACGAATGAAGACAGTGCAACTTAAAAATATGACTGTTGTGGATTATGATACAATTATGTTCCCTAACTAAAGCTACTGAGGACATACCCTCAAGGGTACAACCCCAGTGACAGTTTTTTTTCAGTTGTAAGACAAGAATGATCTATCTTAAAGGTGTGGGGGAACTTTGGAAAATTGTTGACTGCTTCGAGGTGGGCTGTATGGAATGCTTTCATGGAACATAAGTGCTGCCAGGTGAATTCCCAATTGTTATATGATAGATTTTGCAACATTACTAGATGAAGACATAAAAATGATGAATCCTGTAAATCCTGCCAAACAGTTAAGGCTGAGAGATGCAGTACTGTGTTAAAATACTTTACAGCATGACAAACAACATATTAAATGCTATTTTAATGGAGCTATTTGATGGCACAACCCCTAAATAAATATATATATATATATATATATATCACCTGAAAGTTGTTGTGTCATAAGAAACAAGGAAATGCACAGCTCTTCTTCCTCCCTCTCCACTCCTTAGTCTAGAAAAAATGCTGCTAGTTCAACAAAGTGAGGAACAATTTCATGGTTTCTGGAATTGACACTCCACTGGAATTAATAGAATAGACCCAAGACAGCCTCTGAGCCAATGATAAAGGGACATAGTGGAGAGTAAACCATCTTAAATGTAGTTGATCAAGTCTTAAGTAGCTGCAAATCCAAGAGAGGAGAAAGGGAAACTTGGAGTTATGTGTTGAGAGAATTCAAATTTCAAATTCTTTCAGTTGTCTGGAAAAGAAAATGTTGGATATTATGTTCCTCTTTTTAGGAGGCTGAAGTTGGCCTCGTATTCACCGGCTTCTTATTTGACTTGATGCAGCTGTTAAATTAATGGTGTGAGGGTGCCAGCATGTAACTGCTAGGGCATTTAAGGTGTGATGGAAGTTTGAATAAGAAACTGGCAACTAGGAGCCAATCTTAGCCTCGTCATCGTTTCCACAACGTTCTGTAAAAATATTGTTTGGTTTGCATTTCTACTGATGATGAGTTGCAGTGCAGGGCAAAGGTTTTTATGGGCAGAGTTTGTGATAAAGCCACTGGTGAGCAGCACTGCCGCTGTTTCAAACTCTCGCTCATCAATTTAGACTCTTTCTTGCGTTATATTCACCTCCATTAAAATCTCTCTCATGCTGATTATGATGAAGAACACAAATCTGAGTCAAAGAGTATTTCAACTATTAGACTCATTGGCCAGACACTGACTTTTAGACATGCTAAAATGAAAGATTTGACTCTTTAGGAATTAACTCCTCATCAATGGCTCAGCATCAAACTTCATTGCTTTACTCACCCAAAGCGTCTTCAGCGGTGGAAAGCAGCACCAATGTTAGCTTCTATTTATAAGAATTCTTTTACTATGATGGCGATGGTGAAAATATTTGTTTTCAGGGTTGTTGTATTGTACTATTCCTTTTACAGGCTACCTGTCCTTAAATGATCTAACCAAGAGCATGGCCTTCAACATGATTGACAAGAAGCTAGAATGCACTATCTGGGCAATGCTTATCCTCCTATGTTGGACTGATGAAAGACTTGACTCACTTTCGCCTCTAGCCAGGGCCTAGCTGGGTAGCATGACAGCTTAAGTAGATATCATAGATGTATTTAACACACCGTCAAAACTGTTGTTGCTTTATATTCTCTCGGTCAGAATGTCAGAATGTCCATTGATGCCCATTAAGTGTTTTACAAGCAAAGTCATTTTTAAAAGCCATAGTTTGATTTGCTTGTTAGCACATGATGTCATACAAGTAATGTTATAATTTTATTATCTTATAAAAACAATGGCGTATGAATAGAAACAGTGTGGCTTCATTTAGTGAGGAAAACTATGTCCATTTGTCTTTATTATGCTAAGTTCTTGCTTTTTCAGCAATTAATTTGATTGGCTGTGCTACTAAAGCTCCTTTCCAGCTGCTTCCAGCTGACTTTGCACTCAAGGACCTCATGGTTATTAATGACTTTAAATGATGCTGTCATCATTTCCCCCTATTTTTAAGGGTGCTGTGGTACATGTGCATGTCTTCCTGTGTAGTCTACACAGTCATTAACAGACTAATTTTAGAAACATTTGACTGCATGGTTATGGGCATGATTATATCCCTTGCTGCATATGCTGCTACAATTACATGTGCCAGGCTAAGAAGGTTTAAAGGCCCCACAGAAAAGTCGATGGGGATTCTTTTAAATGTAGCCCATTTATTCCAGAGGGCACCCCCCAGAGAGAGTATCTGCAGGGGCTGAGGGATAATTCCCCTCTATTATGTTAGCTGAGGATGGAGTCTACCTGTTCTGAAGCCAGCACATGGAAAGCCTCCTACATGACTAGAGAGGAAGTCTTATCCAGAGTGCATGTTGTAGTCGCCATTAGACTTTAAACACATGTTCATCTGTTCCTTTGAACACAGATGTGTTCTATCTGTTTGGCCAAGCAGGGCTCATATGTTTTATGTTGTATTGCTCAATTAGGGGATGCAATGAGTAACAATTGCTTCGTTGTCTGGAAAGAGTTGAGATGGTACATGTGGAACATCCTTGTGCATATGTTCTGTGTGTGTCATGACTGTGTGGAGTTGCTACAGTACCAATGTTCTAGGAGGACACATGAGGTGCAGTTTGGAGCTGGTGTCATCAAATAGCAGCCTGTCAGCCGGACCTGGCCTGCGAGCACAAACCAATTCTCCAGACATTTTTTCAGTTCTAATAAAATTATGTTAAATCTATAAAATATGTATAAAGCATAGACCACTACTGTACCAGCAACACATTAAATAAGAATGATCCAGCACTACTAAGTACATATTAACAAGTATGTCTTTTTACATAAGACAGCAAGTTGTGGTGCTTGACAGCCACTGTTGTTGTTTTCTAAGGTATCAACTGGAGATCAAAAGTGAGCGGAATAAAAATTTTATGGAATTAGTATAGATATAGATACTATTACTTTTTATGAATTCATTCATGGTAAGCCTGTCACAATCATGAAATTGTATCTGATGATTAATCACCATATAAATAAAGGTAGTTAACATCTCCATTTTTTGTTAATTGTCTGCAACTTTTGAAAGTGGGGGCCTAAAGTGGCCACATTAGCTCAACAGCTTCTTAGTTATCAATACTCAGGAACTTAAAGTTGGCAACACACACAACTCAGGCTCAAACAGTATTAACTGCTGCCTACTTAATATGTTATAACACTTTTGTTTTGTTGGCAAGACCTATGATGTGTATTCTGCTTTCTTTTAGCTTTTCATGCATTTATTTTCAGCTAACTGATGATGAAACACCCACTTCAAATTCTCACAGGAACACATGACATTGAAAGCTGGAACTTGTGGATAAAATTATTGCGATCTGATCAAATTGCAATGCTGCTGTTATGTAATTATTGTGACAAGCCAAGCCAAATTCTTGACCTCAGTTTTCCTCATTCCTCACTGCAATAAAAACGCTACACACAAATATCGCAAAGAGAGTTTACGGTTGGATGAGGTGGAAAAGTTGAAAGTGGAAAGGGTAATGGAAAAGGGTTTCCTTGAATAAACAATAAACAACAACATATCAACGTTTAAGTCCCATGATTCTGTTCAACCTGATCTTATTGCTTGGCGTATACAGAACAGTGAAGTATTGTTATGCTTAAGCCAAATATTGTACCCACTGCCAACCTGTGTAACACATAAGCATTTCTGTTATCAGGTGGTACGGGTGGCCGATGACAGGAAAGACTGGCCCTAATAATACTCCCAGAACTGTCCAGTGCAGTTGTGTTCCCAGGTGCAAGATGGACGTCATCGGGGTGGCATAACGATTTCATTACTTATTAGGTACTTATTCGTTTTAAGCTAAAAAAGGTAACCTTAAAAAAAAGAGAAGAGAATTTAACTTCAAAAACGGTTACTACAGTAATTTGATTAACCTTCACGGGACACAGCCCTAATGACAAAATAGCATATTGCGATTATACTCTTAGATATTGGAACTGTGACATGCTATATAAAATACTTTGATGGAACATGATTGAAAACTGGCCTGCATTATCTTGACCAGAAGTGTTTACATTTGTTGAACCATGATTCTTTTAAGCACCAGCAGCAATTGATGTGTAGTTCTTTTCAATAAACCTGAAGAAGTTTCAAATAAGATCTTAAAGGATCAGTTCCTGGGGTTAAATATATCACCATCAGTTGCTTCACAAAGTAGAAACAGGTCATGGTTGCTCAATAGAAATGCAACGGCAGGAAAAGTGAAAGAAGCTGGCTTCTAGGAAACGGAACTTTAATGATAGATTGCTCTCAATGGAGCATTTACTTTACCGAAACTTGAGCGTGATCTTGAAAGCAGTCCTTTCACTTGTGTTTACTACTGCTGAGCTGGCACGGTCATACTCACTTAAATGACCTTATAAATAGTTTCTGGCAGAACTTGTTAAATCCTTTAGTAGTCAAGATATATATGTGAACTTTGGATTTTTATTTTAGCATTTTGGCAGGTGAGAAAACTGCAATTGAGTGTTTTGTGTTTACACAGTAAAGCAAAGGGGTACACAGAAACACAGCTGTATTTTTCCAAGGCGGGTTTCTTATTGTGGATCTGGGGTTTCACACGATAGATAGATGGATGGATGGATGGATGGATGGATGGATGGATGGATGGATGGATGGATGGATGGATGGATGGATGGATGGATGGATGGATGGATGGATGGATGGATGGATGGATGGATGGATGGATGGATGGATGGATGGATGGATGGATGGATGGATGGATGGATAGATAGATAGATAGATAGATAGATAGATAGATAGATAGTGCATGTATAAAGTGAAAGTGCATAGATCTGAGTAAAGAGATATAGATATATATGTCTAGCTGGTGCTCCGAGATGGTGTTCAGCTGGTACTCAGAGAGCCGTCCTGATTGGGCTCAGTATTTAATAATGTCCCGGTGCAGGACTAAGATGTTGTACAGTGTGATCGTTGTTGGTACAAACAATCTTCTGTACTGTTCTTTGCTGTAGCGGAGCTGAATAAGTCTGTTTCTGAAAGTGCTCCACTGTTTGACCAGTAGGTCATGGAGGGGGTGTGGTATGTTGTCCAGTGTAGCAGTGAGTTTACTAGCCAGGGTGACACCCAAGAGCCATTTGCAGTTAAAGATTCAGCATTTGGTGCCCAGGAACAGATCCACTTGGGCATTTGAACAGTTAGAGGTGTTGTAGTCTCCTGCCATGTCCATGAGAAAGAGAGACCTTTAAGGTTAGTGTGTTCAAATATTTATGGAGCATAAGTGTTCTGTGTGAGGGTCGGTGCTTGCGCCATTTACTCTGCTTGCTCAATTAATCCAAGGAGTCTGTAATCTTTCAAACATGCTTTTCCGAACAGGCTTTTTCTGTAACAGCTGAACTGCGGAAACTCACGTGTGTGTGTGTGTGTGTGTGTGTGTGTGTGTGTGTGTGTGTGGTTCAGCTGCTTAAGCAGTTTCTCTGGAGATGAATGTGGTATTGTGCCAGGACCAGTAGCAGCAGACTGTTATCATAGGCCTCTTGCTGTTTCAGTCGTAAAAGTTGCTACATTTAGATGACAATTTAGAAAATCCTGTACTGGAACAAGAAATTCACTCACTCCCGTGTTTTATAGAGTATGTGTAAATGAAGCAAAACCAAAAAAAATGGCCTTTTTGGGTAATGGATTGTAGTGCAAAGCGTCCATGCATACAAACATTTTAAAAGAGTTAAATGTATCATACTTTCAACACTTATCAATAAATTTACACTTTCACTTTTGCGGTACACAAATATTCTGATACATTTTTATGTATTTTTTTCCAAATTTGCTGTGGACCACAGTGGTGGAAAAAAAACACATGCTGATTCTTCTGGAGTACATGGAGGCCAAATTTTGCATTATTCTAAATGAGCTTAGTTTTGTATAATATTTATATAAGGAAAAATACAATAAGGAAAAATCAATCTACACTGCTAAGCCTTTCCTTTTATTATCATCCTTTTATTATGAGCTGTGTAAGTGCTGTTTTTATACAAACACGTGACCGCAACATAATTAACACAACAGTAGTGTATTGTATATCTGCATATAGGTAGAGCTTAATATGCTGCAACTGAATATTTTCAGAGGCATTTTGAATAAAAATACAGTCACTGGCTGAAATGTCAGCTTAGAGAAATGATATCCGTTAATTTATGGAGCCAATCAGGTTAAAGGCCCCCATTGTGGAGATCTAGACAACCTCAGTTACCGGAACAAGCCAAAAATCACTTTTATGTGCATTAATAAACCAAATGCTGCAAATCATTTATGAGGTTTTTTAAGTGCTTTGGTCTCTTACCATTCAAGTAGATAGGAATCTGCCCAACAGCATTGCAAAAATGGCCGCAGGGTAAAGAAACTTTCCTATGAGGTCCTTGTTAGCTTGGTAGCTTAAATCATAAACACTGTACAACAATCTAGAACCATTTTATATGCAACCTCTTTTTGAAAAGGCTATTACTGTGTCTTCAAGACTGATAAATGTAAACATCCTCTCTTTCATTTTTAAAGAATTAAAGGAAATTCTAAGGCTACACAATGATATCAGTCTTATGTCGGCATTGGTGAATAATTTCTTTTAATATATTAGACAGATGTCTAATATATTAAAAGCAATTATTCACCAATAGAAGTGCCATCTGTTAATTTATGGAGTCAATCAGGTTAAAAGCCACCATTGTGGAGATCTAGACAAGCATTTTATGTGCATTATTAAATCAATTCCAAGAATGTTGGATTTTCCATAATATGGACCCTCTGAATGGTGAGCATGCAAATACCTACATATGTGTAGTGAAACTTTTTAGGTGTCTTCCAGCAAGCTGTCTATCCTACTATGAGGCTTTCCCTCACAAAGCGCATATAGGAAACCATTGCCAGATGCGGGAATTCTGTCCAGCTCTGCTGAGAACATAATCTGCTCAGATGGATATGTCTCACACAAGGCTCTCTGCCCAATCTGAGGGGACAGTGCCAGCTCAACTACGCCACAAGCTCAGCACAGCACGTCTTGTCAATATGTCAGTCATTCATAAAAGAGCAGTGAAGAATAATAATAAAGAATATACACCATATAAAGCTCCTAAACAGAACCCAACCTAGAGCATTACATCTGTTTCCATATAACAGAGTGAAAATATGTGTCCTACATGGGCAGAGCAGATGAAAAGATGTAACAGAGCCTTGTAGATACCAATCAGTGTGCCTAGTGCATGGCCGATGGCAGATACTGTAACTATGTCCTCAGGCTGTGTTTTTTTTTTTTTCTGGGTCTGCTTGCAGCTTTGCCTGCAGACAAGCTGAGTTCCAGTGTGGCTTTTAGCCCAAGTAAAGCCAGCGGTCTCGAACATCTGTAAGAAATCTTCCATTTGTGTGACTGGTGTTCTAGCTACAGGCCTTCCTCTTGGTCACTGTTTGGCTGTGCACTCATGGAAAGCACTGCTTTTGAGGAACCTTTTCGTCTCTGTCAGTGAGCATTTCTCGAGGCCTTTTCAGTGTCTTGTAAATCTGGATCATGTTTACATGCAACTTGCAGCAAAGGACTGGCATATGTTCGTACAAGCTTTAAGACAACACAAAGACGGATAAAAAAAAAACAGACTCTCTGATTGAAACATATGGTTTTGCTTCATCTTCATAACTTTGTGGCTGATGTCGCCTGGTTTTGGTAGCCTTAAGGGCTCAATTTCCCCCTTGAAATGAGCTTAATTACAGCAGAAAAGTCCTGGATTCTGGTTCTCGCTAAAGCTACAATGAAAACCAAATGCACAGTCCAAACCATAGCCAATTGGCTTCTATTAGGACAGTGCCCTCGGTCATGCACTGCCTTTGACAGTGGGTTCTCCTCGAGTCTTCATCCTTCTGAAAGTTTACTCGAGTAGCCTTACTGAGTTGGAGGGAAAGATCATATGGCAAATTAGGCAAATTAGAAACAGCCCTTCGCAACAAGGTGCTTAAGCCAAAGTAATTATTCTTTCCGCTGTTTGGCAGCTTACAGTGACAGGCATACCAGGTCAGTGCAATGTTGAGACATGACAACAACTAATTCTGAACATGAAGCGCAAACCTGAATGATATGAAGGAATAACCCTTACAGACAATAAGCAGAAGAGTTTACAATATAGTTGTAGCTGCAGTTGACCTTTGTTTGAATGAAGAATGCCAAATAGAATGACTTTGTTTCTGTTTTTTGTCCTAAATCTTCCAATATTATGCCATTTCTGGCTGCAGACATTTCTGCATTCTTCTAGAGTCACTCCATGCCCTCAGGAGACAAAAGAGCTGGCATGTGTTTAAGACATTAACTGATGACTCCATGATCTGTTGTCTTGTGGTTGAGACTGACTGAAGAATGTGATACTCGTCCTTGTGTTAAAAGATAATAGACACTGCTGAAGTAGGAATGAAGGGAGATCGGTATGTACTATTACATGAATTCATAAAATAAAGACTCACTGTCTGTTAACCCTCCGGAATGTCTTTCTTGTTTCAAAGACTTCAATTCGGACATGCACCGCTATTCCTACACTATGTACAGCGAGTCAGGAAACCTGATGAGTTACCAACACAAGCAGTAATATGACACAAACAAGCCAAATGTAAATTCAAACAGCACCTTCGTCTTTTACTGTGTGACCACTAAGTAATCAATCTAAGGCTGGATTCATATATTGATATAACTGCTGATATTTCTTGCATTGATATGAGAAAAAATATAATTGATAACTTAGGGCAAAACCCTATTTGGGTAAAGGGGCTGTGTAGAATCCTCTTATCCAGATAAACATTTACATCAGGGTCCTTTACAGTTTATTTGACTATAATGAATCGCCAGCTCACAAGCTTTTGTTACTGATGCTTCCAAAAACATAATTGTTTCTATTGCTACTACAAATACTATTACTAATAATAATAATAAAAGCACAATTTTTACTTACAATAGTTTTAAGAAGGTTCCTAACTCGGAAGTAGAATAATAGTTTCTGCATTGAAGCTTTTTCCTTTGTCAAATAAAAGAATGTAAGTAATAGTACTAGCTGTGCTTGTAGTCAATTGTCCTCTTTGATTTGTCCACAGAACAGCACTTAACCTGGCAAGAATGAATGGCAGAGTTTATCATCCAATGCTGCGGTCTCTGTAGCAGCTTAGCCAACCTGCGTGGAGAACGTGTACTGCATGCATGTTATCTCTGTGCAGCAATAGGTGTGTTCAACCAGCTCAGCTCAGCAGCTGCAGCAATCTATGTGGTATTGATATATATCACATTACTGGGCCTGTTTAAAGGTACAGTTTTGTTTACATGTGGAAAACCTTGTTTCTTCCTGTGGTTTAAACAACCATTTAGTAATGAACAGTGTTTTTAATTGATGGTAATTGAGAGTAACTATCATTGTAGCTGTTATCTCAGTAACTTACCACTTAACCGTGGCAGGGAACAAGCTTACTTTACATGGGTATGTCCTGTAAGCCCTGTGAACACAATTAAAATGCCATCATGGTTAAAATAACATCCAGAGAAAATCCTAAACATAACAGAACATACATTTTTTTTTGTAATAGATAGAAAGTTAAATAAAATGAGTGGAAATTAACAGAACTCAACAGAAATTATATCAGTATTGGAATTAGCCATATAATGTTCATATTGATTGCTCACAACAGCATGATTTGATTTTAATTCTTTAAAGATTTAGAGCATTATAAAAATTTGTAACACAAAATTTGAAACACATAGATGTGCTATAAGAAACTATTAACTCTGTAATGGAACGTAGACAGTGAGCTCTTCCCAGGGACAGTTTTTTGTTCACTGTTGGTCACTCTGGGTGGCCGTGGAAACCTCAGCTCTCAACTTGTTTTTGTAAGAGATGCGCAACAAATCCCAACAGACATGACCTTTGACCTCACTGCTGTTTCTGATCTCTACCACAAGGCTTGCAGAGAGTGGGCCTGCCCGCAGATGAGGTCATCTTCAAGCATCTTCAGCTGCTCAGTGTAACCTGAGATGATCATTTACTTCCCAGATAACCCTCCTGTATCATAACCTCCGAGATTTTTTATGGCACTCTGAACCTGAACTGAACATAATTATTTGAGGCACATGCCCTTTGCTCTGACTCATTTCCTGCAGCGCAGGAGTAATTAGAGGATGTTGTTCTTTATTATTTTGTTATTGCACGAGACATCTGAACCTCCTTTTGCTCTTGGATTGTACTTCCATAATCTGCTGTGTTATTTCCCAGGTGAGTTTGCCAGGCCTGCTTGATGGATTAGTCTTCTATTCTCACAGTTGACTCAGTGCAGAGGCGAACTGAGAGCGAGGTTTAAATCATGAGCCAGCAGGTCGCATGCTGGCTGCCCTTGAAGCTGCATGCTGAGCGGTCAGGCGTGCTTGCCCAGTGTAACGTGACAAAGGAGCGAAGGTAGGGGGTTTAGATACAGGGGTAAATCTTTTTAAAGGGGAATATGGGAAAAATAAGATTCAGCATGACTACAGAATCAAAAGTTGAACTACTGGTATATAGGAAAGTCTGATTTGGTGGCTTTGTGCCCCACTATGATCAATTAGTGGCATCTTGATGTTCTGTCAAGACTTTATATACAGGTATTTTTTATGTTTTATTTGTTTTCCTTATTATTTGATTAGACTAAGTTTAAAGCTACTCAATATATGTTCGGAGACCCCAGTGGTGAAAATGTGTTACTGCTTGGCTTCTTTCAATTTGAACAAAACAGTCTTTCATAATTCTGCTTTAAAAACAATTAATATTTGCCTTTCCAACCCTTTCAGCCATGACGATTTGATAGTTTTCATAATGATATATATGCATATTTAAAATTTTCCCACTGTAGTTCTGTTTGTCGCATGGTGTTTCTATACTAAAATGCAGTTTTTGAGCCCATTTGTTTTACAGTAGCTGAAGCAGTAGCTTCACCTGGTTGTGGAGTTCCCTCAGTTGAACTAAGCACTTTGTTACTTCTATAATATTGACGGATTATATTTCCATGACATGTGCATAATTTGCTAAATTGGAAACAAACTGGATTTTTATCTTGAACCTTTTTCATTGTGTTTAAATGTTGTTGTTTATTTTGGCACATGTGCACAAAAATCCGATATTTGATGTCAAGAAAGTATTTAAAAAATGTGTTTTATCTCTGCGTGGCCGCCTTTGTGGAGAGGTGTGAACTGTTTTCACAGCAGGAGATTTTCACCCCTCTCTTTTTACCTCTCATTGCTTTTGAGACATTCAACGTGGTCACAGCATTTTACACACAGAAACCAACGGTGTCTTAGTTAATCTCTTACAGGAAAAATGTTTTATTTGATTAAATTAAATAAAAAAGGCAGACAGAAAGAGATAAAAACGCTTTCTAGTTGGTTGTTTATAGTTTGTAATTCTATGCATGGTTCACAGTAGTTCAGTACTCAGTCATCAACTATTGGTTGATTTCTCAGTTGCTACGATACTATGATGCCACTAATTATAAGAGAGTGTAATTATTTGTAATGGATTTAGAGCTGGTTATAAAACAACCTTGGTTTCACACTTTCCACGAGCGCTGCTGAATAGACCATTTGCAGGCCATAAATCTGAGTGTTCGGCAAGTGGCTACGAAAACGTTACACATACTGACCTTCTGGCTCCAGGCATTTATCATGAGCAGGCCGGTGGAGGATTGAGAGCCACTTAGGAGACGCTGGTCTTTGCACAACTAAAAGAAGACTGAGCTGTTTTGTCTTTCCAGTACAGTCTACGCCAGACTGCGTGCGCTGCAGCCTGTGTTAATAACTGGCTTTATGTTATTAACACCAGCTGGTTGATGACAGCTCCGCTCCACTTATTTACAGTCCAGTTCATCATACATGCATCATACATACGTTTCCTTTCATCTCAACATTTAAGAAAAAGCTTTAGCTGTTTGGTTGTTAGAGCTGCAAAACTAGGTATATCAGTTCACACCAGCCATTTTTTGCTTCATTCCAGCAGTTCAGCGATGTCATTAAGGGGCCCATGTCATGTTTTTCTTGTTTCCTTTGAGGTCCACTTATGTGGTTGTATGGTTTCATGCTCCAAATATAAGCAATGAATTTTTTACATGACCATTTTTCAACCTCTCTTTATCCCTCAGAGTTAAACAGGTTGTATTCAGCCTTTGAAACTGGTATATGTAAATAATCTCTCTTCTGATTTGCTGCCCCATTTGCGCCTCCAATGTAAAGGGTTTTTTTTTCGTGCTTTTTTGAAGTGGTCTAGTATGTAAAATGTGCTAAAGTTTCAACAAGCATCATTCACTTCCCAGTCCATCAATGAAAGCTAAGCTGCAAAAACTGCTTATGTTGGAATCATTGTTTCTGTGATGTCATTTAAACCACTGCAATTACATATACCTCCTTAGTCAGCCTACTGCTGTTTCATACCACCCTCTAACTATGAGGTTAGTAGTATTTCAGCCTGCAGTGCTTTTTGAAAGAGGTCCAGTGTAGGTCATCCAATCAAGACATTGCTTATTTACATATTGCTGTCCAAAGGAAAACAAATATCTACAAAATGGCAACTTTACAGAAGAGGCCAAAAACAATATATTTTTTTTAATGTAAGTCAATGGAACCAGAACTTTTTCCAAAGCATTTTGGAGCATTTCTATTGGTCCATTCATCTTGAAATGTTCACACAGTGTAAACAGCAGCTGTCGTGTTAGATGATGTAGAAAAATAAAATCAACAAAAATGGAGACAGCCTAATACAGCCTAATAGAAACTGATTGGGAAAATGGGGCCTTCAAGTATGCCAGACTGAATGAACTACTGTAAGCTCTAGTTGGTATAAATAGTTTTTGTGACATCATAAAGTTTGTGAGTTACTAATGGGCTGTTTTTTCACTGGATTCCATATATGGGAGTAATTTAAAAGTTATTTGAAGTGTAACCATGTTTCCATATTTATCATAAAAGTGATGGATATCAGATTTTCTGTGATATGAGCCCTTTAACCCCTAAACTTACTTCCTCGCTCTCCAAGCTACTGTAAAAAAGGAGCTTGTTAAACCCAATGTGCCTCTGCTTTAAAGAGTTAACTCCACTCTCAATAACTGTTTACTGTTCTCTGGTCTCTGCTGAGCTTCTAGAGAGCAAACAAGGCTTTTCAGTCCTGCGTACTCTCCAGCACTCCTCCCCAAAAAGAAAACAATAGCAAATGAAACAAAAACAAACAGTTCAAAACAAAGTATCAGCCCTAATAAATCATTATGCACTCTGAGAGGAGTTCCACACCCCCCCGAGTACTACAGGGGCTCCGTTCCTCATTAGAGCCATGTTATCGAGCTCCACACTGGGAGAGATGCCTGAGGAGCCACCCTCTAGGCTCCATCATGAGATCCGCCTCCCCCGGAGAAGCTGCCTGGCAGCCGGCCATCAGTACACGGTGGTTCTACTCATCCAAAGCTAACAGCCCCCAACACTGCCTGGCCCTCCTCCACTTAAGTCCCTGCCTCTGCCTCTGCCTGTGCTCTGAAACGAGAGACAGAGTCTGTGATCAACACAGAACTGTGAATTCATTGTGAGTTGGCTGGCCTTAAAACTGCACTTTAAAAAGGTAATAATCTACATTTTTGGATTTTATTTTTCCCCCTAAAACCACTTAAAATGTTTGTGTGCTTTTAATATAGCAAAAAGATTTTTATGACCATTTTCTAGCTTCTCTTTAGCCCGGAGAAATAAACAGACTGTTTTTGTTTCAGTGCATTTAAGATTGGTGTGCGCTGTATTATGTCTCATTCACTGCATGACATCAGAGCCATGATGGGCTTTTTTTTCATGTCTGGACAGTATGGACTGGAAAGTAAATGGTATGTGTTGATTTTTCACACCAGGCTCACTAAATCAGTTTAATATGATATGGCCTCTGTAATAAAGACCATCACATAAAGCCTCTATCTGTGTAATCTATGCCACATTGTATGGAAACATCAGTGTCTTGAGATGGAATATACTCGCCAGAGGCACATTTATATGTTTACTGCGAGACCTATGACTTTTTTAAAGGAGCCATATGTAAGATGATACAAGCATCATGTAATATTTTTCAGTTTAAAACATTTCAGAGTTCACTAAAATGATCAACAGAATGTGAAAGTTTTATTGGTACGTCAAAGACTTATGTGTGTTGTATTGCAGAGATATCTACTGAAGTGGGCGTGTGGCCTATTTTGGAATTTTTGTTTCTGTGATGTCATGAAAACCACTGCAATTACATATACCTCCCTATTCAGCCTACTGCAGTTTCATACCACCCCCTAGTTTAAGAGTATTTCAGCCTGCAGTGCATTTAAATGAGGCTCAATATAGCGCATCCAATCAAAACAGCTCTTTAAACATATATTAGTGCTAAAGGCACAGCCTAATAGAAACAAATGGTTATATAAAGATTATGTATGGCTGCTTTTGGGTTCATGAACCTACCCTAATGTTATAATGGACTTACAAAAATGCAAGGTAAATGTAGCATATGGGCCCTTTAAGTATAAATAGACTGGTATAGAAGTATAAAACAGTGGTGTTGCTTTGCACCTCTGGATACAACTCTTGCTGAATAAAGGAATAAAAATGCTGTGATTCTTCCGACTAAAGAAGTGAACATGGGGGGGTGAGAAAGATGAAACAGGGCTGTATGAGGAATTTGACAGATTTCATCATATTACATATTGCTCCTTTAAACTGCTGGCACATGCAGCTTGATTACACAATCAGTGTGCTTAGGGAACAATGCTGATTTCATCAAACTGTCTGATCAAGCAGATATCCACAATGAGCTGTTATACGACTTACATGACCACCCTTTCGTTTATTTCATTTCCAGCCAGAGGGAAAAGAAAAAAGCAGGAAAGCCTGAACAACTACATATAATGTTTTGTTTCAGTTTTCAGTTTTTGCCTTTGTTATAGCTTCCATTCGTTTAGGGACACCAGAGTTTTTAGAAGAACTCTTCAGAGATATGTTTCCACACCTTTACAAGTTCAGTCTTAGAAGTTGTATTGATTTGCTGCTCATGATCCACATCATTCCAATTATAAATTTACATATATACATACAACTGGGCAGTATGATTATATATATTGTTACTATGGTAAAATATGTCACAGTACAATACAATATGCTTTTCTGAGCATAGTTATGAATATTGTCAGTACTTGTAGTAATTGGATGTGTATATCCAGTGTGACAGGATTAAGTGCAACACAGTAGGTACAAATACTGAATTCAAATAATTGTATTTTTAATGTGGCACTACTGATTTGTTTTCTCTATTTCAACAGATCAGATATCTAAAAAAAAACATACCATTGTGTATGTCGTGTATCAGGAAAATTACTTAAAATACAACAATACCATAGTTTTGCCATATCACTCACATCTAACTCTACATCTCTGATGTTTTGGTCTTCTATTGCAATTTTCTTCTTTTTCACCTTTTTCCTTTTCTCCTTTAAGGCGTTATAAAAAGTGCTGCATCATTTAAGGTGAAAGAGGAAAAATATTAACAGGAAGCTGCTGAATAGGTGCTGATTTCAGCCTTGTACTTTTAATAAACATAAGCTCTATGGCAGGTTATTTAAACAACTGTTTATCTTTTTTTCTGACCACTACTACAGGACCGCCAAATTTAAGCTGCTGCTTCAAACATGAAAACGCGCAAGCGTGACAGACGCTCTCTACAACCAGAGTATGTCTTGTCCATTCTGGGCTACTGTAAAAACACTGATGCTCTACACAGCAACCTCCACTAAAAGAGGACCCGCTTCTATGTAGATATGAAGGGCTCATTCCAAGCTAAAGAAAACACAACACAACAAACTAATAGATGCGTCTAAATGTTTCTTCCCCTTCTTGACTTTCCCCTTCGTCAAATCGAAACCGTGCTTAATGTATAACTTGTGATTTAGACTGGAAATGAAATAAATGAACTGTCCTTTTCACACAATGAGCTCATCACCAATCCGTCCCCAACCAAAGCGCTCAGTGATTGAGAGCTTTCCTCCAGTGCACCTCAACAGGATATCTCTTTCTGTCTCAGAGATGGATTTGTAGACTTTTCCATTCATGTTAGTTCCATGCATATCCCTTTCCACTGATTCAGCTGAATGATACAAAGGAACACATGTTGGTTTAATCAGCTTTATGCACCCGGCCTTGACATCCTTCTTCTGCTTCCAACAAAAAAAAAGGATCTTGAACGTAAACCAGATCACACTGACCCGAAAGTTTTGACAGCAACTGAATTTGGACCTGAATGGAATAAAAATATGAATCACCATAAGCCCTTTGCTTTCTCTGCCGGACTTTCCTTGGAAGAAAATTGGAAAAAGAATTCTTCGGTTGTTCATGCTGTCAAAGTACAAAAAGATCTTCTCGGCCTCTGGGAGGTTAGTGTGGACAGTGTAGGAAAGCGTAAGCCTCATCAAAACTATTGAAGGCACTTTGCGTTTTTCGCATGTATGCGTCTGTCTTTGCAAAAAACTACATAGAATTGAGCAGAGACATGTTAAGAATGCCAAGTAAAACTCTTGTCTAATCTCCGAGTGTTATTTATGATGCTTTTCCAGTCCAGAGCGTCCCTGGCCAGGGTCAGAGGTGGATGACTGTGGCAGCTGCTGTAGATCTTTCAAAGCTCACAGATAAAAACCCTCAAAGGAAGATGGATTGCTGCTGACTGTGCAAGATTAGCCCAACAATGAGTGTCTTTGGTTTAAAACCAAGATGCTATTTGAGGCAGTGGGCAAAGTTGCGTAATCACGAAATGTCCCCCCATGCTTTTGTTTCAGCTAACCTTACAGAGTTTTCCAGCCGTACAGATGGATTTCAGCACGAACAAATGCGTTTCACAGACCTCTCGGGAGGAGAGCTGAAGGGAGCGCGCTTTGGCTGGTTTTGTGAGAGAATGAATGGTAGCATTGTCTGGGCACAGAGATACCATTGACCCCTTTGTGTCTGCCATAAGAGTCGGCTGTGTGTGAACAAAGTGCATGCCTACTTTAGATCTGACACTCCCAACACTGCTGTGAAGCAGCCCCTCCTTTTCCTTTTTCCACCCTTACGTTGTATGGATCCAGTGGTGGGACTGTTCTCGCCCACTGGGACGAGTGCCGCTCAGTGACGGCCATTCATGTAAGCCTTTTTAAAGAGCCTTGTGAACAGGATTCAGTGGGAGAAATCCTGCCAGACGCAACCCAAATTTAACCTAAGTAAACTGCCCCTGATTCCATCAGACGTTCGGCCTTTGAATACAGTCCCCTAGAGAAAAGCCAAAATGTTGCAGGTTTGGTCGGTTTGTTCCCAGCTGCCCTGTGGGGTGCTGGTCATTAAGCAGTATTAGGGTAAACCGGTCCAAGGGAGATTGACCTCTGAGGCCCAGGGCTCTGGAAGAATGCGAGATGGGGCTTGACGGCGGCAGAACATTTGCTATGTATAGCCTTAGAGCACTCCGAGAGCTAGACCGAGAAAGTTCATCGCGTGAAAGAAGACGTGCAAAACAAGGTAGAAAAACAGAACCATTGGACACATTTACACTGTCAGTACCTAATTGGAAACTTTTCAGTCCCTTAGAAAAGGGCCTTTGTGCTTCTCGTGAAATCAAGGAAGGTCCCATGTTTAGAAACAACACTGAAACACAGAGCATGCTTTCAGAAGCTCCTGAGAGATCAAGAACAAGTATCTCGAAGTAAAAGAACTGAACTAACAACGAGCATTTTTTTCCAACCTGGACTGATTACCACAAACACAACATGAAGTCCATTGTGGTCCTAATAAATAATTAAATACATACAATCCCCCACAAGTATTGGCAAGGATGAGTAAAAACACTGATAATTGAGGCAAGTGATCAGAATTCAAGTAGGCCGTTTTGCCCAATGACTCATATGTGGAATGAAAGTGGAGGGTGCATAGTTTGAGTCAGAGATCATGTATAGGCAACGTTGATGCAAATTCATCTCCAGTTTGCTGAAGTCCTGTGGCCGTGTACCCCAAAGGTATCTAGAGTCAACACCCTTAATTCAAACAAGAACAAACCAGAAGAGCCCCATCACGAAACAGACCACACATATGCTACAGAGTCTTCCATTCAGGAGTGACTTCAAGTCCAGCGGTGTACAGTAGGAGGATTATTCCATGCCTCTTTTAGCCCTGAGCTTTTTCCAGCCGTCTCGTGTCTCCACGTGCTGACCCTAATGAAAGAGGCTGTGTGTGCCATTAGCCTTAAAGGCATTCCTCAGACATTACCTTACTGGATCAGTGTGTCTGGAGCGGTAAATGGTGGGGAGCGGCAGAAAGGAGCTAGTGTGTCTCACTGCTGACAAGGAGGGAGGTGCAAAGAAGCCGCAAGCAGACGTATGACATCATAGGAAGGCTTCCCACAAGCGTGGGCCATGTCATACGTGCTTTACGGCGCATTGCCCTCCTTGTTTGAACAAGCTGTGGATTAGTGGTGGTGAAAATGACCAAGTACTAGGGTGTGCACCAAACTGTGATGGAGTCCAGATCTAGCTTCCTTTCTCACGTAGCACAGTGGCTTCAGGAACAAGATGAAAGTTTGTTTTATGTATTGCCAAGGATAAATATTTAGAGCAGAGTGAGTTAGAACATTGTACATTTGCTGAATATCTTGTTTATTTTTGAAGAGTAAGATACTTACTTGATATAAATGAATCAACAAACAGGCAAATAAATAAATGTTAAAAAAAGAATAAATGAATGTTGGGACTTTAGAACATAACAACAAGTTAGCAGAGTGAGTCTCTTTTTAATGAGAAGAAAATGTTTATATTCGACTGTTTCAGATTTATTTGCACAAGAACTTTTATGTTGAAGACTGGTGGAGTGGTGGAGTTTCCAGAGTACAGTAGAGGGCTGTGTTTTTAGATGGTAACGCTGGAAAGGTTGTGTTTCGTCTTGTAAATTAAATACCCAGCTGCATTATGGACTGTAGCCTCTAGTTGTCTAGTTTCTCTTGACACCCCTGAACATTACAGTATTTTGTAATTAATCTTCATTGATTAAAAAAAGCGAATCTGAATCCCAAAATTAAAAACCAAATACTTTCTTAACCAGAAACCAAATACTACTATCCGAATAATCGAATATTCAGAACTATTGTCTGATTTTTATCCTCTACAGGGAATACATTTTCTGTTTGTTTTCTGTTGAGTTTTATACATAAAAAATACAACATAATATATAAAATGTGCCTCAACATTTACACAGTTCACATTTTATGTTTTATTTTTTCCCCAGTGTCTGGCAAATAAACAATAATTAAGCTTAAAAATGTCCAGAAGTGTGTTCTTTGTACAGGATGTGTACTTACATAACTTGGCCAGGGCCCCAAACTTAATGTCTCTATTGGCTGGTCCAGTTTTCAGTCACACAGGGCACTTTGTATATTTAGCAAGCAGGTCAGTGACACAGTCAGCCTATCTGCTACTCTTCATTAGCTCGAATGTATCTCCGGCCTTATTGCCTGTTTACATTCTTCACTGGGCGTCAGCTGAGAAAAACATGGAAAGGGGACTTTAACTTGGCCTTGGTTAAAGCCCACATCAAGGTGCACTTTTTCCTTTTAACAGCCAGAAGGTTAAAAGTTTGTGTGTTCTGGCAGTGGGCAGCTGCGGCTGGGCAGACTGAGTATTCAGGAGGACTACAGGTGCTCTTTCTGAACTGTTCAATGGAGTATAATATTTACTTGAAAGGGCGTTTCTGGCTCCTGTATTGCAGTGTTAGTAATCTGCAGTAAAAATGTGGCAATAATTATCTTCTCCTAGATGTCTTTGTATTGCACTGAACAGCACACTGAAAGAGAAGCCTGTCAGGATTATAAAGTAAAAGAAATGGACAAACCTATGTTGCACAGCCAAAACAGTAGCTAAGTATAATTATAGGCAGGATAATAGAGCCTCTACGGAAATAGTGCTCTTGTGCTATCACATGTAGTGTTTTTTGTCCAGTGCTTGTTTAAACATGTTGTTTTCTCCAAAGTAAATGAAAAGTGAATCGCAGAGAAAGTTTAAATTTAACAGCCACACATTACAAAGGAGATCTGTAACGTCGCCCCTTATAGACATGACACACCTTAGCAACTACTTAAACAGTGGCCAAACAACACTTTAACAACCACCTGGGTATACCATAGCAACTCCCTGGCAAGACCTAAACAACAACGCAATACTATAACAATTGCCTAGTAACACTTAGCAACCACCTGGAATACTATAGCAGTGGCCCAAAAACATCTTGGGAACCAACTGGAATATCATAGAAAAGACCTAGCAGCACCTTAGCAACCACCTGGGTATACCATAGCAACTCCCTGGCAAGACCACTACTATAACCATTGCTTAATAACACTTAGCAACCACCTGGAATACCATAGCAGTGGCCCAGCAACATCTTAGGAACCTGCTGGAATACCATAGGATCAAATGCCCAGGAATTGCCCAGCTATTATAAATTAGCAACCATTGGGGATACCATAGAAAAGGCCTAGCAGCACCTTAGCAACCACCTTGGGTTTTATAGCAAAGGTCTAATATGCAGTTAGTTCACAACAAAAAAATTCTAGTTCAAACAAAAAATGTATATTTTGTTGTTTCATTTATAGTTTAAGTTTAATAAAACTAGTTGAATTGTTCTTTATTATATGAGGCTTTTTTTCAGAACTGCAGACAATGTATTTAGTACACAGGTTCTCAGATGATGCTCTTCTAGTCAGCATGTATAATAGTTGTGTAGGCTCAGCTTAGTCTCACTGCAGGAATCCAGTGTATCGGTTCTTCTAAACAATCAAAAATAATTTGGGCAGTAAAACGCTGGACGTATTCATAGCTTTGTGGAGCTCTTAAAAGAGCAATTTGCAAGAGGACACGACCAAATTCATACTCCGAACCATAGTGGACAACATATCACCAGAAAGTTGTGGTGTCCACCCCTTTCATAAGAAACAAGAAAGCTGCAGGACAGTGCAGTGCTAGCTGGTTAGCATGCTAACTTCAGTAGATATTTCTACAATATGACACACAGACCTCTTTGACATACAATCAAAACTGTTATTTATTTATTCTGTTAATCATTTCAGTTTATTTAGAAAAATTTGGAAATTTGGTTTTAACCACAAACCTTACAAAATACATTGTTAAAGAGACCAGCTGCTTGAAGACTGACTTAACTCAGCTAATCACTCTTTTAACAACGGTCAGAGAAACGAACTGGAGAATTGCCTTGAAAACAGGAAGTTGCTCATTTGATGCACTTCTCTGGGAGAAAACTCTTTTATCAGTGTGTATTTGTTTTAATTTAGATTAAATGTGACAGCCTTCGTGCAAGACTTCTAACACTGCACAGCCTTTCTCTGAAACATTATTAGATCATCTCTTTGGATAAAAAGAGCTGTCATATGATGTGAATTAAACTTATTCATATTCAGCTTTCCCTTTTCAACTTTAAGCCCTCCTGTCCTCCAAAATGTGATGTAATTATGTCAGGGACAACATATGTCTATTAAGATTACTTAACAACTGAAAATAAATACCACTAATAATATAAATATTAATAATAATAATAATAATAATAATAATAATAATAATAATAATAATAATAATAATAATAATAAATAATTATTTGATATATTTGCATATATATTTACTTAAAGGTAAAGGATAATTTTTATATTGGAATCTCAGTTTGGCTAAATGACTGCAGATTTTGGGGCCTGCATTTGTAACTATGTTGTCTTAACAAGTTTTAAGTGGGGAAATAACACAAAGCTTGGGAACCCCCTGTAGATGTGCTAGACCAATGAGAAGCAACCAAACATGTGTCGTGTTATCACCACCACACCTGACTGGCAGGCTGAGGCATATATATATATATATTCAGCATGACTGACAAAGCTATGTGGTACACAGGCCAACATTTGAATGCGAGATACAAACAGCTATGTGGCCCGTCCTGCTGTGTCTTAGCCCAGTGGCAGTTGCGTGAGTGCATGTGTGACAGATAAAAGTGCATGCAGGAATTCAGTGAAAACCAGCTCGATCTTTGGCCTTTCAGAGGAAGCCAAGCATGCTCCCAAGCCTTTCATTCTCTGCTCTTTCCCCTGCAGATGAAAGAGCCAAACCTTGGCTATGTTGCAAAAGAGGAGTGGGGGAAAAAAGGAAAGAGCAGAATGATTTGGGGTCAGCCCACCCTCCATGGAGGAAGGAGTGGTGTTGGCTCTCTGTCATGGCCAGGACAACTGGTATGACTTTGTGCTGGAGTAAAAAACGAATATAGTGCGACAGGCTGTGACTCAGGTGACAAATGATCAAATATGGTAGGGGACACGCAGTTATAGTTCATTAGTCGTGTCACATTTTTTAAAATAAGGTGATTTTTATTCAGCATTTTACATTCTATACTGAAAATAAAGTGTTCTTGCAGTACTGACTCTATCAATAATGTACTCAGAAAAGCATATTGTGTATCAAATTTATATGATATGATAAATAATCACTATATTGGCCACATCTGTGTAAAACTGAATTTTCCTTGCTTATAATTTACTGTGTAAACATGCACCTTCAATGTCAAAGTGACAAATACTTTCTTTCTCTAAATTCTTTTTCTGGCATTGTTGAAGGTTTTAATACAAATTCAGAAGTTTAGACTTTGTTCGCTCAGATTGGTTCCAATCAGAACAGTGGCAATTTACATACATCAGTCTTACAGTAACAGTGACAATTAATAGACAACTCTAACTAAAAGAGAGCCTATCTATATTGTCAAGTAAAGGTCAAGTAAGGTCAAGTAATATACAGTAAGACACAGGGGAAGCCATGATTCTGCTTAGTAGTGCTCTTGTATTAAAAACACAGCAGAAAAGCTCTGAATTCAGTACATCACCAGCTTTAGGCCTCACATTCACGGTGACCCCACCTCACACACAAACAGGCTGCACCAAACCCAAAACAACACAAATAAGACACAAACCTGTAAGATAACAAACCAGTATACCAGCAGCATTACACAACTTATGCCTTTGCTCAGAGGTCAATAGTCCTGGAAACTCGCTTGCTCGAGCCATGTGCCTGGGTGCGTCCCATCCAGCAGCGATGCCACAGTGAAGCAATATCGAAGTTTTTATATAGAAATAATAGGGACATAAGAATCTATTGATCTGTGTTGATGCACTAAACAGCAAACACCTTGATGTCACTGATGAGATGCATAAATGTGGATGCATACATGTTTTTTTCTCCTTCGTTCCAACATTATCTGCTGGATTCCTCTCAATGTTCTCCCACGCTGTAGGTGGCAGCATTTAATGGTTGTTCTTTCCCACCACAAATGTTTGCTGTTTCCTTTACATTTTTATGTAATACAAATGTTTGCATTGTATGTTTCTTGCTTACATAAACTTTATGTAAATGACATACAGAAATCAGCTATAACAGCCTGACTTGCTGCCGTGACTGTTGCTGTCTTTCTCACCATGTGCTGTACAGCTGTATGAAGAGTCAGAGATACATAACAACAGTCTACACAAAGGATTTCCATCACATTTTCAAAAAGTTCAAACTGCTTTTATTGATTTTTTAGCCTAGATTATATATTTTATAGTATGAACACAGCATTTATGTACGGTTTCTGCCTAGAACCTGCTATCACATGCCAGATAAAAGCCTTGTGTGCTTGTTTTTATGTGAAAGCGCCTAACAATGTTCAGTGGTGTTTTGAAGAAAAGGGCTCCATAGTATGGAATAAAATCATATCTTATATCAACAGTGCTGATGTAAATCGCATCACTTAGTGGCATCGAAAATAACCAGCTTGTTGGCTAAAAGAATCATTGTAGGATTGGATTGTGAGGACACTTGTGATTTACACCCCTCAGCAAAATATAGAATAGACCTCTTGTAGGCTAACCAGGGCCATCTATAACAAGAGTTTGGATTTTCTATCACAGAATCGACTTGTGTAATCTTGCCGCAGCATCGTGTGGCCGTTTGCTTGTTTACTTGGTCCCGTGGCTGTATGCCAGTCTACGGAATGCAGGTGGTGAAATCAGGCGCTTGTTGAAACCTGAAAGGCATTTGATCAGATCATTAAGTTGAGGTGGGCTCGTTCCCATCCCACACACTCCTTTACCATAAACAAGCTGCAGTTACATAAACAGAAAATATATTTTAAATCTTTTGAAGTTTATTCACTCTCAGATTCTGTAGCACTGATACTATGTGGCCTCATACCGTATCATATGCCTTTCTACCTGAAGTGCCATGTGGTTATAAATCTGCGATCATGTATTTCATTGCCATTGCCATGTATTATTATTGTCTCAGCTGCCAAGAGTACATGAACCTTGTTTAGTAAAACAATTTCCCATTGGTTCCTGGCATACATTGCCTTTTGTGTGCATCTTCCTCCTTCCCTAAGATCGGTAGCAATATTATAAGAAACTAATACACCTTCTATAATAATCTATATAAGATTTTTGCCTCTTTTAGCATTCCAAGCCTTGACTGTGTTATAGGGAGATTGCATTCCTGAGTGTGTGGAACTGTCTAGTGATATTGTGTTAGCAGCAATTCAAAAAGAGTTAGTGGTGCTGCGTATATCTCAGTGCAAGCTTGTGCTGGCCTTCATCCTCTCAGCTTGGTAGCATCATGTAATAATGCCCCCCCCCAAAAAATTTTTTTTTAATACGTGTGTAATACCCTGCAGTACACTAGTAATGAAGCTGCTATTTACGGTGAACTTGTAATGAAATGACTTTAGATGTTATAAATGTTTAAATCCCTATAGTATCAGGGGTTTTTAGTCTGTGGGTTGCAACAGGGTCCCAGGCGTGTAATGACAATGGTGCTGTAAGACATATATCTTATTAAACCCAGAGAAAGTTATGTTGGTAAGTGCTTACAAGCTCTGCTGAATGGCTCCAGCTACAGCCCACATAGAAAATGGGCTACTGTCAATTATGAATTTCTATTGGGTGAGTTTGCAGCTGAAAAGAAGTCTTGATTGGCTGATAAACCTGAAGCATTTCTTCAGACTTTACAGATTTAGCTAAGAAATAAAGCCCCAGTGAGTAAGTAGACCTACTACTCAATTATTTTTCTGTAACTTCTTTGGTATGTATTCTGGTATGTGTGGGTCGGAGGGGCTTTAGGGGGCGGGTTGGCAATCAGGGAGTCATAAAACAGTTTTAATCCTGCAAAAGAGACATTCTGTGATAAAGGCTAAGACCCGCTGCTGTAGATCTTTTTCACAAGGGTGAAACGGCTCAGAGTTCAGTTTAGATGATTTGATTAGTTCAGATGGTAATGTTTTCTTGTTTTTTTCTCAGTAATTCATTTGATGAATGCTGTTCATTTGGATTAGTAGAGTCAAACGGCAGTCAAATTAGAATGTTATTGTAAGAAGAAAGTTTGGGGAAAACGTGGAGGATTCCAAAGTCTGGGGCAGATTTGAGGTCTGTGCTTCATCAGGATTGGAAAATATCGGCTAACGGCCCCCCGATTTACACCATGAACTTGTTTTGACATTTTTTTCCAGTGCTACCCAGTTCATATGAACTCTCCCCAGAATGGGTGAACCTTCCTTAATTCAGGCCATACACTGGAGACTGTGGGTGATCTGGGCTTGTGCTCCTTTAATCTGTCAAATATGGGAAATGTTAACATTGACTTTTGCCATGTAGACGTTTGCATTTCTTTTATTTTTTTATGAAGCCAGAACCAACTGTACTTACAGCTAGAGCACATTCGCTTATGAACGAAACTTTCAAACAGCATAAACAATTCAGTTAATTGACATGTGTCAATAACACTAACATTAATATTGTTTTGTGATATCAGTACAAATATATACTTGTATATAGGGGTGTGCGATAGATATCATCTACCATAATATCAGAATTGCCATGTAAACAATGTACGAGCTGACCTCGACTTCACACACTTTAGTACAGGCTGCAGAGAGTGCGCATTGAGAGTGCCCATACTGTGTGATAGCAAATGCTAAAACTAACACTGCTGCCTAAACAACACACTTAAAGCTTAAAAATGAGTAAACACACTGCGTCAGGGGAAGAAACTCAGATATCGGCAGCCTCACTCTATCGCCTTAGATTTTATTCCTAAGCGAGGATCATCTTCACTTGCGTGGAGCTGGTTTAGATTTGAAAAGACTAACGTTGCTCAGAAGACGACAGTTTGCAGACTTTGTAAGAAAGCAGTCGTTAAAGATTGCTCCACAACTAACCTGTTCCATCATCTCCCAACAAACCACTACACAGAGTATGAGAAGTATGAAGAGCTCCGGGAGTGGTTAAGATAGACCTAAACCACCAAGTGTTTTTGTTGTTTTAGTAATATTTCATAAATAATGTTTTGTGAAAGAATCTTTCAATATCAGCTTTTTTGATTTGATTTAAATGATTTTTATTGACCCTGTTACTGGGAGGTTGCACATTCATGATTGTGCTGCCACAGAGCTCATTTGCAGTCTACTATTTCTGTAAAGTCAGTAATACAGTTCAAGTTTAACCTCTGTGTGTTACCTCTGTATGAGCTGTATTTTTCTTTTTCGTTTGAGCTGTTTATTCAACATCCTCCTTCTTTTTTAAAGTTAACAGAGGAGCTAAAGTGTCTGCGGTGTTGAACTGCTCGGCCATGAACCAAATACAGTGATCCCACCCAAATCGTGATCTGTCAAAAATGAATTTCTGGTTTAAAACTAAGAGAGACACTAACATGTTGAAAGTTGACAGAAAGAGCAGATGTTGTGCACGTCACAGAAACGTTAAGACGGGGCTTATTATCACTCTGTGCAATATATATTGCAATAAATTAGCTAAGGTCAATAAGGTTTTCAGTTCAGAGTGTAGACAGTAACACACATATAAAAAAACGAGTATGCCAGTGTAGAATATATTTTTATGCTGACAGACATTATTTTGGCATAGTTATATTATATTTAGTGTAGTTATATTATTTATGAAAAAACAAATAGTGTATAAGGGTCTGCTTAGTATACTCAATATTAAAGTATTCAAGATTATGAATAAAGACCATGATGAGTAAAGACCATGTTCAAACCTTATATATTAAACTAATTCAGAATAGTACACAAACAGTTGGCTGCTCAGCTGTACTCTGTTGTCTTACTAGTAAGCAGTTGAAGTTCCAAAGTTCACATTGGCATTTGGAATCTGTTTTTGTAAACCCTCAGGATGAAGTCCAAAGAGCTTCAGTGCCATGCCAGTGATGCAAACCATCATCCACCAAAACAAACCCATCAGAGAGACAGCAAAAACATTAGGTGTGCTAAACCAACTTCTCTATACGTTCTTCAAAAGAAAGAGTGCATTGGTTATCCCTCAAAGATGATGGTAAGCAACTGTGGTGGATGACAGAAGATTTCTATTCCTGGTAATGAAAGACCCTTTACAAGAGTTGGCCAAATCACCTTTCGCAGTGTCAGACTATCTGTGTCAACATTAACAATCCAGAGTAAATACAGAGAGTTTTAGCACAATATGTAAACCAAAATCAGGGTGACCCAATTAAACTTTGTCAAAGAACATATAAAAAGGCCTGTACAATTCTGCAACAAGATCTCAGAGAAAGATGAGACAAACATCAGCTTATACGCGAGTAATAGGAAGAGATGGCTATGGCTAGGGGGAAAAACAGCTCATTATCCAGAGAATAGCACCTCATCTGGAGGTAGTATAGGCCAGTAAAACTGCTTTCTTTGTATTCACTGATGATGTGAGTGCTAACAAAAGCAGCCTTTGGCTGAATTCTATAGTGTATACAGCTACATTACTAGGCTAATTTCAGTCAAACGCTTTAACGGTGCTTCACAGTGCAAATCAACCCAAGACTTTTGTAAAGCAAAGAAAACAAATGTTTTAAAATAATCAAGTAAATCTTATGATCTTAATCCAGTAAAGCAAGAACTGAAGGCCAGTAAAAAGCAGGAGACAGCTGAGTAAGGGTCTGACAAGCATCACCAGGGAAGGAAGCCAGCGTCTCATACTGTCAGTGGGTTCCAGACCTCAAGTCATTGGCTGTGAAGGATTTGCTAAAAAGACAGCTAAAATAACAATAACGTTGTCACCATTGAAATATCTGCAGACCTAACAGTATGATGGTTTGTGTTGGTGGTGGAAATTATATTATTATTCAAAAAGCAGTGCAGTATGTGTAACTCAGTCTGTGGGTCAGGGTTCAATGTCCACTGGGTTTTCTTCCTGCCAGCAATCTTGTCCTCCTGGAGGAAGAGTTACAAATCCAACAGCTTAATCAAGCCCTGTCTCTCTGTCTCCTGCTGTTTAGAGCTGGATCTCATGAGAGCTTAGCTTGTGTTTCATTGTATAGATCAAGCAGATGGTCACGAATTCCATGTTTTTCTAAGACATGCACTCCCATTGTTTCCCAGATTCAGCTGCCTTTGGGAAACGTCTTCTTGACTTGTGAAAGGCTGAACGTTAGCAACAAAGCATGGATCCATTGCAGCCTGACACCAGTGGCCATCTAACCTTTCTCTTTCTTTCTCTTTCTCTCTCTCTCTCTCTCTCTCTCTCTCTCTCTCTCTCTCCCTCTCCCTCATTTGCAGCTGAGTCAGATGGACAAAGCAGCTGCTGCTGCTCACACGTATTTCCAAGCAAACCCTGAGCATGTAGAGATGGACCAGAACTTGGAGCAGTATAAGGCCCTGGAGGGTGTGGAAGAGAAACACTTCATCGACCGAGAGGCCCGTCCACACCAGGCACGTGAATACTGACCCGTGAAATGCAGCTATGGTTAAAAACAGTGTCCTATACTGATATTGCTGTGGTTTTGCTACACTGTTTAAACATAATTACATCATTAGTTAATTACCTAGGTGCTGATGGTATTAACTCTTAATTTATGTTCTTATTATCTAGTTCCAGACTGTACTTCTGTCATTTTTGGTTCAACGTCAAATGGCAACACAAACACGGCCAAGATGCAAAGTGTGGTCTTACACAAAGCAAGATTATGCAGCAATAGCATTTCACCACCAACTGTAATTACACGAAAGTATCTCGTATTCTATCTAGAAAACCAATTTGATTATAGTTGATTGAAGCAGTTTTTCAGTCAGTCTTTTCTGCTTGTGCTACAAAAAAATGAATACAAGATAAAAAACAGGCTTTAGTGATTTTTATGCAGCGTTCCTGCAGATCGTCCAGGTCTTAAAATGAACAAGGTCTTTGAACTTGTCTTGTTTTGCTTTGTTAATTGACACCAAAGTGGTTTAGGTGTCTGCAGCACAGTTGTAAAAGAAAGCTTAAAAAACTGCACTGCTGTTTTCACTGTGTTTAAAAAGCCAATTATATGTAAACATGTAAAAATGAGAATGAGCGGCAGGAGCTTGTATTCTGACTCCTAAACCATATACCTGATACTACCGTAATGTTTTTTACCCGGAACCAGTTACAAATGAAAATCTAAAAGCTGATTCCTTTAAAGCTGTTAGCTGAGACATTAATGTAATGAATGTTGAGAGAAAAGAGCTACTACTGCACACGTTTATAACACTATAAAGTAGTTATTTCACAGATTTTGTGCAATAAATCAAAAACATTTATTTCAGAGTGGATATTACTGCATATTTATCAAAACCAAATTTTATCAGATAATTCAGTTAAACGTGCTTATAACCAAACATCTGTAATCTGTCAATAAGAAATATCCAGCCTACAGCATCATATGTAGTTTATATGTATGATTTCTATTTGTATGTGCTATTTTGTTGTCCAGTCTTGCATTCATAGGTAACACAGCTGCCACACAGCCAAATGGGGCGGGTTTGACTCCTTAGTGACCAGCATTCTCTCTGAGTGCACTTTGCACTGTGTCTGTGTGTTTCCTCCAGGTCCTCCGGTTTCCTCTCACAATCCAGAAACATGCAGTCACACTAATTGGAGATGCCCCTTGGTGTGTGTGTGTGTGTGTGTGTGTGTGTGTGCATGTGTATGTCAGGGTATTTCCTGCCGTCCGCCCCCTTTAAGCGTTGGGGTAGGCCCTAGCACCCCCTATAACGCAGAAGGATAAGCGGTATACAAGATGAATGAATTAATTAATGTGCAGTTATTATTTTCTGATGTATTTATTGTATATTCTGCTCTCATGTCACGCTGTTGTGTATGTTCATTCTTTGTAATGCTTTGTAATGTGCTGCTGTTGTGTGTTGCACTATGGTGCCAGAGGAATAACAATGTTATATTGAAGCATGACCACTCAACCACCAATGAGAGGACTTTTAACCTGTAGATTTGAATAAAATCAATATTTAAGCGGTCATTTAATAAAATCTGTTGTACAAATTGTGCAGCAGTCCTGATATGGCTTCTGGCCAGTCCTGATATGGCCTGATATAGCGTTAAAGCAGTGTTTACATCTCTAAAACTGCTGTAAAAAAAGCTGTAAGTGCAACACAAAGTATTTTTGGAGTGGGGCAGTGACAAGCCCTTCCTTGGAGGAGAGGGTGGGACTTTCTGGCAGGGCTACTGAAAAAGGTACACCCAAAACGTGCACGCTCATGCCAGCTTTACCGTTTCACAATATTCTATTAAGTCTGCATTGCCTTGCCAAGTGTTCGGGTACTGTCTAACAGAATCAGGCAGCATTTACAAGGACCTTTGTGTGGGGTTTAAAACACATTAAGACACGCTGTTGTTTCTTACATCTGTCCCGACTAGCTGGCGAGTCAGATGAATGTAAAAATAGCAGCATATAGTACAAAGTCACAGTCTGTAACACCAGTTAACTACCAAACCTCAGACAAATGAAATGGTGACGCATTTTATCAGTCCCACACTATAATGCCTCTCTAGAATGTGTAGATACACATTAACAATATGTACTACAATGTGACTGTGTGACTTCTGGAGATGTATTTACTGTTACAGATTAATTATATCGTCGCTGCCCAATAAAAAACATCTCCATCTTTTTGTCAATTTTTTTGTCGATTTTGAGTTTTCTACATCATTTAAACACAACAATGATCATTTACATTGCGTGAAAATTTTATGAAGAATGGATTAATAGAATTGGCCCAAATCTGGTTCCATTGACTTACATTGAAAGTAAAGTAAGTTTTCCTGTAAAGCTGTAATTTTGTAGATACTTGTTTTTTTATTGGACAGTGACGATATATAGCTTATAGCTTATATACATGCACATGTGGATCGACTCCAATTTAATTGCATCTTGATGGCTGTAATTACACATGTGCTATAGAATGAACGGCTGTTTGTCCAACACAATTTCCTGATTGTAACAGGTGTGTGATTACCCTTACTATGAGAGTATCTGCACTGCATTTACATAGGACATATGAACTTGTGGTTAAATGGTAACCTTAGCAAAGTTATTTGACTTATTATGATGGTAGTTACAGAGCAACAGCAAACCTCAACATAGCTTTAAAAGGTCTCCTAAGCTTTAAAAGCTTTAAAACCATGTATATGATATTAAAAAAAAGCAATATGTGGATTGCCAGTCCTAGATTTCACTGGAACTGTATAATGATTACACAGAAATGGTCCAGTTATATTTTAAAGTGATCAAATCTCATGGATCAATACCAATTTGTATTTTCACAGTATCTATATAAAGACAAATATTTGAATGATAGATGGACAACTGATGTTGCTGTGTGAGTACCAATCGTATTACAGAGTGGTTTGACCTACGCTGTGTGTAATACTACAGCTAGCTAAATGTTAGAGAAAAGTCTGAAAACACTTCATAGAATAAGGGACCAAAGGTACTATAATGTTTTTGCCATATTGTACCTATTATTTCTTTAAATCAAATAAAATGCAGCAACAGCCTTGAGAAAGTGTAGTAGATTAAAAGACAGGAAGGACTCATAGAAATGCTAACAGCTGGTAAACTCGCAGTGTGGTTACAGAGATTGTTTTCTAAGAAATGTTGTTGTCACTGGTCTGTTTGGCTGCTAAGTTGCTAAGCTGTTCCGCCACACTGACAGTAATTATTCCCTGTGTGTGCAGAGAGTGTTCTCAGCGGGAGTGAAGCTGTATGATAAAGGAGACTATGAGGGGGCTGCAGCTCTGTTCGAGGAGGCTCTGGCTGAATACTATAAAGCAGATGTGGAGTGTCGAGCTCTGTGTGAGGGACCCCATCGCTTCCAGGAGCAAAGCCACGTGCTGTACCGGTACAGCCTCTATGAGCTCATTTCAGGTACCCGCACTTCTGTGATAATACGTACCACATGCAGCCACTTAGAAACACAGCAAACACATCTTATGTTATTTTATATGAAATAAAAGCATAGACAGATATAAAACTAGACACTGCAATCTGCTTAAAGCTCTTTAGACAAGAGGATTTTAAATAGCACACCCATCATAATAGAATGATTTAATTCTAAAGTGTTGAACTGAAGGTTTAAAATAGAAAACCAAGAGAAAGTCCTGTCATCATCATGAACTGTTAAACAGGATACTAATATACAATCACTGAGCACTCCATTCATTATATTTACCTCTTATGTTTTACATTACTCGTTTTTATCCGCACTATTTACACTAATGGCACACTTTGTAGTTCTACAATTGCAGACTGTTACCATCTGTTTTCCTCCTCCTACATTTACCCTGTTCTTCAATGATCAGGACCCCCACTGGACCACCACAGGGCAGGTATCACTGCAGTGACACTGACGTGGTGGTGGTGGTATGTTAGTGTATGTGGCCCTTGTATGAGAGAATCAGACACAACAGTGTTGCCAAATCATTGCTAGACTGTGAGCAGTACTGTTTGAACATACTGTAGAATGAATGACCAAACTGTGCAGCAACAAATAAGCTATTGTCTTTGACTTTTACCATCAAGGTGGATGTGTCTAGCAGAGTGGACAGAGAGTGGACACAGTGTTTATAAACTCCAGCAGCACTGCTGTGTCTGATTCACTCCACTTTCATCCTTTTAAATCAGCAAATCTCCCAAATTCCAAAATCTCCAAAAGCTTTACAAGAGAAGGAAAAAACACCCTCACTTGTAATGTATGTCACTGGAACTTTCCCAACTACTTTTGGGCCATTTCTTCCCAGTCAATTCATTGTGAAATTCTTACAGTGTATTACGTTTAATAGCCATTTTTAAATGATATAATAAATGAAAAACAAAAAACGAAGATCCGAGGTGACAGTTTTGGAGATGGGCCTGGAGGCCTGGCAGGACATTTAGCTGGACATCAAGTAAATGAAGGTCTCTGACTTGCATAGAATGGAACCTGACTGGTTTTTGTATTATTGAAAAGTGTGATTCTAAGTTTTTGAATGGTCATATATGTTCCACTACGCACCACATGGAGCCACTTATGAGCACAGTATGAAAGTACTCCTCTTTTTCAGAGTGGTGGTCTGTGTGTTGGCAAGGAATGTTGGTCAAACAGCAAAAGAGGTCTGTTTACAATGAACAGAGCAAAGCTGTTAATATTTTCTTGCATTGTCATGACCATGTATGAACAATAAACACTATAAGAGATCACAGGTAAAAAAAAAAACAATCAAATTCTCTTAGAGAAGAATACGAACCCTACTTTTTCCAAACAATGGACATCCTGTTTCCCAACTGGGTCCATACTAAGGGTCATCCTATTTTCTTCTGGCCATTGTTCATTTAGTTTGACTTCCATGAGTGTAATATGAGTCGCATCTTTTATTATTATTATTATGAAAGGCAGCCATTTGGTGTATATGCATGCTTGCTGCTTTTTAACCCTTTAATTAAAACAGGGCAGAACCTTGCGGGAGGATGTCTAGCCACATAAAACAGGACTGCTAGCTCAGCTGGTCATTAGCATCTGTGCTTAGCTCATGGAGGTTGTCTTACGAAGCTTTGATTGAGCTGGAGTCCCTCCATACCCCACTACAGAGGTCTGCAGTAGTGCTGCAGCTGCAAAGTTAAGCGTGCATCAGTAATTACAGTATAAATAGACTTAATGAGCCATCAGGTCCCAGATAAACACAAAACGAACTGAGCTGATGGAGACTGATATGCAGTGTTTCAGAGGCCTAATTATAAGAGCAGACAAACACACCCAAACACTTTCATTTCCAGTAACCTAGCGTGATAAGGGCATCTCATTAACTCACAAGGAACGTTCACAACATTCAGATTAGCCAGAATTTAGCCTGGTGGCACTTGGCTTGAATTTGTTTGCTTTGCTCTGACTAGAATTGTGTGATTAGAAGTCATTAAACATTGGGCACTGTCTGTCATGTCTTTTTTTTCATGCCAGGAGCACGCCGTGTGGAAAGCCCTTAAGCCCTGAGAGTACTTTGTGAGGTTGGCTCATTCCTAATAGCTGTTGTTTTGCATCTTCCAGATCACTACACTCAGGTGCTGCACTGCAAGCATGAGTGCGTGAGGGATTTGGCCACGCGCCCCGGCCGACTCTCGCCAATGGAGAACTATCTGCCCATGCACTACGATTACCTGCAGTTTGCCTATTTCCAAGGTAAACTACTTAAAGTCCGGGCTCATTATTCATTTCCAAGCCCTTAAACTCCAGGCTGATTATTCCCCCGTTAACCCCTTAAATTGCAGGCTTATTTTGAGGGATTTCCAATGATTTTTCTTAGTTTCTGCACAATTAAGACTCTTAAAAGGTAAACAAAGCCATTCAGTGTGATTTGATTCAGAATGCACTATTCTAAAGGGTTCTTTGCAGTGGTAGTGAAGGGAACCAGGCATCTGTAGAGTTTAATGACTGTAAAGACTCTATCAAAGAAGGTTATACATAAAATGGTTACAAATGTCACATAATCCATAAAACACTGCATTATGATGGTTTTGAGAGGGTTTTTGTTCTAAGAATAGGAGCCAGAAAGCAGGAATCAGTTGTGCTTTGAAGAAATCAGTAATAATTTATGTTTCCAGCCACCCACTTTAACAGTGGTGAACTTTTCTCAAGCCAGACTTTTGTTCATTCACATAAATCTTAAAACCTGTGCTGTTCATGTTATATAAACCACCCTGTGCCTAATATCAGCTTACAGCTGTTTTTATGGTGCGGAAAAAGTGTGTAGAGGAACGGAAGTTGGCAAGACAAGCTTTCTTTTCATGCTGTCTACAGAGCGTCTCACTGAACAGCAGACGTACAGTAGAGGAACAACTGTTATTTGAAGTTTCTTTATAGTTTTAGACTTTTAACCCTTTGATACACACGCTAAGCAAACCCCTTCTAATGCAAAGCATGGGTTAAACCTGACCCGTATTCATTTCCTATGTTGTTTTATGTAGTGCTCAGTATCTCTTTGGTATATCTTTTGAAATCAGTTTATTTCATTATTTAATGTTTTAGGTGTTCAAGAAAAATCTAGTTTTAATTCTTATTTTAATTCTTATTTATTTACTTCATGGACAAAAACAGTTCTAGTAAATGTGTTTCTGACTGCAAATGTTTATAAATGTCAACAGTTCCTATTAAATTCCATAGTGAAAACATAAGGGTTCATTTTGACCTATGTTGTGTGTTAGAAGGGTAATGGTACAAAAATGTATAAAACTGAAATAAGGATTTGTGATGATCAAGCACAAGTAAATTGAGGAATTTGTGGAAGCTTAAAGGATGAAATTAATTTATTGCAAAAATATAGAAAATAAAATCTTAGGTCACTTTTGATCCAACTTGTGCATCTAGGGGGGTTAATGTTCTCCAGAAAAATCTTACTGACATAGATATGTAGTCACAGGCAACTCAGATACAGTACAGTGTGTTACAGTAAGGTAACACATCCTGTAGAGAGAAAACGTAGCATTATGTGTTATATGGAATATATAATATGACATATTTCCAGCTACTTTTTAGTACAAAATTATTTTTATTATTTGTTTATTTATTTATTAATTTATGCTGGGGGGAAAAAAACATTAAATGTGGCGTAACATTTTATTAAAAAATTAACTTAATGACTTAATGAGCCATCAGGTCCCAGATAAACACAAAACGAGCTGAGCTGAGCTGGTGGAGATGATGTTTCAGAGGCCTAATTATAAGAGCAGACAAACACACCCTAACACTTTCATTTCCAGTAACCTAGCGTGATAACGGCATCTCATAAACTCACAAGGAATGTTCACGACATTCAGATTAGCCAGGATTTAGCCTGGTGACACTTGACTTTAAAACTAATTTGTTTGCTTTGCTCTGACTAGAACTGTGTGATTAGAAGTCATTAAACATTGGGCACTGTCAGGCATGTCTTTATTTCCATGCCAGGAGCACGCCGTGTGGAAAGCCCTTAAGCCCTGAGAGTATTATTTATTTATTTATTTTTTTTTTGGTGAGGAAAAAACTAACATTATATGTGGCAGAACATTTTATTCAAAAAGTTCATTCAGTTCATTAAATTGAGCTAATGGACAGCAGGTGTGCATTAAAATGTGTTCTCTGTAGAGGGTGTGTTTACTTATTCTTAACAAAATTCAACAAAACATTCGACCAGGGGCACCCAAACTTCTGCATGCCACTGTATTTTGTTAAACTTTTCTGCTGCTGGAACAAAATCTCCAAAATTTTAACATTTTAGTTTAATGTCAATGTAACTTTTTCCAAATTGTTTTGGAGCATTTATTTTGGTGTATTCGTCAGGTTTTGGTCTAACAGCAGAGATTTCTTCAGTGAAAACAGTTTTTTTAAGACTTTATATCTAATTTAGAGTCTGGAATGTTTTATAACTTGCCAAAGAGCACCATGTGTTATAAACGTGAGTGATTTGAAGCTGTAAAGCTGTGAAAGTGGAGTAATGGGCGCTGAAATTAGCTGTTTTACTCATAAGTCATTCAGAGAGCTGAGCCAAAGTGTGCACGTGTGTGTTTGTGTGTTGGATGTGTCTCTGTCGAGCGTCTTGGAGCTGCTTGTTATTTCCACTATGTCAGTCCAGTGTCTGCTCCGCTGTGGTCAAGGAGTTGGAATGTAAGTGTTTTAGTGTAGCATCTGTATGATGCTTTTCCAAAGCCCCCAGACCCCCCGACAAAGGGATATCTCACTGACTCCACTCACACTCACGGGAAACACAGGGTTCACAGTAGTGAGCAACTAAAGCACTTTACAATGAACAGTTAGTAACAGACTCAACTTCTTACTCCTTATCCTATGAGCCCTATCTCTAAGTCTATATATATATAATACTTCTCTCTTGTTCTTTATATATTCCTCCCTCTATTTTATTGCTTCTTTAACAACCTATTATTGTCTTGTTCTCTCTCTCCCTTTCTCTCTCTCTTAGTTAATAAACTGGAGGAGGCTCTGTCCTGTGCTCTGACGTACCTCCTGTTTCATGAAGGAGCGGAGTTCATGACTGAAAACATGGAACATTTTACAGAAATGCTGGGTCATGATGGTCAACCTCGCCAGGTGAGAAACAGAATGCAGTTGTGATATCTGCACAGGTGTGAAAACATGAATAAAGAGACAAAGAGAGCATCACCTAGTAGAGTCAGATAAACCACACCTTTAACAAGATCTAGAAAAGGAGCTGAAGTTCTTTCTTTTTGTTTTGCTTAGAGGTACAGCCAATCATGTGGTTGGTCATGTTTGTGTTGAACATGATCTAATCTGCTATGTGCAATGCAGACCCAGACCCAAAACCCAGGAGTCTGTAAAATCAACTTCACCAACACACTGACCCTACAAAGGTCCACTGGCATAGTCAGGGTTATATAGGCTCAGACACATTCGGTCATTTGGAATTTGGTCAGATCCTAAAAATAGAAGCCACAAAGCCAGAAATAGAATGACCAGGATGTCCTGGGTATCCTGGTTATACCTCCACAACAAACACATGCAATGCACACAATACAGAAAGTATTTCAATACAGCACTGAAAAATCAGGAAAGCCAAACTTTGGAAACAGAGTTGAAACTCGACAAATTCCAAAGATACCTCAAAAAAACCTCAGTATGTGACTCAAATTGTCCAAAATGTACCCAGACTCTAGAATATTCTGTCCAAGCATGACCTCACCTGAACAACCATCACCAAACATATTGAATAAAAGCTGACGTGATAGTAGCGGGTAAAGAACGATGTAGCAGTAATAAAGCATGTCATTAAAACTAAAAGATTAATTAATAAAATTATTTATTCAACAATGCTTTCATGCAACATCCCAAAGGTTTTTATTCCCATACTGCACTGTTCTCTGGTGCTAATATAAGGCATGATGTCTTCATCTGTTTAATCATAGAGCTCTATTTCTTTACATGGAACATATAGCATGCATATAGTCAAAAGTGTGCAAAAAAAGGGCAAAGGTTTAGGCACCCCAGTAAAGTTATATGCAGGAGTTTGGTGACAGGTGCAGGTGCTAAATAAACTTGTTAAACTTGACAATTAAACAAACATTGTGTGCACATTTTAGCACTACATTCCACATTTAAGTTAATTCCATGTAGGAGATGGGTTAAATATCCTTTGAAGAAGATCAACAAAACATCTAAATTAAGCAGGAGTAAGCAGGAGTGTTCAAACCTTTCATAGGACCGTACATGCCAGCAGTGTGGATTGTCCATTTTTCTTGGAATAAGCTTGTTTTGTACTGTAAAGCCAAAGGAATGTTCTCATAAGGTCTTTTGAATAGAAATCCTCTCCAGTTTTCTAGTTTGGTTTGTTTGTTATAAATCACTCATGAAGGCTAATTTCCAACCAGCTTGTATGCTGTTCCTCCCATGTACAGTAAAAAAGACAAATCACTCCATAACATTGCAATGATTATCATGCAGGATTTCATCTTCACTGGCAGACTGTTTACTCAGCACTTAATCTGCTCTCAGCACTTGATCCGTCTTAATCTGCAGACCTGGGTGAAAAATTCAGATTCAGATTCAGCACGTCAGAAAGTGGAGCACAAATTTTCATCAAATCCCTGGAAACAGAAAGCCTATTATGCAGTGTAGAGGCATGCTACTTTCCTGTTCATTACAGAGCAAGTGGCTTGGCTGGGCCTCCAGCGCCAAACCCAGCAGCACTTAGCTCATTCTGGAGTGGCCGGCTTGCATTTTTCATTCATGCTCAGCGATTCTTTCCATTTCTTGAGCAGGGCAGCTGCCTGCTTTACAGCACCTCTTTTTTGTGTGGGAGGGACGAATGCCAGTGAGCTCTGCATTTCAGGAACAGAAAGAAGGAGGGGGAGCACATGTTGAAATGTCGTAGAAACCGTTTCAGGGCTGTTTACATTACTGTCACGAGAGGAGAAAATTTCACCACAAGCGCTACTGGCTCCTCTGGTTACATGACTTTCACAATAGCACCCTTTACACCGCCAAAGGAGGGTCCAAAAAGACCCCTAATTTAGTCTAGCACTTAAAGATGTGTGCGGCTTTTTGCGTAAGCGTTCTTCTTGGAAATGTTATGAGAACAGGGTTTTGTGATGTTCCAACTTTAAGAAAAGGTGGAGCCAGTCCCATCTTTTCTCTCCTGATTTCGAAAACTTGAACGCAACGTGTCATATGATAAGCTCTGAAATATAAAGCATGCTGAACTCATTTTATACAATCATTTAAAACCTAATTGATAAACCTAAATACTGAATCCAACATTTAAAAGTACTTACATGTAGAGTTCAATCAGCGTTTTAAAGCCATGTTGCATCATGTAAGATATTAATATTAAAATGTCACTGATTAGAGAACAGTGTGGGCGTGGCCAACAAGCAGCTTGATTGACAGCTCTCTGTCCAACACGCCTAGGCCTCTCTGCCACTCACACACACCTAAAATCATTATCCAGCTGTTTTGTGACACTAACTGGACGAAAGAGTCACGGACTACCCGCTGTCCAGACGAACAAACCAACAAGCAGACTGGACAAACGGATGTGCAGAGAAAAGAACAGATGGACAGACAAATGAATGGTTGACAGGCATTCTAGCTTCAAAGCTTTTGGTTATGCTGGGTTAGCATACTCTGAAACTGTTGTGAGGGTGGGGCCAGATACTTCAGCCTTGGGATTGATGAAGGAAATGCTCACGGAATCATTTTCCAAGACAAGGACCACCTAATTCACATAAAGAGGAGAGGAAAATGGAAAAAAAACAACCATTTGTTGGTCATTGGGACATTATTTCAAGAAAATGCTGATTTAGGTTCTCTGTTCTTATTAACAATGCTGTAAGAAGAAGCAGGGCTTTAAGAAGTTAAGAATCCTCACACAATGTCAAGGTTCTTTATAAATTCCAAAGATCTTTCCTACATTATCTGGAGGTTCTTTAAGTCATTACAAGGTTCTTTATATGCAGAAGACTTGGTTTTCCAAGGAACTAACCATTGAAAGTATGATGAAGTAATGCATGGTCTGTTTATTAGAGGTCATGTTCAAGATGCAGGTGGGAGCAGAACATGCAGGAGAGTTCATGGTGAAATGAGGACACTACTACGGAATAACGGTTCACCAAAAAAAAAAAAATGAACAGATCCACTGAGCAAAAATCACACAATACACAAAGCAGGGTAAACAACACTTAACATCCACATTGCAGGACAAGCCAATGCCAGACAAACACACAGAGCAAGCAGAGAGGTTTAATCAGTCACTGGGAGACATGGAACACCTCAAACTCCTCAAACTAGCAACAGGTGAGGGGCATGACAAGAGGGCGGAGACAAGGAGGAGCTAAGAAAATAAACAAAAGCACATGGAATTAGAATAATAGACAGCGACAGGCAGGAAAAGAAGCAGGACAATATGTGACAGGAAGGTTCTCTATGGAACCAAAATATTTCCTCAATGACACTGTGCAAAGAACCCTTACAGAACCTAAGATTATAATGTCATAACTTTCACAACATTCTTGTCAGATTTTGGTGCTTTTGGAATAGACTGAACTTCCATTCACGTCATTCTCTTTTTGCTCTCGTGCAGAAGTCAGAGGGTCTTAGAAAAGGAGCTTGTGTTGTTTATAATCAGGTTAGGAGGGATGTGGTATAAAGTAAAGCAGTGAAGTAAGACATTTTCTCTTTTCCTTCGTGTCTGTAGGAAGCCGTGCAGTATTTGCTGAGGCACAAGCAGGAGCTGGAGCTGCTTCTAATTGGCTCAGAAAATATGGGAGTACCCTACACTGAAGGGGTGAGAGCATTACACAACCACAGATGGTGAATAGCTGGACTGATGAGTTGTTGAAGGCAACACTGAAGTCGTAGATTAGGTTGTAAAAGCAGGAGTGCAGAAAACAATCTGAGATTTTTGGGCATTAAAACATACTGTTTTAATTAGACAGGAAATGATGCAGCAGAGAAGTGTAATGAGAAAATAGATTGTGAACCTAAATAGCTTCCCTGCTTTCCTACAATATGACCAGCCAATAATATAACTAAAAGGCTGTCCCTGTCAGTGAACCGGGGTGTTTTATATTTAACTGCTCTGAGCTAAGAGCGGCAGCAGGTGCTTCAGTCAGTTCAGCAAACTTTAAACCTACATACAGCGCCCCCTTGTGTGGAACACAAATCCATGGCCTGTGAATAAAGGGATGTTGTTTTATATGTGTCTGTGTGCAGAAACAGAATACAATTTCTTTGCTTAATTTGTTTTCTCCCTTTATTAGAACTACTGGAACAGCCCTGGAGGACGAGATGACGCACATCGGTATATCACTCTGTTTATGACATATGTCAGCTTTCATTTATTTAATTTCCAGTCAAAATAAGCAATAAGTACAAGTTATGAATTGTTCAGGAGATATTTCTCAGAAGATATAAGTCAATCCACTTGAACAATGAAGGGAAAGACAAAAGAAAATAAGTGAAAAAGGGAGTTTCCAAAACTAGAGTTCAAAAGATAATTAGAAGATCCAGAGAAAACAGGACTTCCAACAATATCTGATAGACCACCAATCTGTCCCTTTCAGATAAACAGTAATTAAAGCTTTCATCCTTGAGAAAGAGGAGAGAATTAAGCACTACTTTTGCTTCAGGTCTGAAAATGTCCACAGAATTCTGTCCATCCTTCCACTGTAAGAAGACAGCTGTGAACTTGAAAGACTGTGTAGCTGTTAAGAAGCTGTTATTGGGAAAAGAGAACAAAACAATTTGTACATTTGCAAATCAAAGAAGATACTGGTGGTTTCAGAACAATAGACTGATTCCAGAGTCTAAACCTTGATGTCAAAGAAAGTGTTTATTATCACTTGGATCATGAGAAGAAGAAAAATCAACCAGTGCCTAAGACAGTCTAAGCAAGTCTCCTAAAAAGACTGGACATACTAAATACTGAATAAATCAATATTACATGTAGTTCTTTAAATATATGCTAAAACATGGAAATTAAGTAAATGACTGGTGGTCTCTGACTTTTGCACATTACTCTCTGATTTATTCCTGATAAGATCATAGACAAAATGCTATTTACTACTGTTTCTCTTGTTAAGGCATTACATTATAATACAGAGGTAATTCAGACTGAACGTTGTTTGTAGCAGTATTTAAATAGCAGTAGATATTACCATTACTCATCCTTGTCTTGCCTGTTGCCTTCAGGATCCCGTCTGGAACAGATGGCTGGCTGGAATATGTTCCTATTGCTGAGAAAGGGAACAACTCCATGTCTATGGTGCAGGAGCTTAGGGAAGGTGAGTTGGTTAGTTATAATGTTAAAACGTGATGGTCTCTTACTGGAGTCAGGTCTCAAAGTGCAAAATACAGCTTCAGCCTAGGAGAGGGTTTTTGGTCCAACACACCTAAACTACACCTGCCAAATAACAGATTAGAGCAGACCTGGGCATTGTACGACCTGGGGGCCACATTCGGCCCTCTAGCAATCTCTGACCGGCCCGCATGAGATTGCGTAAGAAAATTTGAAGTCAAAAGTAAATGTGTAGCTACAGCACCTATTACACTGTGATAGGTGCACGAAAACAAGGACTTAGATGAAATACAACTAGTCTGCTTTTATTTTGAAGGCAAAAAGTTGTTTTTGTTTTTAAATTTGAGTGTTCTGCTCGGTGTGCTTATGCAGCTCCACTCACGTGTCAACAAATGAGCTGGACAACTTTCAAGAAGTTAGCTCTTAGCCCTTAAATAAGTCAGCTAACGTTAAATAAATAAAGATTGACGCAGTTTGGTCTTCTTAATATTTAACTACTGAAGTCAAAGGTAAAGCTGTGTGCTTAGTTTGTGGAAAGCAGATAGCTGTGTTTAAGGATTACAGTTTAAATCGCCATTACGTGACTAAGCACGGAGAGAAATACAAGAACGTGACAGATGCAGAGCGGGCACGGGCACCTGAAGATTTGCTAGCAAAACTGCATGGATTTTTCTTTTTACAAAGCTCCACTCGTCCAGGGATGCAGCAGCCAGGACCAGCTTTGTAACAACCCACGCCATTGCAAGAAGCAGTAAGCCATTCTCTGATGGGGAGTTTGTCAAAGAATGTTTGGTGGACTCTGCAGCGCTAATTGGTCCTGAGAAAAAAGCAGCGTTTGCAATTGCACCCCTCTCCAGGCGAACAGTAACAAGGCGGGTTGAGGACATCGTAGGGAATTTGGAGCTCCAGCTTCAACAAAGCGGATAAATTTAACTTTGTTTTCTTGGCTCTTGACGAGAGCTGTGATGTCAGTTACTTATCTTTGTGTTGACAGAAGAGCTGGCAGCTGTGGAAAATGGAAAAGTTTACAAATGTCAAAACTGAACAATCACAATTCTCTTCTCCACATTTTCACTGAAACTGTTTCATTTACTGTTATATATAAATAAAAAAAAATGAATTTAAATATATATTGGGTAGAACTGAGTTAATTATATAAGCCCTCTAAAACCATTTCAATTTCTCATGTGGCCCCATGGGAAAATGAATTGTCCACCCTTGGATTAGAGTTAAATCAAGTGCATTTGAGCTGGAAAATCAGCATGCTGTGCTGGACCCTCCAGGACCGCAGTTAATAAACCCAGTCTTGGGACTAATGACCTTCACTGAGGAGCATTTCTCATATTTTGGTGCTCATGTCTGACACTCCAGTCGATTGAACTGGAATATTGTATGTGTGTGTTGTGTCTGTGCAGGAGGTCCGTTATTGTACGACAGTGTTCGTGTGGTACACAATTCAGTAGCTCTGAACGGTACACAGAGAGTGGTCTTTGATGACGTCATTTCTGAAGAGGAGTGTTCTGAGCTGAAGCATCTGGCACATGTGAGTACTTCATGGCCGCATTCACACGGTTTTGAGTTATGCATTTCTTGGGCTTGTTGCAGTGTCGCAGTCTGTGAGTTCATTTCCAAACATGTTCCTTGATTCAGACTTATGATTCCCTCAGCACTCACCCTGCAGTGCACCACAGTAACCTTCACATATACCTCATTAATAGTAATAATAATAATATACGGTGTGTTTACAAGAAAAACCTGTTTACTGCCCAACCAAGAAATAAACTAGAAAATGCTTACCACAGCATTGAGGCAAGCAACAGGAAGGAAACAAGCTAGTTCTTTAGAACATGGACTGTTTACCAAAGAGCAGAAGCTCATAACCAGCAGAACCCACAGTTTATACAGACCACAAAAGCACTCGCTGCCTGTTTCTCTCCGATACTATGAACATTATGACTGTGCTCTCCTAGGCGGTGTAGCACTGCAGTAAAAAATAAGTGAAAAAGCACAAAATTTATTTTAAAAATGATTATGCCTAGTTCTAGCATCATTGAATACTGTGTCGCCAGGTTTTATTTAATGGTGTAAAACAAAGTTTACATATGTTTAGCTGTGCCTTTGGCAGTAATTGTAGTGTAAAACAAAAATAAACAACACACTTTATAATAAACTACCCATATGTAATAAATAATTATTATCAATGATTATTAATTAGGTCATACACACCTTAAACACTTTAATAAACAGTTATAACACATAAATAACAAGGGCACTGATATGGATATCTTATGAAACTGGCAGGCTTAACGCTGGCTTTTAGGGGAACACAGAGTAGATAAGTAATGTAAGAATGAAAGATTTTAATTTAAATGTTCAAAACTCGGTAAGCTTGGAATTATACTTTTCTGTCAGTGAGTTAACCCATATGGGACAGAACTGTCCACAATTCTAGCTGATAAATATGAAAATAGTGTTTCCATATAATATTCAAGCGTGCTGATTAAAATATTCTGATCAGAATTATTAAGGGAAAAGCACATACCCAGCTATCATAAGACACATCTAAAGACATCTTGAGACATGAAAACATCTTCTTAAGGCATGTCTATAGACACAGGCTTAAGATGTCTGAACTATAATAACATCCCAGGATGTCGAATACATATTACTTTTTTTTTAATACAGCTTTGTTGCAACATGTAAGATAAATCGAATTCAGTGTTTTTAAATACGTTTTATAGCAATACACCCTTAACAAAAACAATTTTTAATAATTACTGTCTTCCTTTCATTTCAGATGAAGGTAATATCTGGCATTTCATTAAGTTTTATTATACTAATAAAGTAAAAAAGCACAGATATATTATTGTAAATAAACCATTAAAAATGATTTAATGATTTTTTTGTTAATTATATTATAATTTATGTCTGTAATAGTATAGCAATAACTGCTTAATTTAATGGCTGTAATAATATAGTAACAACAAAAACAAATAATTACATTAAAATTAATTGACTTAATAATAATGATTTGAAATTTATAAAAATATTTGTGTGTTAATACTTAAGACTTGAAAGCTTGTGTACTATAACAGTTCAACAGTACAGAACTACAACAGTAACCAAAGGGTGAGGGATATATAGCTATAGGTTTGTTAAGTCTATTACTGAAATCTAAAAAAATTAACACCAGATAAGAATGAATTATGAGTAAATTACATACATAATATATTCAGCTGATACATGTGTGCATGTCAGTGTGTTTGGACAAATAGGTGCATCTAATGATTCACAGTACTGTTGTAATGATTGATCTTGTTTATCCTAGACTACGACCATTGCTGGAGATGGCTATAGAGGGAAGATGTCCCCTCACACACCAAATGAGAAATTTGAGGGAACAACTGTTCTTAAAACCCTGCAGGTGAACTGAAAATGTTCTTTCAGATCTCATATGTTCTTTGCTATTGATATTCCTTATGACTCAGTGATATCCATTTCTTAACTCTACCAGTCAACATGCTCATTTGTGATTTGCAGTTTGGTTATGAGGGACGTGTTCCTTTAAAAAGTGCCCGGCTCTTCTACGACGTCAGTGAGAAGGCCAGGAAGATAATCGAGTCTTACTTCATGCTGAACTCCACACTGCACTTCTCATACACTCACCTGGTGTGCAGGACAGCTATTACAGGTATATATACTATATATACTAAACCGCCATCACAGGCTGAGATGAAGTCCTTCTAACATTACTATCATAAATAAACAGTCAGTATTACCAAGTTCAATAAAGTACTGACAATTACTGACATCACTGCAACATTAGACTGCATCTGTCACAAAGAGTTTACATGCACTTATGTAACGAGATAGTGGGGAAACTCCAGGTCTTCGTAAGTCAGACGGTAATCAGACAGTATTGTTATCTAAAACTATAAGCATACAGCAATCTAGAAGATGAAGAATATTTAAACCCTTAAATTGTTTAAGCATATAGTTGGTTTTGGTATCCCTCTGAAAATGTTTTGTAGCAGTATCGTAGCTGCTGTGCTCTGTTTTAGTACATGCACAGACTGAGAATGCTGATTACTGAGCTAAAATCTCTTTTGTTGGATTTCTTAATTGAATTTCTAGGGCTTGATCTGATCGAAGAAACCGCAGCTTTCGGTTTTCAGGACCGCTTCACTAATCAGATAACTACAGAACTCCAGTTATAACCAATTATGAATTGCGTGTCGGTGCAGTGATTACATATTTGCCTGGTTGCTGTTATTTAAGACACTATTATTTTGTTTTTTTCGTTTATTATTTAGTATCATATGTTTATATCACAACAAACACAATTTCAATTAGGTTCAATTTTTAGTTGGTTTAAGGTTACAAAATGCCAAAAACACATTTATCGGGACTCATTATAGCTCTCACGCAAACAACAAAAGTTTTAACTTCAGGTGCTATAAGACCTTTAGAGGGCAGCAGTGAGTAATGTTTATTTGTGCTTAAGCTTTGTCTGTATGTAGTTGGGAGCTACCCAGGAACATAGCTAATTATGTATAACTATATATAATAAATAGCCTATAATTTAGTAGTTGCATACAAACAGCAGAAGAAGTCAATTAATTGTTTTTTTTTTCTCAAATAAGGCCAACAGGACCAGAGGAATGACCTCAGTCACCCAATCCATGCTGATAACTGTCTGCTGGACCCAGAAGCCAATGAATGCTGGAAAGAGCCCCCAGCTTATACCTACAGAGACTACAGGTAGAAACAACTTTTAATAGGATGTCATTGTTTTGTTGTATTCTTGTATTATTATTAGTGTACCATATATAGACAAAAGGCACAAATCTAACATATAAATAAAATATAACATTTTAACCATTTCTGTGGGTTTATCTTGAACATTGCATATATATATATATATATATATAAAAACAGAATATATTTGACTCACTCTAAGACTGTCTAGCTGCTGTCCGTGGTTACTCTGGATAACAATAATGTGTGTGTTTTTTACTTTTCTGCATGATTTCAACACGGCAGCTCATCTTTACATTGAGAACAGTGAACATTAATGTTGAGTGGACCAACAGAAGTGCACAAAAATTGCTTGGAATAAAATCTCGATAGTGTTTTTGCCCTCTTGTTGTTCTTTAGACAGCAACTACATATATAAGCACAGAACAAAACACAGCTGTTCATTTATGCTTCAAATTAAGCTTCTATTTGTTGTTTTCAGTGCCCTGCTGTATCTGAATGGAGATTTTGAAGGGGGAGAGTTTATATTCACTGAAATGGATGCCAAAACCATTACGGTATGGAAGTTATTGTCAAGTACAGCCTTTGTGTTTATGTGCCTGAGTGTATTTTGTGCTCATGTGTAACAATCCTTTTCCGTTTCCAGGCATCAGTGAAGCCACGGTGTGGGAGGATGGTTGGTTTCTCCTCTGGTGGTGAGAACCCACATGGTGTGCGTGCTGTCACCAGAGGGCACAGATGTGCTGTAGCACTTTGGTTCACTCTGGATCCTCTCTACAGGGAGCTGGTGAGGATATAACAGCTGCTGCACCATTCACAGGGATACTGGGATGAAACCTTTATGTCAATTGCTGGATGTTGTGAATTCTTTTAAAGCATTGGATTTGTAGATAGTTAGAAAAGTAAGCTTTTGCATCTGGTAATCTGTTTATTCACTGCTAAACATAACAATGGTGTAACTTGAAATTGAAATTCCACTGATTTTTTTAAATGTCTGCACAGTTAAATCATTTAGATGTTAACAAAGTCATTTAGAGTGTCGTGATGTGGCATTCTAGAGAAAGTTCTCAAATCATTGTGGTGGTGTTAGGAACCAGACTTCTAATGAGTTTCTATAAGCTACATCAGGGATAGTTTGGTTAGGAATACGAAAAAGTCACTGCCTGACGCCTGTTTTGTGATTTGTTTTGTGGTGGGCTACAACATACAATACAGTCCAAACACAGCTGAGATGAAAATGCAGGGATCTACTTTTATAAAAACTTGGAAGACATTTAGAATCACTGCTCATTTTGGATAATAAATAAATGGTTACAGGTGTGTTATTGACATGAAATTTGCTAACGCACCCAAAATAAATACAATTTGATTGAATGAGTTTCTTTAAAATTCAGCATTTTATGTCAAACACACCAAATGACTTTTTCATCTCAGGTACTGAATTGTGCAGCAAATTTAAAAAATCACTGGAATTCCCTATTAGGAGAAGAAAACTAAACAGTGCAATCAGGTCAGGTTTGAAAGACCAATTGTATTAAAGTGCAGTAGCAGTGCTCAGAGAGCATGAATGCAATGCAAATGTTAACATCATCTGAATATCGGAGTTCATCAGAACTACCCCACACTACACTACTACCACACACATTGTCAGTGTCAAATGGAGTCATGACACCTAATACACAGTGAAACATATAGTATGTTATATATTTATACATAGCGAGATGAAATTAATATATGAGCTGAGATTAACGCACCTGTGTTGGACTGAATTGCAGGAGAGGCTTCAAGCTGATGAAGTGATTCAAACCCTCGAAAACCAGCATCTCTGGGCTCACATCAACCCCAAAGACGAGTTATAGTCTGAGAGCCAGTTTCGTTCAAAACAGTTTCTATTTATTTCATCTTTTTTGTGATCAGAACAGTTTTATTTTTGTACTGTTTGATGTTAAAGTGGGCTACGTGGTTTCAGTTTCTTAAAGTATAAAATATTTTATGCTGACACTTTATGATTCATTTTTTTCCATCGCCACGATTTCATACAAAGAGTTTGTGCATTTGCATTTTCTGAATCAAACAATCTATCAAACATGGATGAACCTCTGTACATCTCTAGTGCATCATAGATATTAACTCTTAACTGTAGAGTGTAATATGATCTTATTTATGGATTTTAGTATTACAGATTATATGAATATCTTATGACAGCATAAGATTTTGTGCTTACTGTACATGCTTTTGAAATGACATTTTTTCAACCTCTTACCTTCATTATATAAAGCACTGTAATTGTGGGTTTTTCAGTTTTTTTCTTTTTTCAGGATGTTATCAGTTTATTTGTTCTATGGGAGTAGATAACTGTTTACAGAACTGACTCGACACTATGGTCTGCTCTGATCACCAATGTCCACCATAGCTTGTGTCAGCATTTAATGTTGGAAACTTTTTTTAATAAAAGAAGCTATTTATTCCTGTTTCAAGGAATTTTAACTTAAATGTGGCATATAGCAGTCCTTTCTTTTCAAATATATAAAAATAGTCTTAAATTACATTCTCGACCTCTGTGGGCAATCTGTGTGAGGGCTGTTGGCACTGTACTTTTAATACACTATTTCAAATGGTATGCAGTTGAGCTATAGTTTTTGAAAAGGATGATGGCCACTTTTTGTCATTGATATTTAATGTTACAAGTATTAATGCTTTACCTAAAGATATGTGTAACAGTGTTTTTAAATTAAAGATTTAAATATGCATTTATGTGTTTCTGTGTTTATTTTTTTGCTTGCACTCATTAGACAATGAATTTCATGAAAAAAAAAGCCTATATTTGTAATGAACTGTAATATTATTATTATTTTGTGGTAATAATGACCTGCTTGAGAATCTATTTATTATGCACATATTATTTATTCATGAATGATGAATTCTGGAACTCTAGTTAAATGCAATACTTTGATTGGCTAGTTGAATGCTGTACCCTGATTGGCTATTTAAGTTTCACAAACTGATTAGCTTGTTAAACACTGTGCTACTTGAATCTTGTTATCTGACTGGCTAGTTAAATAATAATCAGATTGTTTAGGTGAGTACTGTGCTTTGAGTGTCTGTTTATATACAAATGACAATCAGATTCGGTAGTAGAATGCTTTACTCCAATTGGCCACAAGAATCCTCCAGTCATTAACTTCATTCATTCTGTCTGATTTTGAGTGTTTTTTTCAGGCGGTCAGATTTCCACCCACTGAAAAAAGGGTGATACAGTCAATCAGATGTGATGAACTGTCCCTACTTTTGCTCCCAAGTCTACCTTTTTAGATTAAGCATGCTAAACTACATATTTCTTGGGAAAACTCCAAAGAAGGTATGGACAAAGAACATGAACAATGGTTGTTGAGGCTGGTCAGCTGTCCCAGTGTAGGCCAATGGTGGGTTGGCAGTTAGGCCCCCATTGGACAACCCAGTTGGAGCCTACGAATATTTGTCCAGTTGTCCAGTGTGATATTTTCATCTTGTCATTATCATATTATCAATATTGTAGTAATCCATTAATTAAGATAAAAAGAAACAAATACAACAGTGTACATCATATTTTTATTCAAATTCAAAAAATCATTAACAAACTGTCAACACAACGTACATTGTGATGTAACACAAAACATTATGAGCTACAAAACTATAAAACTGAACCTGTGGTTCTCAAGTTTAAGTATCTGCAAGCATCAACAAACTCAATTTGCTTTATATAATGCTTTTTTCCACATTTCAGAGTTTATTAAATGGCATTGGTGCAATAATATCAGGAAACAAGTAGACAAATAACATGTTGTCTAATTAATTTATATCATCACTGTGCAAAGAAAAAACATGCATCCCAGTTTCTGTCAATTACAATTTTTCTTCATCATTTCAACATGACAGCTGTCGTTTACATTGTATAAATAATCATTATAAATGGACCAATGGTAATGCTCCAAAACCAATTTTGGTACAATTGACACCTCCTTTGGCCTTTCAACTAGAACTGCCAATTTGGAGATACTTGTTTTTCTTTGGACAGCAATGATATATAATTATATGGCCATGTTTAATGCAAACACCATTCCATAAGCAGGCTTTGCTGTGAGACACCAATTTCTACTAGTGCCGTCCATTATAAACACTGATTTTAAAACTTTTTATGAAAATGTTATGACTATTGTATATTTAACAGCTCGTAAGCTCGTAAAGGACATTTAGTTAAGTATCAGGGGATCAGTTATTTTGACAGTCATGATTATAACTGACTTTCCATCTTCAGTTAAAATGAAGCAAACTGAAATAAAACTTTACATCTCTAGTTTGTGGTCATGACTGAAAGCCTCGTTAGCTTTTTCCCTCTCAGGGTCTTCTATATGACCACACAGGAAACTGTCTGCTCAAAAAAAAAAACCTACAAACTAGTAAGCAGTAGGCTAATACCCATTTGCACTGTATTTTTAGGGGATTTTGTTATATTATCATGTCCCAACTTAATTTCAATGCTGTAGATCCAGATTCTTTGAATATCTGCATGTGGCATGCATTGGATTACTAACTGCTCTGGTCAGACTAAAAGCTTCTGGCTTCTCTTTTCGGAAGAATGGACTGGTTGTGCAACAGGACCTTTTTGCTGGTGTTCACAGGTCAGACATATTTACCTTGTAGCTATTTAAAAAAATGTGATCAAACATGTAGTTTAAGCTAAACAGGGCACATTATTTTTCTCTGCTTGTTTGTTTAACACTCTTCCTTCAGTTTAGTATTAGGATCTGTCACAGTTTTTAAGAATTTTTGATGGAAATCAACTTATTGATATATACAGCCCCAATTCCAAAAATGTTGGGACGCTGTGTAAAACAATGCGAAAAAGTATGTACCTCTAGGAACATCAGATATCATTGGAACAAATGTAAATAATAATAAGAACAACACAAAGCAGCATAAAGATCTTATTTTATATTTTTGTACTTGCTGTGTACCTAAAATGCATCATACTGTCAATCTGACGCAAAATGGAAAGACTTGGCAATAAAATGCTTTGAAATACAAAGTTAGTAAGAGAATACATATATAAAAAATTCTGAAACCAGGGCAAACAACAGCATTTTTACTAGCTGTTGTCTTGTTTCTTCTGACTTTCTATTTCCAGTTTTCTGTTTGACTTTCAATTCTTCCCTGCTTTTTATCCACAGTGGGAATGACGTTTAAAAGCACTCACCAAGACAACAAACTTACACCTCTGGTACCAGCGACGGTTGAAGTATGTTTAGGTTCCCCGGCAATAATCAACTGCACTTTCCAGATAAATGATACAAATCTCAAAGTGAACTGGTATTTCAATAAAACACCTCACTTCAGTGGATATAACAGGATAAATGTCCATAATGAACATTATCACCAAGAAAGAGGAGAGACTTGGTCAAGACTGACTATTAAAAAGGTTAATGTAAATGACAGTGGATGGTATTTTTGCGAGATAACACAACATATCCCTGTACTTAAGCAGCACCACAATAACGGATCTCAATTAATCATCATTGGTAAGTACTGTTCCAGTGTGGAAACAAGTTTAAGAGACTTCAATAGGGACTAATATATATATATATATATATATATATATATATATATATATATATATATATATATATATATATATATATATATATATATATATTATAGGCAGGATCACAGCAATCTGACACACTTCTTTTTTAAATGGAAAGGCAATTACACAAAGCATGTTATAAGCATTGGCAGTAAAATGCTTTAAAATACTACATATTTCCAAAACAATAACATAAAATTTATCATGCTTACTCGGAGTTCAAGACAGTTTAAGTTTTAAGACAGTTTACGTTTTAAAACACAGCTGATAAAACTTTAATTAGTTAACATACTAAAGGTTACTCAGCCAACAGCAACAAAAAGAGATTTTTTTACTTAATCTTCTGATTTTCCATTTCCAATTTTCTGGTTGATTTTTCAATTGAATGTTTTTTTGTCCACAGAGGGAATGACGTTTAAAACTCACCAAGACAACAAACTTACACCTCTAGTACCAGCTACGGTTGAAGTATGTTTAGGCTCCAAGGCAATCATCAACTGCACTTTCCAGATAAATGATACAAATCTCAAAGTGAACTGGTATTTCAATAAAACACCTCACTTCAGTGGATATAACAGGATAAATGTCCATAATGAACATTATCACCAAGAAAGAGGAGAGACTTGGTCAAGACTGACTATTAAAAAGGTTAATGTAAATGACAGTGGATGGTATTTTTGTGAGATAATACAAGATATCCCTGTACTTAAGCAGCACCACAGTAATGGATCTCAATTAATCATCATTGGTAAGTACTGTTCCAGATAATCCGGAGAATATATAAATAAATATATATAAATATATATACTTACTCAGTTATATATTCTGTCATTATCAATGAATATACATACTATACAATTTAAGATTAATGCATACTCTTTCCCTTAATAAAATAGGTTTCAGTAAGTCCATGTAATTATAACAAAACAGAAAAAATAATAAATGCATATGAAAACTTTGAACCAAAAATCTTTTCTTTAAAAGTACTTCATTAATTTAAAAAAATTAGTTTTTTAATCTCAGATGACACAACGAAAAACAAAGCACTTTTTGTAAAAAACAAAGTAGGTGCTAGGGCATTGCATCATAAGGAGAGCCCAAAGTGACCTTCAAGATACAATGCCAAGGTCAGCAGCCCGCTCACAAATTTTTGTGGTTGCAATGGTCCAGTTCACCATGTCAGGTGGTACGACCTCAGGAATGACTACAATACTGTTAATTTATGTGAAGAATTCAAGTTCAAGGACAAAGATTTCTACAGGGGTCTAAGTAGATGCCTGTTTAGTTTAAACCATATAAGTAAAGTTTTAATAACTGAATATGCAATTAATAGCTTTAATAAAACTAGCCTATAATTACATGTAAGATATATCATTCACTTAGATTTAAATACAAATATATATACAGATATAAAATGCACACCACCTCTTAAAAAAAGTTCCTTATTTTGTAATTTCTATATGTCTTATTTATAACCTATTTAAAAGCTTACAGGGGAATGAGTACCCACTCTGCTCACCAAAACCACAAAAATATGTTTACAGTAAAGCTATTGCTTCATGAATCCTCCCTGGTGAAGCTACATTGCTGTAGTATAGGAGGACAATATGTAAATATGATGGTTTGGGCAACAACTACGAGTTCCATAAAGGCTGTTTTTGCAGTTTAGTTTATTTATGAACTCTACAAACTGACATGAACAATATATGTTTTGAATGTTTAGGTATTATGTTAAACTTTCATTGTAAATTGAGTTTTCCATGATATGAACCCCTAAAGTAATTACTCAAACTGTTCAGACTGCTGCTGGTCTTCTGAATTCTAAGTTACTAAGTAATATTTAAGTTTTAACATTATTTGTGCAAGCAGAAGTTTATGGGCTTCTTAGCGTTGCATTCTTCTTGTCTCTATATTTTTACCCGCAGAGATTTATCAAGATGATTCCATACTAACCTGTATACCCACTGGAAGCTATTGTACAGGTAGGTACTTAAGATTTTGCTGATTTCTATGACTGATTTGAGGTCCGTTTAGCAAGGTTTCTCAGTTCTGGTCCATGTTTTTGTGCTTTACCTTCTCTAAAACAATGTGCAAGGTTTGGGTTTTCTAGACGGTCCTTATCTAGAACTCTACAGTTTCATTATGTGTTCATAGCTAAGCCAGGTCAGTGGCGTGCCACGGTTATAACATCATTCTTCATGAGTCTAACACAATAGTCCCTCCTCAGACTCGGCTACCTTGTCACCCTGTGTGACTGATGATAATAAAGTTGCACTCCTCCCCGGCACCCCTGCTGCTTTGTTTTGGCTGTGGTAATTTACAAGCTAATGAAACAAATGTTTCTCTTTTCTTAATCTTAATTGTTTCCATATCCATCATGCAACTTCCATTCTCAGGATGTACACAGAAGCTACTTGAGCACTAATAGTTATCTCTTGTGAAGACACTCAAGCTTGATAAACCTGAGCCTAAGCGTGAGTTACAAGCCAGGTCCTTTACGGTGCAGGACAAAAACCTAAGTGCATATTATCATATATTATTATCACATCCATTGAGAGATCAACAGCACCAGACCAACTCTAGCAAAATTACATGGTGATTTATATAGACTTTAGTTAAAGAACGAAGAGGTATAAGAGAAGCCACAATACATATATTAGTAACAAACTTCTACTAATGTAAAAATATATACCATACAATTATAAAAGTTCTTTGCAGATACTCATCAAAATGTTTTTGTGCTAGCTAAACAATAATACTGTCCATATAACATTAAACTTTTTCAACAACAGTCTCCTCAAATGGATTTACGGCTAGCACCTCAACTAGACCATATTACGCCAACTGTGTTTACTAAACCTGATGGCAGACACTTTCTATAAGAGAGAGTCAAGTCAAGTCAAGTCAAGTTTATTTGTAAAGCGCTTTTTACAACGATGTTGTCTCAAAACAGCTTTACAGAAGTTTTGAAAACAGACAGTTACAACATATATCCCCCAGTGAGCAAGCCAGAGGCAACAGTGGCAAAGAAAAACTCCCTCAGACTGGAGGAAGAAACCTTGGGAGGAACCAGACTCACAAGGGGAGACCCATCCTCCTCTGGTCAAACAGTATTTACAGTTTAATAAACTAAATATCAAAGAAAAGAGTCTGGATAGCAAAGCTTTAGAAGCTGCACAGATAGAGGCAGCGTATGACTGAGGCAGTCTCTGACTGAGGCTTTATGTAAAGTGGGCATGAGCTGAAACGTGTTCAGCATTACATTATTACAATATCCAGTTTGTTCTTTCTCTTGTCCTCTAACAGCCTTTGAGTCTCCGAGCAGTGGGACCACTGCTTGGCTGATCTGGACATTCTCAGCACTGTTGGTTGCAGTGCTGGTAATAGCTACAGCCATCATACGGAGCATACGAAGAAGAGGTACTGAAGAATATATTCACATTACATTACACTTTCTGACTGTATGCACTGAAACACACAGACAGCCATGCAATGATAAAAAAACAAGTAACATAGACAGGCTGTCAGACAGTTTCGAGCAGCCAGGAAAACAGGAGGTTTGTTCACTGGCTGTGTTTGCAACTCCTGAGCTAGTCTGGGTTGGTGTTATGTGGTTATGTAGGCTCACATATGGATGGATTTGATTGTCAGTTTTAGACAACACAGGATTCGTTGAGCTGTTTTTATTGTTTATCTGAGGCCTCTTTGCAGTGTAGCTGACTGTTTTATAAAACTGAAAACAAATGCGTTTGCATTTCTAAAGGGCCCCGTTTATGAGAACACACAGACATGTACGCAGATGGAGCTCCACCTGCATGTTAATAAAAAAAAGGCACAATATCTACACAAATGGAAACCACACAACTACACATATCATCCCAAAGATGGACAACAGCAGCCTGATATGCTAAGAAATCTGAGTGGACTGTCATCTCTGAACTTTCTAACCAAAGCTTGTTCATCATTATTATTATGCTTTTATGTTCTGTGTTATGTACAGTGCTGTGCCAAATTATATATTTTCATGTGTGAAGCAAAGGATTTTCTCTGGAGGTTGCTATGCAAGTGAATTATGTTACATCCAATCTGCTGGAAAATGAATAACTTGTACTTAACAGTTTTTGACTATACATGATCAATATTTTACAAGAAAGAGAGTCTTGTGTTTTACTCGTTCGTAGTGTCATTATGTCTGCATGTTTTTTTCATCTTAATTAAAATTCTGTGCTTCACTCCACAAAAGACTGCTTATCTTCACCACAACATGGTGACTCTGAGGACTTATCAACCGCCTTGAGGCATCTTTGATACACAGATATTGGGGATGTAGATTGGAAAGCAGATAATACCTTGTCCTGTATTGGGTATGACATCATATTTGAAAGTTACAATACAGAATAAATTCACTCATGCATCATAATATGGTGTGATGTCCAAACATAACGATATTGCATAATATAATCACGTGTATAGTATAAAAACTGTTATTAGATAAGGGATCACAGTTAGCATATGAGAGAAGGAAGACCTAGAGGAGGATAAACTAGCATTCCCTTGCACACCATGTATTCTTTTGTGTCTATAGTATAGTGGGGAAACTTTTAAATAAATCTGACACAGGCATTGGCCATTTCTGACCCATTTGGCCCGATCCAAATATGAAGAGTTGTATGCTGTTCATCTATTTGTATATAGGTATTTGCAATATCTTCCCGGTCATATATTGCTATAGGATAGTGAATTAAAGGCCTACAAGTGACCAGTGTAAAAGTATGAAGAACTGACTACAGATTTATTTGTTTGTTTATTTATGTGTTGTATCTATTAATGATATTTGCATCTTTTGTAATATAATAAGGAAAAATATTTAATGTATTTCAATATAAACATAAACAGTTTTATGTGTACCCTGCTTTACTTTGTTTAGTTTAGAAAGATAATACACAGTATTATTCCCAGCTGTAGTCTCTCGGCTGGTACAGAACAAGCACCTGTCTAATGTGTGGACAGGATTTTCCTGTATTTAACTAGTGCATAATGTAGCTGTAACCGGTTGTCCCTGTCATGGGTACGTTTACTGGGAAGTGTTTTGTATCTAAAAACAAATCATATATTACCCATCCCACCCTTTACTGGATTATCAGCTGTTTTCTATTTTATTTTGCGCAAACTGTAACATTAACAAGTGAAACTGTACTTTACATAACTTGGTTACTTCTTTATTTTAAATATTGGCCATACTTATACAAATAAATTGTTTTTTTTATATTACAACTGCTCAGTTAGTGCTAAGAGCAGCAGGTGTTCTAGGATTGAGGTTAGGATTAGAGTTAGGGCTGCTATAAAAACAGAATTCTAATAGCAAGACTGTCCTGTAAATAAAGAAAAAGTTTATATGTCCTGAATGTTCTCCGGTTTTTATCTTCTGTATCAGAACTCCTGGAGCAGCCTGGGAAAAAAGAGAACCTGGTATATCACTGGATTAATAGTACCTTTTTTGTTGCGGGCATCAGTGAAGTCACAGTGCTGAAGGATGGTTGGTTTCTTCTCCAGTGGTGAGAACCAGTGCTTAATTTGTGCTGGAATTTGCAGGAACAAGATCCGGCAGCTCTCATATTTCAGGCACCTGTGTTCCAGAACTTATTTATGTGGATCCACCACCTCTTTGACGTCTTTTTTTTTGTAGGACACCAAAAAGATTCGTCCAGTGGCATCTCTGAGATTGTATGGTTGCAGCCCCTTACTGCAGTAATTAAAGCTAGGATTATTTTATTGTATAGAATGCTACTATGTTAGATGGATACTTGAAGCACTCTTGTGCCTATGCGTTCCAGGACATTTTCCCTCACTGCCTCTTGCTGGATCACCCCACCTTTAGTGTTCCATTACCTGATGTTTTACATATTAAGCACTGGTGAGAACCCACATGGTAAAATGTCATCACCAGAGGGCAGAGATGTGCTGTAGCACTCTGGTTCACACTGCACCCTCTTCACTGTTGAGTGTATTACAGCCGCACGGTTCACAGGAATGCTTCAGTTTTCAGTTATAATGAAGTCTATAAAAGTCATTACCTATTTAGACATACTTTTGTACACTTTGTACAAAGGTGTCAAACTTATTCACATTCATTACTAGAAGTATAGATACTAGGGTTTAAAAATACTTCTGTAGAAGTTGAAGTATCAACTCAAGCTTTTTGCTCCAGTAAAAGTGTAAAGGTACCGCTTTCAAAACTACTTACATTAGAAAAGTAAAAGTAATGGAAGGGAAAATACCATTAAGTACAAAAGCTTTGGTCGCACCACAGGGGTCTATAGTGCACTAGTGTCTATTTTTTAAGTCAGCTGAAAAATTATTACTCCAGTATAGTATAAATAATCAAAATCTCTACTTAAGTAAGGTAACAAAGTATTTGTACTTTATTACTTCACATCTCTGCACTTGTAGAGTTTATGAATAACATTTACACTTTTGCTGTCTTCTAAAATCTAAATAGTATGCTTACAAGACTCACCACATTATATATCAATGGTCCCCAACCTTGGTCATTGAGCATCCCAATCATGTTGGAGGGTTTTACATAGTTTCAGTCTCTATGATAGTCAGATATTGATTAATATCACTTTATGTTTCTTCGGATATGAATTGCTCAGTATGACAAGTAGAGCATCTTTATTTAGAACCTTACTCTGCAGCCAGACTACAGGAGAGGAATATTGTTCTTACCTCCAAGAGAGAAACATGCTCATCGGGCCTTTAGCTCAGCCCTTCTCAAAATCCCGCTTTGGGTTATTAATCAGGAAACAAACTTAGATGACAGTAACCCATACTCCCACAAACAAAGTACCTACCCAGCCTGCTCAACAATTCACATAACTTGTAAACATTACCATGCATACTTAACACAATAGAACTGAAAGCTTTAATAACTGATTTTTCAAACTAAACACAGTCAACCTAAGCATGCGCACAGCATCATGGAAACCACAGCAGGCTCTGATGCAACAGCTACAGACTTAATAATAATGAAAAACAAATGCTGACTTTGATGATATTCATAAGATTTTGTACTTACTGTACATGCTTTGATATGCCACTCTGTGGGTGCTGTTTGTACTGTTCTTTTAAAGGGGAATTCCACCAAATGCCAGTACGATGAACTGGATGACATGTACACAAAGTCATTCCAAAGAGTGGTTTGATGAGAAATGTTGTGAATACACTGCCAGATGGCTTGAGACCCTACCTGAGTTTAAAGATGGTAGAGAGGCACAGGCTTACTATCTAAGTAAGACTACTATCTAAGACTAAGAAAACACACATAGGTTCACTGTTCACTATGCCTAGTAATAATATTTGTATTGTATGGGTATTGGCAACCCATTCCTTTCATCAACAATTTAATTACATAGACATTTTTACCAAGAATTACCATATCTCACAGCAGTTTACCATATCTAAGAAACGCTCATTAGGAATAGCCATGGCTCATAAAAACTTAGCAGGAATTCTCTTATCTCATGAAAGATCACCAGGAATTGCCATATCTTATGAAAGATCACCATGAATTGCCATGTCTCATGAAAGATCACCAGAAATGACTATGTCTTACTAAGATCATTAGGAATGACCATATCGCACAACAGATCATCAGGATTGACCATTACTAAAAACAGATCAATAGGATTTTCAAAACTGCACAACAGATCACCAGGATTTACCATATCTCTCAATAGATCACTAGTAACACCTCGCAGTAGATAACCAGAAATTATTATGTCTCAAAACAGGTCTCTAAGAATGACCATATCTCACAGCAGACCATCAGGAATTACTGTATCTTATAACAAAAGACAATAAATTACCATCTCTAATAAGAGATCACTAGGAGTAACACCTTGCAGTAGATCACCAGGAATTATTATAGCTCAAAACCGGTCACTAAGATTGCTCATATCTCACAGAAGATCACCAGGAATTACCATGTCTCATAACAGGCGACAATAAATTACCATTTCTCATAACAGATTTATAGGAATTTCCAAACTTTACAATAGATCACCAGAATTGACTATATCTCTCAACAGATCACAAAGACTGACCCTATCAAACATATCAATAGGATTTTCCAAACTTCACCACAGATCACCAGGATTGACCATATCTCTCAATAGATCACTAAGAATGGCCATATCTAACAACATATCTATAGTTTTTTCCAAAACTGCACAACAGATCACTAGGAATAACATCTCACAGTAGATCACCAGGAATTACTAGGTTTCAAAACAGGTCACTAAGAATGACCATATCTTACACCAGACCCCTGGGACTTACCATATCTCATGGCAGATCACTAAGAATGAATATACCTCATGGCAGATCACTACGAATGAATATATCTCATGACAGATCACTAAGAATGAATATATCTCATGACAGATCACTAAGAATGAATATACCTCATGGCAGATCACTAAGAATGAATATACCTCATGGCAGATCACTAAGAATGAATATATCTCATGACAGATCACTAAGAATGACTATATCTCATGGCAGATCACTAGAAATGACCAGATCTCATGGCAGATCACTAAGAATGAATATACCTCATGGCAGATCACTAAGAATGAATATATCTCATGACAGATCACTAAGAATGAATATACCTCATGGCAGATCACTAAGAATGACCAGATCTCATGGCAGATCACTAAGAATGAATATACCTCATGACAGATCACTAAGAATGAATATACCTCATGGCAGATCACTAAGAATGAATATACCTCATGGCAGATCACTAAGAATGAATATATCTCATGACAGATCACTAAGAATGACTATATCTCATGGCAGATCACTAAGAATGACCAGATCTCATGGCAGATCACTAAGAATGAATATACCTCATGACAGATCACTAAGAATGAATATACCTCATGGCAGATCACTAAGAATGAATATACCTCATGGCAGATCACTAAGAATGAATATATCTCATGACAGATCACTAAGAATGAATATACCTCATGGCAGATCACTAAGAATGAATATACCTCATGGCAGATCACTAAGAATGAATATACCTCATGGCAGATCACTAAGAATGAATATATCTCATGACAGATCACTAAGAATGACTATATCTCATGGCAGATCACTAAGAATGACCAGATCTCATGGCAGATCACTAAGAATGAATATACCTCATGGCAGATCACTAAGAATGAATATATCTCATGACAGATCACTAAGAATGAATATACCTCATGGCAGATCACTAAGAATGACCAGATCTCATGGCAGATCACTAAGAATGAATATACCTCATGACAGATCACCAAGAATGAATATATCTCATGACAGATCACTAAGAATGACTATATCTCATAGCAGGTCACTAAGAATGAATATATCTCATGGCAGATCACTAAGAATGACCAGATCTCATGGCAGATCACTAAGAATGAATATACCTCATGGCAGATCACTAAGAATGAATATATCTCATGACAGATCACTAAGAATGACTATATCTCATGGCAGATCACTAAGAATGAATATACCTCATGGCAGGTCACTAAGAATGACTATATCTCATGGCAGATCACTAAGAATGAATATATCTCACGGCAGATCACTAAGAATGACCATAGCTTATGGCAGATCACTAAGAATGACCGTATCTCATGGCAGATCACTAAGAATGACTATATCTCACAACAGATGATTAAGAATGACCACATCTCTATATCTCATGATAGATGACTAGGAATCACACCTGACCGCAGATCACTAAGAATGACCATAAAGACGGCAGAAATGTATTATTAAAGATACCAGAATGTTTGACAGGTTAATAAACTAAGGGTGAAGTTTCTCCTCTGAAAAAAGCATGTACCTAAACATTTCCAGTCACTGGAGAATACACTCGCTGTACACATCATCAGCATCTCAGTGCTGTTTCCATTCATGCCAGGAAGTGGTGGAGCTTTGTCTAGCTAAGACAACAGACTCTGCCGAGCAGTCAGAGGAAGTAATAGAGCCATTTCTGACACAATTCAGATAAGAGGTATGATTTTCTCATCAGGTTTGAATAAAACAATAAGTGTGTTCATGTGATCTGAATCCCTGGGTTATTAGTGCTTCCCTGAATATTGACTTAGGCCTGTTGTTGGAAGGTGCATTCAGATGAAGCCTTTATTCCTCTGTTCATTTCATTACTCTAGTTCTACCCGGTGTAGATCTGTTTATGTGCTTGTGGTTTAAAGAGGAGTTCCTTTGAACATAGCAGTGAACTGAATTATGTGTTTCTCAAGCTGATGTGTAGGGGGTGCGTTGTAGTTTGGATTCTTGCTTGGCCTTCATGTGGTTGACCTGTTTTCACACTGTGCTTTCCAGCATGCTTGTCGACTCTATGGCTGACATTTTCTTTCTTCAAGTTTGCTTAAAGATTTCTCCTGCATAGTACGCATCCCACCACATGATAAGTCTGCCCACTCTTTTCATAATACGATTTCAAATTTATTCTCAAATTGATTATCTTTCTCACGCTTTAGTGTTTCTCACCTCCACCACAAAAGGAGAACCAACATTTTTTTGTGGTAGCGACTCAATGAATCGTACTTTTGAACCGACTCACAACTCCAACTGAATCACTTGTTTGAGGGTTTACTCAGTGGTTACATAATGGTTAGGCTTATCCTAAGTACAGGTAATGAAACTATATAAATACAGGAATGTGCCACATTAAAACTATATATTTTTATTTTGTCAATTTTAAGCTTATTCAAATAGCAATCTTGACTCGCTAGAAAGTTCAATGAGTCATTATAGTGAAGACACTGTGGCATGAATCTGTGAATCGGATGTTTGATTCCTTTCCAAAAAAAAAATACAGAACTTAATACCCCATCACTAGATTGTGGTGATCACAGAAAGCAGCTTGAAATGTATTGTGCAGTCACTTCCCCCTTGTTGGGTTTTTCTTCTTCTTTCTTTTAGCTCAGGGTCGTCAGTGAGTCTGACCACACAGGAACCTACCTAGCTAACTGACTGCTCAGACAAAAGCCCACAAACTAGTAAGCAGCAAGCTAGTAACCTTTCGCATAGTACAATTGGAGGATTTTGTGATATTATTGTGGCACAGCTGACTTTCAGTGTTGTAGATGTGGCTCCTCTGAAGACCTGAACGTGGCACGTTGTGGATTTTGGCTTATTGCTCGGGTCAGACCAGAAGCTTCTGGAGGCAGTTTCTCTCAGCCAACGGAATGGACTGGTGGTGCAACAGGACCTTACTGCTGGTGTTCTCAGGTCAGACATAATATAGTCATCTCTGAGAAATGTAGCTAATGCCTTGGTTTTATGGAAACCAACTGGGTTGTATCTCTTAAGTCAACTTTATTTTTTAATACATTATTAACATCAGCTCCCTTAAACTGCTCAGGTAAATGGAGAATTTTACATATGATCAGGATTGGGCAGAACAATGAATACACTGTCCTAAATGTATTCAGTAATGTTTTTCAATACAGTGTTTATTAAAGTAATATATTCAGAAAACATTTGGATCACATACTGATAAGACACTTGGGAAAAAATGTTGTAATATTTTGTTACTTACAGGTTTTTTTTCTCTTCATGTAATGCTTCTTTTATTATGCTTCATGAAAAAAATCACCTTAAATGAAGTTACAACATTTAAAAAATACTGTTGTAGCACTCAGCACCAATTTAGTTCACTGCAACTCCTATCATCTCAACACTCACCATGGACCTAAGCCAACATTTGTATCCCAATAACAAAATATTGCAAAAATGATGTTAACATGAGTATTTATATCATTTTCAATTAACTGCAAAAGTAACTTGCCAAGAAACACATACCCGAGTCCAATACAACACGAATGCTAGACCAATCACTCATGAACATGTTTAGTACTATGGAGAATGAATTGTTATATCATCTAAGGACTTTACTAACTCTGAAATTAAAAACTAACTGTAGGTTATCTGCTCAGACTTTAGCAGAAATGTGGCATATTGCTTTTCATAGTTCTTTCAAAACTGGTGTATGTTTTTAATTTTGGTGGGTATTCTCCTAAAATGTTAATAGTAACTTCTAATAATAATTCTAAATACTGCTTCAGGACAAAGAAAGATTGAAGAAAAATACTCTGTACTTTGTGTGGATATACAATGTAAAAGATACGATTTCTAGTTTTCCTCTGCCAGCGGCTCTATGATAAGGTGATCTTGTATAAAACACAGTTCTCAGTTTTTAGTTTTAGTATGGAAGACTGCATAAAAGTCCAGAAACAAAAAGAAAAGATTACAAAAAAAAGATGCTTCAAAATCATTTTTTGTCAAATTGGTAAATTGTTCCTGAAAAGCATTCATTACATATTGGTGGACTCTCATCGGTATTCAGTTTAAATAGCTCATTACTTTTCTAACATCCTATCCAAAGGATAAATAAGATTAAGTACTAGTAAAATCTTGGTAGGGAGAAAAGTTTTCCGACCTTAAATGTTTATTGGTGTTTTTGTTTCGGATTTTAAAAGGTTTACAGTTGACTTTCAGTTTTTCTCTGCTTTTTGTCCACAGTGGGAATGATTGTTAAAAGCATTGGCCTGGACAACAAACCTACACCTCTAGTACCAGCGACGGTTGAAGAATGTTTGGGTTCCTCGGCAATCATCAACTGCACTTTCCAGATAAATGATACAAATCTTAAAGTGAACTGGTATTTCAATAAAACACCTCACTTCAGTGGATATAACAGGATAAATGTCCATAATGAACATTATCACCAAGAAAGAGGACAGACTTGGTCAAGACTGACTATTAAAAAGGTTAATGTAAATGACAGTGGATGGTATTTTTGCGAGATAATACAAGATATCCCTGTACTTAAGCAGCACCACAGTAATGGATCTCAATTAATCATCATTGGTAAGTACTGTTCCAGTGTGGAAACATTTCAGTAGGACATTTAAGAGACTCCAGAGAAATGTGTGTGAAAAGTATAAACTCTTTGTGTTTTCATATAAATGCATTTTCGTATTAGTTACAAAATACATTATATCTCTTCTTAATACAAGCAACAAAAAAAAAACTTTCACTAGACCATTTTCCTTTTCTAAATTTGCCTAAACATCCTTTGAAAATGTTTGAATGTAGATATCTATATATTTAGCATGGCAGAATCTCATAATCACTTAACTGTTATATTATATACTACTTATCATACTTTTCTGATCTCCTTTTATCAGAGCCAACCACAAGACATGGTCAGAATCAAAGTACAACATCAACTGCAACACCTACAACAACATGTGGTAAATGATCAAATCTCTTGTTGCAGATTGTTTGTGCTTTTACATAGACACACAAGGTACACCAGTGCACGACCTCCTTTTGATTCTTGTTGCTAATTTAAGGGGATTTATTAAGACAGGCTGAAAACGATGCTCATTCCCTATCACAGTATTTTGCCACCTACTGCATTAAGTCATTAAGTGTTGTAGTGTCGTAACTGAGAGATTTGTGAGAGTGTGTGGGATTGTTAGGAGATACTTCTCTATGACAGAGCGGTTCTCACTTCCAGTCCTGACACGTTTTGTTGACTTTCTGAGTGAAAATGACTTTCACGTCCTCTACAGACAGAATAATGCATGTTTACTGTTAACTGGCTGAATTGAATGTTGAAAAAATGAAATATCTATTACGGCCTGTGCAAATATTATAGTTCATGTTCATTATTTTCTTTTATTTTGTGATAACCTGTAATTTGACGAAAGGTATACTTTTGCTCAGTCATCATGCTGCAGTGTGTTGGGAATGAAAGCTCTACATTTTTAAGTGTGGTCATCTGGTAACCGAGGACTTGCTCTTGGTCAGTACTTCCACTTAATTTTGACTCCCTAACATTTCACAGTGACTGCCACTCTAAAAACCACTTTTTTCTTTCATTACAATGAAAGTTGAACTGAAAATAGAAAAAAAACATGTGAAAAAGCATTTTGTGGGTTTTTGTACATCTATACGTATTAAGAGACAATTTAGGAGACAAGCACTTTAGATGAGATTCTGTCTACAGAACAGTTTCACGGAAAGAGATTAAGGCTAGTGCTGGATTACACAGAACTTTAAATGCTAAGAAAAATTGCTAGGTTCAATCCCTGTCCATGACACCAGCCCTACACGTAGTATTTGGATTAAATACTCCATAGAAATGAAGAAAAAGTCAGTTTAAAAATATCTTAAAAGAACAAAAATATATCTTAAAATACCTTTAAAAAGACACAGTGGGAACACAAGTTATCACAGGTTAGCTTTATGGAAAACCGTTTCTACAATTTTGCAAGCACAATTTCAATAATTACTTACTGGCTTTAACAAAGCAAAACAAACAAAACAGTAAAAGGCTACTATTTAGGTTTTAATTTCTTTCTGAGATGTTGAATTCAGCAGATAAACAGTACTGGTGCATTAAAACATGCAGAAATTGTTTTCCATAAAGGATGTGTTAACTTTCGCTCAGCAAAAACATGTGATCTGACCAGGGATGCCCAGGCTTTTACGGATATGAGGTTCGCAGGACTGGAAGTGAGAACCGCACTGCTTTAAAGAAAGTATTCCACACTCTCGCAAATCTCTCTTTTAGCATGTGACTGTGTTACAAATTAATCATAACATGTGTGGCAGCACAGTGGTGTAGTGTAGCACTGTCGCCTCACAGCAAAACGACCCGGGTTCAATTCCCGGTCCGGGTCGTTCTGTGTGGAGTTTGTATTTTCTCCCTGTGCTTGAGTGGGTTTCCTCCGGGTACTACGGTTTTCTCCCACACACCCAAAGACATGCATGTTAGGTTGATTGGTAACTCTAAATTGCCCGTAGGTGTTTGCGAGTGTGCTGGGATTGGCTCCAGCACTCCCGTGACCCTGACTAGTGGGATAAAGCGGAAGATAATGGATAGATGGATCATAACTGACTGAATTCAAATCAAAGCGTGAGGTGTTGAAAGATTCTTATCCCTACAAGAAAGTAATTTACTGTATGATGGCTTCGCTATAAGATCTTTAATACCTAATGTCCTTTATATATTGTGCATATATTATTAAGGTGCTCAGTATCTCTCTTCTTCAGACTCTACAGCATCTACCCAAAACCCTGGCTCTGCTTGGTTGGTGTGGACAGCCTCAGTGCTGGGATGTGCTGTGCTGGTGATTGTCATAGCGGTCGTATGGAAACTATTCTGCAGAAGAAGAGGTACTGAAACATCTCAGATTATACTTTCTAACCAAGATGAACAATAGTAACACAAACACAGCCAGACTGACTAACAATTCATACGTTAAAGGAACATTTCACGTTTTTTCATCCTCTGCCTGGCACATCTGTAGCATCCGGTCAGTTTCCCTGTCCTTGCCTTTACTGTGCACTAAAAGGACAGAAGACCTCTCGATGCAAGCCATGCTTATAATAGAAGCCAATGGATTTTGGATGGCAATTATGGTTTAATCAACAGCTTGTTTTACTGGACATTGGAAAAATCTTTTATTACTACAAGCACAAGACTGATTAGTTTGAATTTAAACAGTAGTTAAATTCACAAACTATTACCACTGCAAACAGTTAAAATGTCAGAATACATGTGCGGCAACCATGAAGTTCCCCCTGCTGAGCTCGTCCACCTGCTGTCCTGCTGGCTAAGTTTTGATGGGCCAGTTTGGCTGGTTTTGGCCACAAATTACATTCAGTGACCAGTGTACATTTTTATCTGTCCACCCCCCGTTTTTTATTTTTCTTTTTTTCTAAGCACGGGAACATGCTGCAGTTCCGGCCTGTACCGATAGACTGTAAGCCAAATACTTCAAACAGAAAACAGCAATGAAAGCAGGAGGGATACTTACTAAACATGGTTTAGTTAAAAAAAAAATCTATATATCTCGTACCCCCAGAGCTGAGCTCGTGTTCGAGGTCAGACGCGCTCTTTCCTGGGACGTGGCGGAGCGTTGAATTAGCATGTAGGTGGTATGTGGTTAAGAAGACTCAGACGGAGACGTAGATGAAGTTGACAATTTCTGATAAGACAGGTTGCTTCAGTCTAACTGTGGTTACAGTGCTGGTGTGCAGCGTGTGAATGTAGAGCAAACCATTCGTCCTCTTTTCTGAGACCCTTATCTTGCAAGTTCACAGTTGACCATTCGATAGAACTGCTAAAGAGTATACAAACAGTTCTGTCCTTTAGCAAATATGTAATTTGTCATTTTTTACATCATTATAATGATCATATGGCTGTTCCACTTGAACCTAAATTATCTTATAAACGGCACTCCTAATTTAGATAGGATACAATTTGACTTATTGAGTAAGTATGGCCATTTTTCTGTCCTGCATTGCCTGGCAATAAGCAGTGAAGACCTATTTGTTCACTAGAAGACTTCTGATTGTAACCTCCTGTCTAGGGCTTATAAAGGTCACCTGACGATGCCTGTATCTCAATTTGAGTACTTCTGTGGTGTACTAGCCTTTTTTTTGTACTAGCCATGAATCTTAAATGGCTCTCTGCTCCCTACATAGTGCACAATGTAGGAATTTAAATTTAGGCTGCTGCATCCCAGCAGTGTGTGGAATAGCTAAAAAAATTAAGAAAATACAAATAGTACACCACAGAATCTAGAATTTCAAATCAAACACAGCACACTATTTACAGAGCTATTTGAGCCTGGGATACTTCTGACTGAAACACAGTCAATTACAACATTCAAGCCATTCAAGTGACGTTCTTTTTTACGCTTTTAATTTTTGCCATTTTACAGTGAATCATGCTGTAACTTCTTTAAATCAAACATATATGATATGATGGAGTTGTTTTATCTTTTAGCCTGTTAGCTATCTGATCAGTCTAATCTAAGTTAAGGAAATGCACTAATCAGCCCATCAGTCCAAGCAAAACAGGTTCTTACCTCATCAGTACACTCAGTGATTCATGCAAGCAGCATTAGAGTCAAAGATTATTCTATCAACAGCCCATGATGTGGTGCAGTGATACAGTCTGACTGTTGTGAGACGGTCACAGGTTTGTGTATATTGCTCTGTAAAGTTAATCCTGGCGGATTACTCTCAGCTTCTACATTTCAAACATGTTTCTGTATCAGCACTGGTATTTACACTGACAGATATGTACATATTGACCCTAATTGTCAGTGCATCCGAGCATGTACAGAACTAAGGGACTGAAAAACAATTAAACAGAATCAATCAATTTAAAGTAAAAAAAAAAAACAACATCAATAAATTAACAGTGAAATCATCAAAATCAAAGCAAGTTAATTTGTATAGCACCTTTCATACACAGTGGCAACTCAAAGTGCTTTACATAAATAAAGAAATAAAATAAATCAGTTAAAAAAAATAAGAAATATACAGATATTTAAAAGAAAGAAAATTAAACATAAGAATTAGGTTTTAGTGTCGTTGTGTGGAGTGTTGCCAACTTAGCCACTTTGTCGCTGTATTTAGCGACTTTTCAGACCCTCTAGCGACTTTTCTTTTAAAAAGTGACTAGCGACAAATCTAACGACTTTTTCTGGTGTTACTGGAGACTTTTGGAGACTCTGAGGTGAACACACATAATCTTCAGTCACTGTCCTCAGCGAGCAGCGGTTCTGCCGTGTGCCCCGTCCCACAACACTCACAGTGCTCAGTCTCACAAGTCAGAGCAGACCCTCACCACTCCACGACCCACTACACTCACAGTGCTCAGTCTCACAGTCAGAGCAGACCCTCACCACTCCACGACCCACTACACTCACAGTGCTCAGTCTCACAGTCAGAGCAGACCCTCACCACTCCACGACCCACTACACTCACAGTGCTCAGTCTCACAGTCAGAGCAGACCCTCACCACTCCACGACCCACTACACTCACAGTGCTCAGTCTCACAGTCAGAGCAGACCCTCAACACTCCACCACCCACTACACTCACAGTGCTCAGTTTCACAGTCAGAGCAGACCCTCACCACTCCACCACCCACTACATTCACTGCGCAAAGCAACAAATTTCAAGGCAATTTTTCTATTTCAAAGGCAACAAAAAAAGTGTCCACAGAAGAAGTTCATTAATTCAGAGTTCATTTGTAGTTATAACATATTTAGGGTGTTTTTACTCACTTTTGTCTCTCCCACGTTATTCCTTCAAATACATTACAATATCATTATGCAAATTAGGCGATTACGTCATTTTTGCGACTTCTAGTGACTTTTAGGACAGCCAACATTTTTATAAAAAGTAATAAAAAACAAGAACAGAATTATAATCAAATTAAGATATTAATCAGACAAATACAATTAAATAAAGTAAAAAGATTTAAACTCAACTAAAACACTTACATGCTGTCTAGAGGTAGCTAGTAAAGGTTTAAAGTGACACCAGCAAACACCAGTTTTAGAGACTCCTGTCCTGAATTCCAGTTCAGTAAAAGCTCTAATGACAAATTATCAAATAAGTCTGATAGTTCTGCAGAAAGATCATGGATAAGAAACCATTATATATAGCCCAAAGAGTGAATTATAAAAATAAGCCAGTGTGTTTCCTGACGTGCTACTAGTGAAGAGCAATCTACTTTTTTTGTCTGTAGTGGTGGGTGCTGTATGCGTTGCCAGTAATGAATCTCAAAGCGGAGTCCTAAATGGGGTCTGGTGGTTTGAGGGAACTGGTGGAAGCATAGCTAAAAACAATATCACGTTAGAACATAACTGCAAGTTTTTCTGGCATACATAAGAATTCATTTAAAAGAGGAACCCAATCCACTGCCTACGCTTACCGACTTGTTTATTAGTATACTCCGCAGTCTGAAGCAGAGGCACCAAGATCACTGATATAAAATAAAACAGGACCCAAGATTAAGCCTTGTGGGACACCTTTAATTACAGGAATTAAATTTGATTAATGGTTTGCCCAGTGCTACACACTGTATTCTGTCAGAGAGGTAATTTTGGACCCACTGCATTGTGCTATTTTACAGTCAATTACATGTAAGTATCTTATAAAGGTGTTTGTGGTTGACAGCATCGAAGGCGTGCGTTATGTTAAAAAAAAAAAACAGCAGCACATTGCTTCCTCCTGTCTAAGGCTTTTGTCTAAGTGGGTCATTTCAAACTAGTATGGCCATAATGTTAAACAGGACAGAAGTTTCTTAAAGAAATGATTAGAGTTGCAGGATAAACAAATAAATTAGGTAATGTATTCTAAAATGACAAAGGTTGCAAGAAGCAGGAAATAGCTGGCTATAAGACCATCATCACCCATGGATTTATGTGGGTCATTAGCAATGAGAGCATTAACCACTATGTATACCAGACTTCCCGTCCATACAAAGAGACCATGGTGTTGTTGTATGAGATTTGAGAATGATTTAAGGTAAGATTTTCAAATACATGACCAGTTGCAGATGTAAATGTACATGGAAAACCTTTCTGGTGAGAGCTATATTAAATGATATTATAGTTGGATAAAGGTGGAGGGAATTTTAAGGAATCTCACGCACTACTAGGTCAGAAAGAAAAGTTTGCTCAAAGTTTCTTCTAACCTTCATCCAAAAGCATGTGGGTAAGACTCACTACAACCAATATCAAAGATCAAAAAACTCCTTCATTTCATCAAATTAAATTAAATTCATCAGTGTAGAATTGACTCAGTAATAAACTATGTAAGGCTAAGATTGTCACATATTTATTTTTATTGATCAGATGCATTAGACCAGTTGGCATTCAAATCCTCTATGAATGGTGTTTGTAAAGAAGTGTGAGGTGATAGAAGATCAGACATTTTTCTCATTGTAGAGGACGGAGAAGAAGGAGGTCTGTAGCCCCGACTAATGCAATTAATGCAACTAATTGTTTACCAAGGGACACTTTTTAAATTTTGGTGGGATATTTGTTCTTATAAAAACAGCTATCCCTCTCAATTCTCTTTCAATTCTGTATGGAGTGACATTATTATTTATTGTTACTTTTTTTTTTGCATCACTGATGGAGTCGCTAAGTCAGTTCTCTTTTAGAATTAACGTACATGAATCAGAAGACAGTGCAATCAAAGAAATGCTTATACGGTTGAAGCATGCTTCTAATATCCACATGAACTATTTCTAGACCTTTTCTTCCTTTAAAACTACTGAATCAATTATATGGTTTACAGGACATTTAGTCTGGAAGTACAAAAGTAAAGGTGGAGACTCGATGCAAATAAGATTGTTTTGGTTTTTAAAAAAGTTTGATTTGTCTGTTGCCTTCAAATTCCTTTTACACTTACTTGAAAAGCTGGTCCTCGGTCTAAACCCAGTAGTTTCTGTAGTAAATAAGTAAATGTCATGAGTAAATGGTTATGGTGTAAAGAACTTTAGACTGGTTAGACGTCAAATGCTTGATTCCAGAGAAACACACTTGTTGTCAGAGTTGTTTACAGTTGCAGTGATGGGAACCAATCTGTAGCGTATAATGCATCTAAAAGCTCTCATGAAAGTTATTACATAAAATGGTTAAATATGTCTGATGCCTTAGACACTGTTTTATGACAGCTATAAGCTATCTGGCCCCTAAACATATGTTTCCATTCATGGTGGAGGGATACATGCAGAGTGTTGGAAAGTTTGCTATATGACCTCTGGTTCCCATCACCTCTACTTTTGAAACGAAAGGAGTCTGAAGTATTATGTAAATATTGCTAACTTTCCATTCAGTACGAAGTGCACACAGCTGGTACATGCGGGAACTAAGGTGCAAAAACAGCCTGTTTTCAGTTCACTTTTTCTGTGACGTCAGAGGAACCAACTAATTTACATATATCCACCTTTTCAGCCTGCAGCAGTTTAGCGCCGTCCTCTCATTTTGAGAATGTTTGAGCTTTGAGTATTCTTTCTGAATATGACACACTAGGGGACAGCCAATCGGAGCTCATTTATCATTTATCTTAGTCTTAAAGTCATAGTAACAAAACCAGTCAGTTTTATTCTATGGAATTTTATTCTATGGTTGGAAAATGGTCATTTAAATTGAATAGTTATCAAGTTTGGTACATAAAACCACACATATTGTATTACTTAACCTAGAAATAGAAAAGAGAAATAGAAAGAGAAAATAAGATACAATAAAAATGTAGGATGGTCCCTTTAATAGGTTCGTATTATTATCAGTAGTAAGTTTTCCCCTCCACCTACTGGAGAATGTCTTTCTACTCCTTTCTGGACTGAGTGCTGCAATTTGCTCCTTTTTTTCTAGGAAAACTGTACATTGAACTTTCTTCAAATCTATACCAACACCTAACGAAAACTGTGTTTATTACAGAGATCCCCATCTATGAGAACACAAAGCCTTGCACGAAGAGGGATCGATCTCCACGCCCGAGCTTATCAGCGGAAAAAGGGAACAAGTTTAAACAAACTGCCCCTCGAAAATCACATTACACAAGTCATCATAAAAGCCAACAGCTGAACCCATGACTGTAAATTCAAGCCTATGTGAATCTTCTTTATTGCTATACAATCTGTTCATAGTGTAACTCTTTGCTACTGGATGACTGGATGCAGACACATCCAGGGAATTTCGGCATGAAAGACTGTCAAAATGAAGAATTTAAGAACACTTTCTTTTCTTTAACAGATCTTTTAAGACATAAAGCACACAAAAAATTAATAGAGGCGCTGAACAATGAATATGTAATCAAATCAATGAGTATATTCACACAGAAATGCATTAATGGATGTTTGTAGAAATAGTCATGATTCAAGAGGCTAAATTATATTAATAATTAATGTTAATCTATAAATGTAAATAATTAATTAATGTTTTTATTATTGTTTAATAAATGGAGACATGTCTGTATTGTGTCTATTTCATTCTTGGTCTTTTGCAGTTTGGCTGTGTATTCCTGTAATATCTATTTGTTTTTTTTTTATATTTATTTATATTTTTCTTTTTTTCTTTTGCTGAAAGATCAGTTCACAGCCATTATTGGATGTTACCAGGTACGATCTTTCAGACCATCTGTCTGCATTTTAAACATTTCAGAATTTCTTTTTTGTTATCCTGTTGGTACTTAAATTGCTAAAAGCCTTTTGCTAAAAGCAAGTGAAAAATCAGCCCTGCTGTCACTCAAGGCAGATATAAAGTAGCATTGGAAACACTTATATGTGCCTTTACACACAAGAGAGAAGTGAACGGTGGAGATGATTGATAGTAAGTGGTGCCACCCAGTGGAGTTATTCCAGTACTGCTCATCAAAGGTCTGCAGTGTTAGACCTTTTAAGTGGATCAGACTGATTATTGTTTTTTTAACAGTTCAGCTGAGCCTCACATCACTTATTAGAACCTGATATGTCTTATGGTAGCACCCTAAATATGTCCTAGTGGATCATACTGTCTGGTTCCCTCGATGGAGTGGGACCTGATTCAGTCCTTGGACCTGGATTTTAATATGTTTGCCAACCATCATTTAACTAGCCAATCAGATAGCAAGAGGCAATATTTAATAAGCCAATCAGGGTACAAAATACATATGAATGGACCGATAGAAATGCTCGCAACCAATTGGAAAACAATCTGGTTCCATTTACTTACATAAAAATAAAGTAATAAAAAAATAAAGTTTTATATATATATATATATATATATATATATATATATATATATATATATATATATATATATATATATATATATATATATATATATATATAGGGAGAACCCTATACAGAGACAACAAATTATTATAATAAAAATATTTCAATTGGAATGAAAAACATTTCTGGTATTGTACATTGTGCTCAATAGCAGCATATCCATTTACTCTCTTTGTATGCACTGCAGATTTCAGTCACACTGGTGCACAGTGTTGCCAAGTAGCAATAATTATATTTTGTCATTATGTATAAAACCCAAAAAATATAAAGTGAAATTGAAAACTTCTGTAATAAGCTACAATTTAATTAAATTCATTTCGTTTTTGAAGTTGCTGCATATAAATATCACACCCTCACCACACCACTTTACACGCAAAGTTTCTAGTTTACCAAAGGGAAAAAAATAAGTTCATACAGAAAAAATAGTGGTCTAATTATTCTAGGGCAACACAATGCAGGGCTCAGCATCTAGGTTTTATGAGTTTTATGTAATTTGGAGAAATTAACTAACACTATTTAAAGTTACTTATATTTATGATACATGTTTAAGCCGAGCTTCTTGATGTATCTTGTCATAACATCTCATTAGCTTAGTTATTCTCTCTCTATCCAGGGTGGACCAGAGGAGGGTGGGGCTCCTGGGTTCCTCTCAAGGTTTTTTACCCTTACCAAGGGGCTTTTTCCTTCCCACTGTCGCCTCTGGCTTTTTCTTTCTGTTTTCCACTTTTTTTCATAAACTGCTTTTCTGTTAAACCACTTTAATACAACACTGATTGTAAAAACGCTATGCAAATAAATGTTGATTGATTATCTATAGTTTTATTTAACGATAAACCATTTACCCCTCTTGTGGCTGTATATGGGTTAAATTTATTGATTGATTTATATAATAAGGGGTTAACGAACACGACATGTTTAAAAGGACGTAAGTAGCCTCGTTTTAGGTGGTGTTTAAGGACACGTGTTCCTGCGCTGTACTGATCGAACAGCCGCTCTGATTTACCTGCGCTCGCGTTCTTCAGAGGGAGTGAAGGGAACAAGGAAAGACACTGCGGAATGGAGCACAGCCGAAGTGCCTCCATGCTGTACGTACGTTCAAACTCAAGTACCTGGGAGAAAGTCGTCTTTTGGCCGCCAGAGGTAAGCCCTCTGTTATAAAGCTCAGTTTTTTTGGTAACGCGGTGGTTATGACAGACTATGCTTTTTTTTCATTTTGGAGTTATTTTTTTTAAAAGCTCGCGCGCTTTCATTAGTTAGCTAGCTAACTGTTACCCAGCGTGACGACGGCTAGTTAACTAACGTGTTTACAGACCCTGCAGGTAAGCAGCCTGGTTGTTTGTCCTGTTTGCTGGTAGCTAGCTAAGTTAGTTACTGAGTCTAAAGTGGGTAAATATGAGTAAACAGGTGTTGTTAGTTTTCATGTGACTAAATAGAAATTGGTCGGTTGTTAAGTTATTAGCAGGTTACGGTTGGTTGGTTTGAAGGACGGACGCTTGTTGCTGGAATAATGCCGCGCGACAAACACACTTACTCACTAACTAACAAAGAGTTTTACAGTCAGTCTGTGTTCGGCTGTGTTTCAGTAGTGGAGTAATTTCAGACGTTTTGGATTGCTTTTTCACTTATCTGGACTGTCTCATCTTCATGCTCGTGTTTGTCCTCCTCTCTCACACCTGAATCAGCTAATGGCGGCAGTAGTAGTAGTAACCTGCTTAACTGTTAACGAGCTGAAGGAAGTCTTATGAGACACGGTCCATGCAGCATATGATGGTGCAGTACCATATTTTTAATAACTCTAAAATAATTTATAGGCTTTCAAATGTCTTGAGGATGGTGAGCCACTCTGTAATAATAGCCTTATAATTATAAACGATTGAAAGTTCCTGAAGGTGCATTTCATGTCTGCCTGATATCTCTGTCGCCTGTGCGTCTAGAATGGGCTGATAACAGTATATTATTTAGGCATTAACTTATTTAGAGATTACTTTATATATACTATTATTGGGAATACTTTCAGTGAAGCAGGAGGCTTCTTTAGACATGTGTGCTGTACCACAGTAGCCACAACTTCCTCCAAAGCTTCAGTGTGAACAATGAACTTTCCAGTGAAATTCAGCTCAGCAGTAGCAGATTCTAAAGAATAAATATAGCTCCTTTATGATCTGATACTGGTCACATTTTCCAAAAGCTCCCAAAACATCTGTGCCAGGTTATAAAGTCGTTGGATTATTTAAGTGAGTGTGATGCAGTTGGCAGAGCTTCACTTACACATATGTGCAACACTTTGGAAGATATCAGGGAGACCCTGTGATCTATTTTATTTCCAGTCAAAGCAGCCCTTTACCTTACAAATCTTCAGTAATTTAAGATTTTTAAGTATTTGGTTTATCACCCTTTCCATTCTGTTTTTGGGAGAGTTGCTTTCAGTTTTTTAAAGTTTTTTTTTTCTTATGTTGTTTGCAAAATGATCAATATTGCAAATTAAAATTAATCTGTCCATAAAATTTTTACTCCACATTTCATATGTCAATTTATTTCCCATGTTCTGTCATGTCTGCTAGGAGTCATATTTTCACTTTCAATACTTTTTTTAAATTCATATTGTTTTCCCCACATATTTTTCTTTTGCATAACTGCTACTTTGACACAAATAAATAAATAAAGGTGATTTATGCATTGGCATGTAATTTCATACTTCCTATGGACAAGTTTATCTTGTACATTTTTTAATAGTGTAGCTCGCTTGTTGTAAGAGGCATGTTACCCATCAATTATGTGCATACACAAGGACAGTTTCATTGTATTGTGTAGTAAACCTGATTTAACGTTAAAGGACAATTAAGAAAGCAGTCAGCCATATTTTTATTGTTGTTTTTTTTTGTCTGCAAATGCTGCCCTGACTTGTCTGTGTCCAAGATTTATTATTTTTGTAAAACTCCTGTTTGCTAGAGCAGGTTTGACTGCTTGTAGTGTGTTAGTCACCCGCCTACACTTTGGGTTTGGCAGCTAACCTTATCTACTACTGTCTTAATGTGAATACAATTTGGCACCTGCAGAACTTTGAAACCAGCAAAGCTAATCAGCATTTTCACCTACAGAGGAGTCACAGTTTAATTATTTAATTTTATTGATCTGTTTGTTCTTTAGCTATATATAGCTATTCTATAGCTGAGATCACAGAGGAGTTGGGTGTATTTTCTAGTGGAAAGATTTCACAGCATTACTGTGATGCACTGCAAGTTTGAGCTTCCTCCCACAAAAACGACCTTCTATGTTCTCCCCACTAGATTATCAGGCAAACTGTCAGTTTACTTTCAGTTGTCACTGTAGGAGTTTTATTTCTGTAATTCTGTTTTTAGAAACACTGTATTTTGTTGAACAAAGTGTCCTGAGTCATGAGTCAAGTAATATTTTACTGTAAAGACTTGCTATGTCGTCATTCAAATTTATGAACATTAAGACATAAAGTGTATATGATATGTCATATTTCATAGAAGATATGAACAGAGGCTGTAGTCTTGTGAAGTTGTCATATGTCATGTCCTTCTGGTAGTATGAAAAATGTGTAAAATACTGTAAACTGGGTTGTCTCTATCTAGTACTGACATAACTTATATTATATTTCTTTAATATTTAGTAAAATAGCATCCCACAGAAAATGAAAGAGTTAACACGTGTATAGTTGATGCATGTTGGTTTCAGGAACTTTAAGACTAAAACTAGTTTTTCAAGCTGTATGAAAGTGTTGTTCACAAGGTTATAGGCTGACTGTACTCTCCATTCTCAGAGAAAAACATCATTGGGGTACATCTTCAGTACTTAAGTTACTTAAGGACATAAGTGTAAGATATCTGTTGCTGTGGTTGTGTTTATGCTGGAATCGTATACATCAGCGTTCCTAAAATCTAGGGGGGGCCAGTGTCTATTACAGTTTTTTTTGCTTGTCCTTTTTCTGCTGAAACACACCTGATTTAACTCGTTTGTTAAATCTCCTACTGCCTAGTTCACACTACACGATTTTAGCCTGTTTTTTTCAGTCGCCGACTGATTTTGCAGATCGCCGACAAAAAATCTCTGCTTGGAGGCAAATCGCCGACCACTCGGTGCTCGCTCAGTCATGTAGTGTGAACGTCTGAACACCCGCCGAACTGTCGCCGAGTGTTATACAGCACTGCTGTGTATACACGTGTGTGTGTGTATATATCTCCTGATATCAGGATTTAATATTTTACTTTTCTGTAGGGCTGGGCAATATGACAGTATTTCATTCAAGTTGTTGCTCACAATGAAGACTTCAATTTAAGATGATCTTCAACCATCAGAAAGTGGTTAAAATCACGCACTACCAGGGTACAGCTTCATACTTTTACCCTGGGAAAGTGACTTTAGAATTGTTCTACTTTTTGAAGGGACATTTAAATTGCTTGTATTTGTACTTATGATGTGCTTCTGAGTCAGCGATGGCTCATTTAGTTACACACCCTGTAGAATGAGCAACATCAGCGGAACCTTCTTACTCATTTCTGTGTCTGCATTCCCACTAAGCTTGGATACTGGGTTTATTGCATATTGTTTTTTTGTTTGATACTGGGTTTATTTGCATATTGTTCATACACTCACAGACTTGAGCCAAGCCTTCACCAGGAACTGGGTACATGAAATATCAAGGATTTTGTCAGGGAAGTATTACGCCAATTTGGAATTGGCAAAGTGAGCCAATTTTCCAAAATTGCCTGTTCATGTGTCGCTACTTGGCTACAATATTTTTTATTATATATTTTTAGGACATGGGCGTGTTGGCATTAGTTTACAAACACATACAATTTGTAAGAAAATTAGTACTTTGATGAGATTAGATATGTGAAAATAATCTCTCTCACATCGCTCACACTCTTTGCCCCCCTGAGGACTGTGGGGAAACACTGCACATGCTTGTTAAAATCCAGAATGCCTGGCCAGCCATAAGCAAGCCCTAACTCTTCTGCACCTGAGTGACTGTCCGTCTGAACCAGCCCACATGTCCACCCATTAGAACCTTTGGAAAGCTCTTGCTTCTGTGATGTAAGCAGTTTTTTCAACCCACTTCTGATAATTTGCAACATTTCAAATCCATGTAACAGAATGTAGCCCGTGTTTACAGGCAGTCTGGCTCAGGCAAATAGTTTCTCTGCCAGAAACAACAGTGAGGTGTCTTTTGCTTAGCCTTCGGCGTGCCCCAGCTTGTTGCCGTATTTGAAATAATGGCACAAACCAAGCATGCACTTAGTTCTCATTGGGTGAAACGAAGAAGGCTTGTCATCAGCCTTAGGAAAGCATGTATTGGCCTCATGTGGCGGATTGGCCTTTTGCACCTTGAATCCGTATTGGAAAACAGTGACTCACTGTAAAATTCCGGGAGATTACGTACGTTGTTGTAGGTCAGGACATGTAGTGCCATGTGAGGAAATGCTAAAAATGTAAGTTATTTTTCCATTGAACTGTTTCTTTGGTTTATTCCTGTGATGTACTAAAGATTGCCATGCAGAATAACAACTTGCTGATATTATTTCTAAAAAAAAAATGAATTCTTGATTTATAGAATTCACAGTCATCACTGTCTGTCAAATTCAGTTTGCCTCTAAAACATGTATTGATTAATTAATATCCAACTGCCATTGAGTAAAATTGTAGCTCAAAGACCTTCACTATTACAACATTTTACTCATGTCATATATGGAAGGGAATATGTTTTTATATAATTTCTGGTGAATTATTATTTTGAATTTAAACTATTTGTACACCTTTTTAATGGTTTATGGCTCTGACATGTTGAAAATATGAAAATTGATAAAACCTGTTGGGAACCTGTTAAAGTTGTGCACATTTAAAAAAACTGTATACATTACTTTGCATTGGACAGCAGACTGCCTGTTCTCCTCAGCCCCTCTCCTTCTGTTTACTTTTGTGTACAGTGCTGTGTCATTTTCTCTGTTTGGAGGTAGTTCTTGATTGTTCAGGGAAAATACCTAAATGCTGCAGGCCTGTGGTCTGGGACTGGAGTTGGAGGATGCCACTAGAGACGCTGGGATGGCAGTCCCTTTTGTGTTGTAGCTAGGAGGAAACCTGACAGCTGACAACAACAGACTTGTTATGATTTGTGAATGTGGCCAACAGGCTGGCTTCAAGCAGAGGAGTTGTATGTAGCCTGTTTTTCCTGCTTTTTTCCTTGTTGCTCTCCACTGAGCATGACTGGGCACGGCAAACACAACGAACACTGCAACTCTGCAAGAGTGCTTAAGAGTGCATATGTGTACAGTGCATTAACAATATCCCATTGGCTTTAGTCTAGTTATGAGTGCAGTATTAAATGAACAAGTGGTAATGTCCATTTGGGGAATAAGTATTCAATATTAGACTTTGTTCTGTTGGTAATAAGTAGCATTAGGTTGATTTATCAAGTCTAATTGATGCTGTGCTTAAATTTTTCAGATGTAGATGCCTGGAAGAACACACTTTGGATGATGCACCGTCCAGAGTCTGAATTCCCATCACTCCATCATTTGCCACATCTGCAGTGCAACAGACACCATGGATTTCCCTTTTCATCTGCAACATCGCAACAATTGCAAAAAATTTAACTGGAGGCTTACCCCTACCTAGCCTGCATTCTTATTAAAAAACAATGACAATTTGCCAAAAAGGCCTCAGCTTTTAGTTCCTTTGTGTGTTAACTGGTGAACTGAACTCTGAAGCAACCACGCTCATCCTGGCTCTCGCGCCATGTCCTTCCCTCTCCTTACCCCAAACGTCCTGGGTGGCTTAATTCTTGCCTGGGCCCTCACTGTTCTCTGCACTCCAGACTGCACTCCTCGAAAAAGCATCCCATATGAAAGTAAGATGCACAGTTCTAGTATATCACTGTACATGTACATATCTTTTCTCTATGGATCAAATACCCAGACAATTTTAGTTAAGTGTAGTCTAGTTTTTTTTGTTCAGTGGAGAAGGTTTATTCGTAATGCTGTATAGTCTAGAAAACCAAGCTCACATTTTATTGCTAAAGTATATTGGTTATTTATTTTGCCTATAATATTTTAGGATGTGGCAGATTGGTGCATCCATGCTCTTCCCATAAATTCGTTCTTCCATAGCAACAACTGTTGGGTTGGATAAAGGTTGGACAAGCTTAACAGAAAAATGTTAAAACAAGCTATTAAACATAACTTTAATGTCTTACTGCAAGTCACATATTAAAATATATTCAGTGGGTTGGTGGGGGTCTCCAAGCATGTAGTCACAACTACAGATGCTCTGCTCCCACATGGATGCAGAATCTGATATCTTTGGTGCAATATTATTATTATATTAGTATGGTGCCCTGACTGATAAAAATTGTAGTTGTCCAATTACAGTAATTGCTGAATTAACAGAAACTGAATTTTGTTTTTCTATTTGTTAGTAGGTTTAATTGGGTTTAGTGAGTATTCTCTGAAGCTTGTTTACAGTCTCAACAATTTCTAAGAACACATTGATGTGTAGAGCAAAGCCAGTTGATTTCTGTATTTTAACTGTTCAGGTAGCCATTTTAAAGTGTTCAGAGAGGAAGGAATTTGGAATTACACCTCCATGCTGATGAGAGAGGACCTGGGACTGCTGATACTGGGAGCCAGAGAAGCCATCTATGCGCTTGACATCAATAATATCTCTGTTTTCAAGGCTAAGGTAGTTTTTTAAACTCACTGGAAGTTTTGTATGAGCAACTAAAATAGTGGGGTTCTCTGGATGCGGCAGCTTTTGCAATTTGATTGTGCTTAATTTATTAGGCAAACTGGCAAGTCACACAAGCGAAGCGGAATGAGTGCACCTATAAAGGCAAACATCCTGATGTGAGTCTGCTCTTTCTGGTTTTGTCACCACACACATGCACATTGTAGTTAAAATTTGTAATCACCAGTAAAACATTTGGATAAAGGGTTTTCCAATAATAGATTTAAGTGCAGATACAAGTATAAAATGATTCAAATATATGATGCAAGCAGTGTGCAAATTTCAAATTACAGAAGGCTGCAAGAATATCTTGACTAAAACTATTACATTATATGTCACTTGAAATTCAGCGTTCTTAAGAATAGAAAATGGTTGGCTGTCCAAGGCACGGAAATTTTTAAACTGCTGTTCATGAGTTTATTTGGGGTTTTTTTTGTTTGTTTTTTAAGTTTTGCCTCTGTTCTGCTTTATCAAGCAGTCATTTGTGTCTCTAAATTTTTTTTTTATGTGTCGAACCTGCACCTGATTCCAGACATTAAAAGTAATTATAAATATTCCAAATACAAACGGCAGAATGATTGCACACATCTACTGTGGTCCCTATTTATCTGCTGCCACTCAAACTGTTTGAAAGAAGGAAACACAGTGCCCTGATTTTTTTTAGCACTTTTTATGTATGTATGTATGTATGTATGTAATAAGTAGTAGTAATAGAAGAAGTGGAAGTGTGTTTAGTTTTTCAGTTAATTTTTATCCCATTTAAACCTATTTTTTTTTCTCCCACCTGTTTTGACCACATGTGCTGTTTTTGACAGTTTTGACCAGATTTGACTAGATTAAACAGATGATTACAGTATTTATAATTAAAATTACAGAGTCTCTGTGAATATGTAGCATTACTTAAGAAGAGTTAGTAGAGAGGAAGAACGGGTTGTGTTTAGATGCGTGTAAGCCGCTGCAAATCACCGTGTAAAGTGTGGAATAATAGTTTAAAAGTCTCATGTCAGGTCTGATTTTGCAAATTAATGTCACACACACAGTCTCTAAAAGGTCGGGCAATATGTTTAGGTCTTAAATGCAAAATTAGCCCTGATGGCAAAGATATAATGTCGCCGGCAGATCTCGAGAATCTCCGCATTAACCAATTAATACTCTCAAAGTGCTGGAAATACAAAAGTATTCTTTCTTTGTGTAGGTTCTAAGCCATCTTAATTACTGTTTCAGATTGAATGTCAGAACTACATAAGGACGCTGCATAAGATCAATGAAACTGTCATGTATGTCTGCGGCACAAATGCATTCAATCCCATCTGTGATAATATTGTAAGTTTGTGTTTTCTTTACAACTACAAGTCTATTGTTTATTAATTTCTTGTCTGTTAAACTGCCACTGTTCACATGCAGTAATCCCCAACCACTGGCCCTCACTGAACTATTTGCTTTCCGTGTGAACAGGTTTATGTTGACGGACAGCTGAAACTGCAGGGAAAACAGGAGGAGGGAAAGGGCAAATGTCCCTTTGATCCCTTTCAGAGGTATTCGTCCATCGTAGTTGGTATGTACTTCCTTGTTGTAACTCTTTACTCTTATAATTAGTGTTAGGTGTATGCATGCTCTTTGCCTCATGATGATGATTTATTTTATTATTTCTTTTATAATTACTTTTTTGTCCTCTGCTATAAGTCAAATAATTAATTTAAGACCAGTCAATTTACCAGCCCAAGTGATCATTTGCTTACAGAGCAAGTTGGCATGCAAGAAATCCATTTTAATAAGTATGGCAGTCTAATCATTGATTGAACTTACCGTTAAAACTATGTATACAGTAATTATTGATATAGTCCTAGTTGGCATGTGTATGTTCCATTAATGGGGGGGGGACTTGTATGTTTCATTTTGACTTTAAAATCGGAGGCAAAGGAACAGGGCAGCTTTAAACAACTAAACAACTTGGGCAGTTGTAGTTGACTCATTTGGGATTAAAGTTAAGCTGCTGGTCCTAATCTTAGAACTCTGAAATGTTTGGTGACGCTTAAGAAGAACTTTAACTTGATGGAAAAGTGATTTTGCTGTCACTGTCAATTGACTAACGTTACCATATCACAGACAGGGGGGTCATAGGTTATTAAAGACACCTTCTGTAATCAGCTAAATATCAAGAGATTGTTTCATGGCTGTTGGTAGTACTTAATGAGGTGGCTGAGCCTGACTTGTTTATTGCTCTTTTCTTGTCAGATGGAGACTTGTACTCTGCCACTGTCCTTAATTTCCTGGGCTCAGAGCCAGTCATCCTCCGCAGCTCTCAGACCGTCTTGCGCACTGAATTTAAGAGCTCCTGGCTCAATGGTATGCTCATGTTTGCAATTTATCAGAGGTGCTTCTAAAGTTCCTGATGTGTAGTTATCTGTGTGCTTCAACCCTTCATGAAATAAATGACCCAAATGCTTGTTAATGCAAAATGGAAGCACTTATTAAACCATTACTACATTAGTTGTAAGCATGCTTAATTGAGTCCTAGTGTTATGCAGTAACATGAAAAAAACATTGATTGCTAGTTTTGGACTGTTAACAGAAAAATAAATAAAGTTAGTTTTTTGTCCATGCAGCTTAGTTACTCACACTTCCTCTACTATCACCCTTCATAGAGCCTAACTTTGTCTACATGGATGTAGTCCCGGAGAGTGTGGACAGTCCTGAAGGGGATGATGACAAGATCTACATATTCTTCAGTGAAAATGCAGTAGAATATGACTTCTACAATAAGCTTCTTGTGTCACGAGTTGCTCGGGTCTGCAAGGTATGACTCAAGTGCATTTCAGTGCACATTTGTAATGGGAACAGTTGGATTTGTATGATTTATTTAGTTTAGATTAGCATATGGAGTTGAACTGGTTGTCTCGAGTGAGTGACTGGTCTTTCAAATGTTAGTTAATTTAAGTTCTTTTTTGTGCCGCTTGTCAAGGAAGTTGGTCTATGATGGCTAGGGCTGGGTGATAAAACGATAATGATAATTATCGCGAAATGTTTCCTTGATATAATTATAAGACGTAGTCGATAGAATTAAGTTCCGTCCATGTTTTGAGAGACAACACGAATAGCCAATGAGAATGAGAATAGCACCGCCACAAACCAGTCAAGTGGCTGAAGTAGAGTTCTAGCCATTTTATGTTTGGTTGAAACACACAGCTCAGATTGTAGGCGTAGTGGCAGCTTAACCCGCGTGCTAGTAGTTTGCTTACTGCAGGCATCACAGTCGAGCAGAGACAACAAAATAAGAAAAAATGGCAACAGAAAACGTTAACTACTAGTGAAAGAAACATGTTACATGTGTTAATAATCTTAAAGTAATATGCTAAGATAAGAACAGCAAGTGCTGTCTTGCTGCTGTATAGACAAAGCGCTACGGGATGTTTGAGCTTCAAGTTTTTGTGTGTGTGTGTGTGTGTGTGTGTGTGTGTATGTATGTGTGTGTGTGTATATATATATATATATATATATATATATATATATATATATATATATATATATATATATATATATATATATATATATATATATATATATATATATATATATATATGTATATGTATGTGTGTGTGTATATATATATATCTCGATTATGAAATTACATCGATGCATCACAAAGATGTCTACACCTACTGAAGTATGGATTTATCCAGAGCGCAAGCTGCAGCTATAAACAATCGCCCACGTGCATCTAAAATTGTGGGAGTGTTTTACACAGGCACGCCACAGTGTGGTGCCCTGTCAGCTCTGCACAATGGAGATGATCACAACAGTACAACTGCTATACACGTTTTATATATACATACACATATGTGTGTATGTGTATATTAGTAGGCAAAGTTGACTTTATAACCAAGAGTGTCTGTGTGTGAATACTATATATATATAGTATATATATACTATTTATTTCTATCTAAAGGCAATTAAAAAGGCAAGTAAAAGGGCAATAGTGATTTGATTTATATCGTGATATATATCGATATTAACTGATATGAAAAAAATGTATTGTGATAAGATTTGTTCCCATATCGCCCAGCCCTAATGATGGCATGTTTTGCAGAGAAATTGCCTGTATTTATCAGAGACAGCAAAACCTATCCATTCTAGCTTGCAATCCTATAGTTCAACATGTTCTGCTTTGTTACAGTAGAATTGGTTTCTTTTCTTGCTGTATTTCCACATAAGTACTTTGGAATTTATATTTAGCAAAAAATCAGACCTTGTTTGCCTCTCCACTACAGTTTTACTACTGCTGTTTTTCAGGCACCGTCGTCAACTAGTCACCTATACCCATATTGTCAAATTATTAGCCATCTAGTTTATACAACCCCTAATTGACAGTATGTTTAGCCAGTGAACTCCTCAGGGACCTTATGTGAACACACACATAATTTCCTCACTTTCAAAACTACATAACTAGCATATTAGCCTCCTTGTATTTCACCTCATAGTAGAATTGATATGTAGTAGAATAACAAGACTTGAGGTTAATAAGATTAATACATTTTATAATATAACATTTATAATAATAATATATATTCCGCATGTTCAGCTTTTTTAATCTGTTTTTAAAAACTTTCAACTGTGTAGGGTGATAGGGGTGGTCAGAGGACCTTGCAGAGGAAATGGACCTCTTTCCTAAAGGCCAGTCTGGAATGCCCTGTGTTTGGGAGCGTTTTGCCTTATGTTGTACAAGACGCCTTCCAGGTTCACCATCACAACTGGAGGAAAAGTGTCTTTTATGCCGTCTTCACTTCTCAGTCGTGAGTAAGGTTTTACTCTGTGAGGTGATCTGCACTGTAACGTTGCTGAGCTGTAATCTGACCTCTCAGATGTGCATGTTTGCTTACATATGATAAAAGATGTACTTTTTAATGTGTGTTTGTTTTTGGCATTTAGGGCCTCCAATGATTTGTCTTCAGCAGTGTGTGCGTACTCTGTCATAGACATTAATGAGGTGTTCTCCCGTGGAAAGTATAAAACACCAGTAGCAGTAGAGGCATCCCATGTGAAGTGGGTCATGTATACTGGAGACCCCCCTATCCCTCGACCAGGAGCAGTGAGTCATATTTTTTTATTGCATGTCTGCTGGCAAGAAATGTACTGTGTTGTCTGCAGCTTTGCCTTTTCATTGCCAGTTTGCATCCTCCTTGAACATTGAGTGATGCATTAGCAGCAGTTTCTGAAGATAAGCTTCAAATGGATGCATATGCTGGCTTTCACCTTCCTAGCTTCATAGCATTGTGTGATGAGGCAGCACCAAGATGATCACACAGAAGCAACATGTGGAAATATACACAGGAAAATAAAATAATCCTCTGTGTACATAAGCTAGGTCATCCGACTGTTGTCCAGGATCCTGTTAAAGATTGTGGGAGATGAAGTTGGCTTCATAATTGCCAGCTTGTTTTATGTATTGTCCATTTCACCCTAACTGGTGCCACAGTTGCATTCCGGTGCCTGTGCAAACTGTATCGTTTAGGGTGGAACAGAACATTCAGAGAAGCATTTGGTGAATAGGAAGCCAGTTTCAGCCCTGTTTAACCATCAACCGTTCATGCCCACTGACAGTATTATTTCTTGGAAAAATGCTGACATCCCCTTCACAGCTTTAAAACAATAGATGTCTGCACAGTGTGCCTGTTGGTGGTGGTGTTGTATGTACATTTCATGTGGTATAAAATTAAATCATGTTCTGTAAGAGTCTAGGTTTTTGAAATCTGTTTAAACGCCTTTTTTGAAGAGAGAGAACAGTGTTTGAGGTTCACGGTCTGTTAGTTTTTGTACCCAACTGCCCTTCTGCCATTGTGTTCAGCTCTACTAGTGTACAGTTCTTCATTCTATGTCCCCTTTAAAGTTTTTGTAATATTATTTGCTGAAAACAGTCATAATTTATTGTTACATGACTCATTTCCAAGCTGTCTTTCTTTTAAAATTAAACATGGTGGTTTTCTTGCTCTGTCTTCGTATATAAATTGTTTGGACTGTGGAGTGAACCGTATGATTTAAAACCTTAACATTCTTCACATACAGCATTATAATCTTTTGTTTGAAAAGTTAAGAGAACATGGGTTTTGCATTCCATTTAAAGGTAGTTTAAAAGTAGTTAATCGACAAAAAAGACACCAACTGGAAAATCCAGGATCAACAGATTATACAGAATTTAACACTGTTTTTAATAGTAATCATGATATTAATAGTGAACTTGGCATCCTGGGAAAAAATGAACATGCAGTTTACAATAACATTGAACAATAACATTTTTCTTGTGATTCTCACAGTGTGTCAACAATGCAGCGAGAGATTTAAACATACAGAGCTCTTTGGACCTTCCTGATAAAACCCTTCAGTTCATTCGAGATCGACCACTCATGGACGACACTGTAAAGCCCCTCACTGGCAGACCGCTGCTGGTCAGGAGAGGAATTTCCTTTACTCGCATTGTTGTTGACAGCCCACTTGCACTTGATGGGCAGCTTTACCCTGTCATGTTCATTGGCACAGGTATGATGGTGCTGTAACTTGCATTTCCTGTTATATTTCCATTTGGCCATGAAGATCCTGTTGTGTTAAGGCCAAAGAAATTTGAATACGTGTCTAGTGAATTTGTTTGCTTAGCTTTTTTTGTTTGTTTGTTTGTTTTTTTTAAACTGGGTGGAATTTTTGTGCTTTCCCAACAACAAGGCTGCTTCAGAGAAACCCAAGCACTATGCATGTTCCCAAAGTTCTGTGCTGTCATATTCACATGAATTGTTTTGGTTCGCTTGTGATTGCAGTTTAAGTGGTTAGTTGTTCTAAGTGGTTCTAAAGAGGTGGAACTGTCTGTTCATTTGAGGTGCTTCTTTTTCAGACAGTGGTTTTGTGCAGAAAGCAGTGAACTACAATGGGAAAATGCACATCATTGAGGAATTACAGCTGTTCAAAACCGCAGAGTCAATCAGTGTCCTGCGTCTCTCCAATAACACGGTACAAAAAAACCCCACACATTTTAAGATAACACAACACAGTTACTATGCTTTGATGTGCAGTCGTGTAACATATGGCATGTAGATGCCAAATGTATGGCAAATAAATTAATTGGTTATTGGATTCACTTGTATTAAAATATCTGTTTTTGTTCCTTAATTATAAGCATTGAATTACAGGATTTGTTGTTGGGTGTAAAAACTATTTGAAATATTAGCACAAGAAAATATGTAACGGAAGACCTGCTTTATTAATTGGCTGGGCAGATTAATTCCACTGAAAATATTTTTTTTCTTCTGTAGTAGCTGTAATTAAACTATTACACTGCAGTGTCAGTGTGGAGCCAAGAATGCAGATATGTAAGCTGAGCTGCCCTCAGAACATTAGCTTCAAGACTAGGAAGACTAGGGCTTAAGATAAAGATTCCTCTGGCTCTGTTCCTAAAAATGGTTCACTTGTTGTTTTTAATTAAAAAAAACATCTTATCTTTTTTGCCTGTTAAAATTTAGATAATAGGAATTAATTTAAACCTGATACCCCCTACAAGGGTGTTTTGCTAAAGTTCAGGTACATCAAATTTCTTGTTGACAAAGGTCTGCATAATCAACGCAATGCTGTGGTATGTTATTACAAATGTAATGTGAGAGCTTTGCTTTGCCCAGTAAAGTGTATTGTGGTTTAATATCTGTTTTTATGTTAGGGCCAGCTCTATGCTGGTACAGCATCTGGTGTGGTGCAGATGGCTTTGGCTGACTGCGGTCGCTACTCATCATGTCTGGACTGTGTTCTCGCCAGAGATCCTTACTGTGCCTGGGATTTGAGCACTCGCCGCTGCACCACTTTCACTAGCCCATCAAAAGACATGTACGTAGAACCTATAAATAATTTGTACACACAGTCTATTCTGTGTACACACGTGCATTACCTTTTTTGTAGTCTCAACTTTATTTTTTCTATTCAGTGCATTTTATTGTGATTTCCAGTTTGAAGTGCACCAATGGGGTGTTTTGAGACACTTCTGTGTCTGTGTCAGCAACACTGGGAAACATAACTGAAATGTTCTGAACTGGATGTTTGTTTCCTTGATTGAAATAGTATAGAATATTATGACTGTGCCCCAGCAGTTTAACAAGTTTCCTGCCCTACCTCAATTTCCATTCAAGCCTTTTTCATATTTAGTGAATGGCCACATGTTTAACTCTGTCTTCTCATTATTTTCCATTTTCCAATGAAGGTGTGTCTGGAATTCAGATGTAAAAAAAAAAACACTGTCACAATTGAAGCAAAAATTTTTGCACTATGAAAATGTAACAGCATCTGTTGGTTAATGCTAGTGAACTTATTCATGACAGTTAAAAGTGCTAAGATTTGTTTCATAAGAGCAGCTAATAGTAGAAATCAGAGCTTATAACAAGTGTGGGCACCACTGGGTTTGTGCAGTATTTAGAAACTTTTGTCTGGTTAGGATGTTTCTGTTTGCTTATCTGGAGTTAGGCTAGGATTGCCAACTTAGGAACTGTTTGGAGGCACGAGTATATGAGATGCATGTTTGAAACAAATGACTAAAGAAAGGTTGCATTTGGCTTCTAATTTGAAATTTTGCTTCTTATGTAGTGCAGCAGTTACCTTTAGGTGCCTGTACATGTGAGAATATAATCTATTTAAGATGGAACAGAAAAGTTTAATAAAATGCGGTCAAAAAAAAGCCAACGTTGAGCCTTGTAGAAATATTTTTGGTAAATCTCTGGCATGGTAAATTTTTTTTACCATGCCAGAGATTTAGTATTTTCCATTTGTCTGTTTGATTGTTATTGTTTTATTCAACATATATTTGCACATTTGATTGTATAAAGTGGCCTAATCAAATGGAATTATTGTGCTGCACTGGCAGATACTTTTTGTGTTTTAGTTTAACCTAATATAAGTAAGATCTTAAAGAACTGAACGTATCTAGTCTAATGCTTAGTTAGTGTGGGGCAAAATTAAATATAATTGTTTGCGATCTATAGCCATTATGAATAACCCAATAAAATGCCAACATTTATCTGAGGAAGCTTTCTCCTGGGGCTTGAGGCTGATTTAAAGCCTGCTCATCTTTCCCATTACAACATGTTACGCTTACAAAAAAGGGACCGTAATGTGTTTGTCATTATTTTTTTTTTTTTTTTTTATTTTAGTGGTTTGCTGCAAAGTTTAAAAGAGGGAAATGCTTCTTGCTGTCCTGAACCAGGTACTGATCTTCTTCCCTTGTTTTTTATTTCCTTCATATTTTGTTATGTACTGATTATAATCTGCTTGCGTTTGTTGTAGTGCCTGTAAAGCCGAAGAACAGAACCCTTGTGCTAGGCAACAACATCATGCTGCCGTGTCAACAGGATTCCAACCTGGCTCAGGTGAACTGGCACTTTGGTGGGCAGCCACTCAAGCCTTCCAGCAGAAAGTACAGCATCTACAATGATGGTCTCCTCATCTACAATGCTTCGACCTCTGATGCTGGCCGCTATACATGCAAGTCAGTGGAGCAGGTGGTCAGTAAACAGTACGACCGAACACTGGCTGTTTATGAACTACAAATTGTGTCACATGAAAGTGACGACCATATTTTAAATGGCGTAACCACAGAAAAGCCTCATATATCAGCTGCTGTTCCAGATATGGATCCTGCATCTCCACAACTTCAGAACACAGCGAGCAGCTGGGTGGCCATGCAAGTCACGCTGGCTGTGGTGTGCGTATTAATGGCAGCATTGTTGCTGTGGAACCTGTACATGGGCCATCTGCCGTTGCAAAAGTGCTGTAGGCAGCAGTACAAGATGGCATCTCAGTGTGACACTGCTGCATATGCATCGCACCAGGACACTGCCTCAGATATTACTGAGCCCCAGGCCGAACTGTTCCTCAATGCAAAACATAATCATAGGAATGGGACTAATAAGGATTCTTTCAAGTACACCATTGACGAGTCTGAAATTTAATTGTTTTGGTTTTGTTTTGGGTTTTTTTTTTTACAAATGGAGCCATATGTACAGTTTGTGAAACCTTACATGGGAGAAAGTATATGAACCAAGAATTTTTTGTATCTTTTTTTTTTTTTTCTACAAGTGTTCCCAAGTGGATATTAATAAAATTTGATTTTTTTTTTTACTTCATATGAGGAGTTTCTTATATTTAGTTTTTTTTGTTGACCAACTTGTTTTTTAGGGTCACCTTTTTGCAAGAACCACTTTCTGTTGAGGTAGATGCCTTGATACAGTTCAGAATTCATTTCTCTATTAAATGATGGCAAGTTGTCCTGGTCTAATGACATCAAAACAGCCCCAAGCTTTGATATTGCTGCCACTGTGTTTCAAAGTAGGGATAAAGGTTCTTATGCCGGAATGCATTGTTATGTTTGGCCAAACATATCTATTATAAAACCCATAAAGATTCTTTGTTGCATTATCTGTCCACGCAACATTTATTCCTTTCTGGCTCATCCAGACACATCGTAGTCACAGTAGTGACTTTCTCCATGCTATTTTTGCTCAGTTTGCCTGATGGTGGACACATAAATACTGATATTAGGCATGCAGCTGCTTATGTGTTACCTGAGGTTTTCTGTGATCCAGAATATTCTGTGCCTTTTAGTTATTGAGTCATTTTTGTTGCATAGTCACTCCAGGAAAGGTTCGCAGTGGTTGTTAAATGTTTCTTATTTGTACACTACCTACTTGACTGTGTACTGGTGAAGTTGAGACATATCAGAAATAGCTTTTGAACACTTTACTGAGATATGGCATGTGCCATAACAAATGTATGTGCTATCACATACATTTTAATTAGATTTTAAAGGGGATGACTTGAGTCATGAGGTTAAAGAGTCCTCAACATTAAAGACCCACTTCCATTAACTTGAAGTCACTCCGTTGTGGGTGTGGCTTACCCTGTTTTAAAAAGGGTATTGTCAGCTACATTCACACCTGATTTTCCTGCAATTAATGAGGTGAAGGTTGCTCTGGAGAAAATTCTGGAGGTTCACGTACCTTTATAAACTATGTAATTGTTATATTTGTTTTCCTGGGTTCTCTTTATCGGTTATACGTTAAAAAAAAAAGATCAGTTTAATCACATTTATGTAGAAATTCAGGAAATACTAAAGGATTTATATATTTATACATAAACTTTCTTTCACTGTAGTTCATCTCTTGTTGCTTACTGAAGACCAGACACCTCCATTATGTCTGTGGTACTCGGGCTACTGTCAGTAACTGTAAAGCTAAAAGGGAAACTATATGGCAGGTGTTTCTAATAAAATGGCCAACTTCTGTTGTTATTCAATGTACTAGAGGTGTACTCTTAAATATTGTGATAATAGTGGCCTGGAGATATTACAGTCTGGTTTTAAGGCAATGCACAGTGCTGAATCTGCTTTGCCAAGGTTGACTAATGACCTTTTACTTTTTGTTGGTGAGGGAAATTGTGCTATACTGTTATTAGATTAAGTTGAGCTTTTGACACAGCGGAGCAGTGGGTGGCGTTGCAGAGAGTGGCCTTGGGTTGGTTTAGACGACTTCTGTGAATATTTAAAACTAATTCTCCTCATGTGCTGAAGTGTCCTGCGGTGTTTCATTGTTTTAGAGCCTCTCCTTTTTTCATTGTATATGTTGCCACTGGGCCATTTTTCATTTTTTTGCTGAAGACATTCAACTTTATCTTCCTATTAGACTCCATAGCAATAATTCTTTAATACCCCACAACAGTTGCCATGAAGACATTAATAAATGGGTGGCTGATAATTTCCTTCAACTAAATGAAGGCAAGTCAGAATTTATTGTTTTTGGTGCCCCTGATCACATTAATAGTGTAACAAAAGACCTTGGTTGCTGGTCAGCATGTGTTAGGTGTACAGTGAGAAATCTTGGTGTTTTGTTTGATTCTGACCTTAGATTTGATAAACCAATCCACTCTGGGGTAAGAAGTAGCTTTTCCCTATTACAGAATATATTGAATCTTATGCCTTTTCTATGTTACTTGAAGCTGGAAAGAGTATGCTTCTCTATACATTGGGATTAGTCAGTCTTTAGTTCATCTGCAGTTAGTACAGAATGAACACCAAGAAAAACACATTACTTTGTTTCTGACTTCACTGCACTGATTACCTGATAGTTGTGCCCAGAGCTCATGTAAAACTCGAAGGTGATAGTGCTTTTGCAGTTGCCCCGAGACTGGAACACTCTTTCATACACTATTTGTTATGCCTCCTCAATCTCAGCCTTTAAAACAGGGCTTAAAACCTATTTTTTACAGACTTGCATTTGAGCAATGGAAGTTGGAGTGGAAGTGGAGTGGAAACTGTAGGCATGTCAGTCTGAGCTTTTTTGTTGTTATTTAGATTGGATGTTTATATTGTATCTTATGTGATCGTTTAGATGTACAGCACTTTGGTCTAAGTAAGTAGTTTTAAAAGTGCTTTATAAATTAACTTTACTTACTTACTTACACTGCCATTGAGAGATTGTCTCTCTTGAATAAATGTATTATTAACAATGTAATTAAGGGAGCCAGGAGTCTAATGTGAGGGGTCTAACCCCCATTCATTTAAATGTGAAATATAAGAATGTAAAAAAAAATTTTTCCAGTATTTGGTGTATCCATTTTTTTGCCTTTATTATATCTTACATTCTTTTTCGGAGTTAGCTTGCTTTTGTTTTTCAAAAGAAATTTGCAGAGATATTTTTCCACACCTACAAAGGTAAGCCTTAGACGGTGGTTGCATGTAGTATGTCTGTAGTGTGGTGTGATGTCCAGGTTAATCCAGAAAACACAAGAGCTGCTCCCGTCCAGTCACACCGTGTCTCTTGGCATTAACCTTGCCTTATTTGTCAAATACATATCATCAAACATGACAGTCATCAACAAGCTATTATAGGATTCTGCTATAGGACTTTTTTGTGGAATGTGGCTCTGGACTATTGCTAGAATTTTTATGTATTTTAATGTAGGATTCAGAGATTAGGAGTCCTTTTTATTGGAAGTATGTAATATATATAATTGCACAGAAACTTTTGTAACACTGGCTTTGGTTTTTTACCCCAAAGATGAATCTGACTTTTGTGAGTGGGTTAAGTATTCATAGATAATTCAGATTCAAAATAGCTTGAAATCTATATAAAAGGGCATGTTTTTTGTAAGAAAACTTAAAATTTGGTTTGCTTTTGTTTAATCTCCACTTCTACATTCCAAAGAAAATCATAGGATTATGAAAACTAATCTGGATGAAATTGTTCTTCTCATCCATTTGAACATATTTAAAAAGCACTGTACTACCGTAAAACCACACTGTTCTGTTATGATAGACACCTCCTTACCACCCAGCGCTGTTTAATCAGAGTGTTTAATCTCCCGTAATTGCAGATTTCCTTGAGGTAATAAAAATAATCCTGCTCAATGAGACCCCCCACCACTAACTCTCTTGTACCCCATATTGCTTTAAACTGTGGGGATCATTTACTCTCGCACCATTTAAAAAGACCAGCATTAACATTTTGGCCAATGCGCCTGGGGAAACATATCGATATCGGCCTTCGAGCAAACATCTTAATGTTTTCTTTACAGCTTGACCACCACTGCTTAGAGACCTTAAAGGAAATACCCTGCTTCTTATTTGACTGGTCACTCTGGTATGCCTTGGAGATTGACGTCATTCATCACCTTAAAGCGAATCAACACGACTCTGACTGTTGTCGACCGTACTAAGCGTGGATCTCCAAATTTAATGGACCACTGAAGACTGAAGAAAGTTCCAGTTCCAGTTTTAAACTGAAACCTCAGGGCTCATAGTATCACTATTTAGAGGTCTGAGGATTGATTTTATCCAGGATTCAGTCAACATCCATTAAGATTTAGCATATCTGACCACAATGGCGACCAACAGCGCCTGCAGCAATGGACGAGAGCAGTTAGGACTTCGTTTTACCATCGACTACCTGCTGTACAACAAAGGTCGCATGACAGAACAGGAGGATCTGAAGGAGAGCTCTCCTACGGTAGTAGTTGCTCAAACTGCTGCTGAAGACCAAATTACTGAAGCTCCTCCAGAAGAGCAGAATAGGAGACTGGTGAAGAAAAAACTGGACAGAGTCGATGAACAAAAAGAACAGACTGCAAATAAAAAGACAGAATCGCCCACCAAATCAGAGACCCCAGAAGACCAAAAACCCACAGAGTCCTACATCGCCCTAATTTCCATGGCCATTCTGGCCTCCGAGGAGAAGAAGCTTCTTCTGTCTGATATCTACCAGTGGATCATGGATCATTATCCTTACTTCAAGAGCAAGGTACTGTAGTAATAGATGAGCAGGTTTATGGAGAAACTTTGTCTTTATAACCTAGAACTGTTGGTCAGATCACTAGAGGAAGTAGTACGCTCTTAAAAACAAAGGTTTCTTAATATTTTTGGATGTATGGTTCTAGGAAAAACTTTTAAAGTACTTCTAGACTTGCATTTGAGCAATGGAAGTTGGAGTGGAAGTGGAGTGGAAACTGTAGACATGACAGTCTGAGCTTTTTTGTTGTTATTTAGATTGGATGTTTATATTGTATCTTATGTGATCTTAGATGTATAGCACTTTGGTCTAAGTAAGTACTTTACTTACTTACAATGCCATTGATAGATTGTCTCTTTTAATTTAATTTAAATGTGTATGGTTCTAGGAAAAACTTCTATATTATATGAAACTTTCTTAAACTTCAAAAGGGTTCTTCACTAACTTTTAAATGGTGGAAATGGCCCTTTAAGCATTCACTCCAGTGAATGCTTTTTGGCAACTTTATTTTAACAGTGGACATGCAAAATTATTTTTTTAGTGGGCATGCAAATGTCATTAGGTATAGTTTGATGTTCTAGAGAATTGTTTAAGGAGAACCAGGTGTCTGAAGTACTTACAAACTTCCAAGCCTTCTTTATGGAAACACAAAATGGTTATGAATCTGTTGCCTGGTCTCTGAAACATTGTTTTATGATAGCTTTAAAAAAAATAGGCCTAAAACATACTTTGTGATGTATTATTGGTGGCATACAGGGTGCTCGAATTCATCATATGTGGGTTCACTCATGATTTCAGGTAGTTGGCTTTATTTGTACTGTAGACATCACTAATCCCTGCTTCCCATTCCCATTATCTCAGCATCTGTAATCTGACTCCCACCAGGACAAGAACTGGAAGAACAGCGTTAGGCACAACCTCTCCCTAAACGAGTGCTTTATCAAGGCTGGACGCAGCGACAATGGCAAGGGTCACTTCTGGGCCATTCACCCAGCCAACTTCCATGACTTCTCCAACAAAGACTATCACCGGCGCCAAACCAGAAGGAGAATCCGAAGAGTGGCTGCACGTCTCCCCTTCGCCCTGCCTGCCCAATGCCAGCCTTTCAGCCACATAAAAGGGATGCCCTGGTGGTACTGGCCGCAACCCCAGCCTCTTCCATGCTTCACAACCAGAGAGTCTTGGAGCTGGACAGCATTCCAATCACGCAGGACACCCTCCCTTAACTGGTGTAGCTAAAGGAAATAAACTTTTCAAAATTATTATAATATTATTATTATTATTATTAATAGTATTATATTAATAGTCTACTGTAGCTTGTATTAGAATAACCAGTGAAAGTCTTAGTTAAAGACTTAGCAGCTAATTTATAGCATAGATTATATCTAATATGTAATGTTTTAAGAAATATACTATACATATATTATTACTATATATACATTCTACTTTTATTGTGTATTCTTGTCAAAAGTCAATATATATAAGTATATTGCATTTTCTGAATATGCATTTTGTAATATATTTGTAATATGCACACAAATAAACATCTGTTTCAGTTCCATATTTTGTTGTCTGCTTGCAGTGTTACAGATGAATAAATGAATTTCTTATGTCTTCAGAGATTTTTAAAAGACTTCGTTAGTGAGGCCTCATTACACTAATGGAATATACTGCAAAGCTCAGCTCCTGGACCTCCCTTGCAAAGTTAATTCCATTGTGAAATTAGAAAATTCACTAATGAGTACCTTAAGGATTACATCAAATCTCCTGCTCTTAAATAAATACACCACTGATTTTATTAGATTAACCAATCATTTCTTAAGGGGACTCATTTCTGGTATTGAACTTTCCGTGTATGTGAGATTAGAAAACCTTTCTGTTTCTGTGGCTTTTTCTCTCTGTGTTGTGTATTTGTGTGCAATGACATACAATACCAGTCAAACCTTTGGGCACACAGGAACTGGATGTGCAGCTTAAACGCAGTTAAACACAAAAATAAGCTTATGCTTATTTTTTCTGTAACACAAAAACTGTACATCAGAGTAAAGAAAGGTTTTACGGACTGATGAGTCTGAAGACCATAAACAGCAGAGGTGTGAAAACATTTAGATATGCAGATTTCTTTGAAAAATTTCTTAGAAAGCAGGTCTCCTAAAAGGGGCCCAATCTGTAATAAAGACAAAGTGTGTAGACACTTAATCAACACACAACACATCATGTTATTATTAATATTATACACCGATGCTTGAAAGTTTGTGAACCCCCATTTTTTATTATATTTCATTATAAACATGATCATATTTTCGCACAAGTCCTTAGAATAGACAATAAAACCCCAGGTAAACAAACAAGAGACTAGTACACTTGGATATTTTTTTATAGAGGAAACTGAGCCAACATTACAAATCTGTGAGTGCCAAAGGTATGTTAACCTCTAGGATTGGCAGTCAACTTTAGAATCAGGTGTTTTGGATCAGTGGGAAGACGAATGGCCACAATGTTGTAAGCACAGAGATCAGAGTAAGATCTTGAAAGGGTTCACAAACTTTCAGACACCTCTGTGTTTTATTGTTGAGGCTTCTGTGTCATTTAGTGTTGATGTTTTCTGTTTCTGGTCTTTACACAGGACTGTATATGTGTTAATATTCCTTAGGCTAGGTCGCAACCTCTTCTCCAGCACTCTTGGGAAAGCTATCTCCCATAGCTGCCTGAGAGAATGATAAGAATGTATAAAGCTGCATCAAGACCAAAGGGGGCCCAATTTCTAACGTTAAACAGAAGACAGTATAATTAAATCAAGTGTGTTGGTCTGTAATTTTAATACCTTCACTATCATGCCCAAACAGCATGACAACAATCAAACAGGGAACCCATTATTTTGTTTTGATCCAATAATTAACATATCATTGCTATGGGAGCAAAACATTTAATTTTTTTTCTTTCATTTTTCGATGTCACTTTTGTTTTTATATTGGGGTATTAAAGAATGGACCAACAGAAATCGTCCAGACTGTTTCATTAAAATTCCAGGTGCCTTTTTCTTCTCCTCTGAATTTACCTTTTTCAGAAATATCAGGTTTGGTTCCAACAGGTTATGATGCCAGGTGTGTATGTGTGTGTTAAAAGTGAACATGCTGCTTATGGTGGGACCCCCTCCGGTTGACGATTAATCAGTGGCACTATGTCGGCAAATCTCCGGGCTAAAAGTGGGCCGACCAAAGCCGACCCCAGGATAAGCACCCCGCTAATTCTAGAAATCTCCAAGCAGTTTCGAGAAATAGGAAGCTTATCACACAGAGTAATCTCCGCAGATGAGGATCCATGCTGCTGCTGTTGCTAAGCGTTAGATTCAAGACTAGGCCATGGTGGTGCCAGTAGCGCATTACCGTGAGCAGAGATCCTCTTACAGTGTGGCTTTTTGCCTTGTTAAAGACTTTTAAATGGCAACGCATAAAGGTGGCGAGTAAAGATGCCACCAAGGTTTTGGAGCGATGGCATTAAAGTTCTCTAAAGACCCTCAAGGTCTCGGAGTAACTTCTACACCATGTAGGTCCTTTAATATTTACAACGGTTCTTGATACGTGCTTTACAAAAAACAGTTCTTTAATTATTTCCCTTAAACACCAATAAAGGGTGTTTCCTAGAACCATACATTCCAGCTCAAAACTATTTTTAATATCTTTTTATAGTCAAGGCTTTCATTCAGACTTATAGAACAAATATTTCATGTTATAATATATGCCTGACAGAATTTTTAAGCCTTTACTGTAAATGTTAAAACAGTTAGAAAAAATTGTAGCCTAAATATTTAACATATAGTTCTGCCTAAAGTTTGTGAACTTTTTCAAATTCTTTATTTTTCTGTGTAAATATGACCAATAACATCACACGAATTCTGAAAGTTGACAAAGAGAGTCCAATTAAACATATAGTGAAGGTCATTCATTTGTTGAGGAAAATGATTCAATATTACAGCTGTGAGGGCAAAGGTACCTGAAACATTGCTTTTAGTATCTTGTGTGATTCTTTTGTGCAGCAGTACCTGCGACTACACACTTTCGGTAACTGCTGATCAGTCCTGCATGTTGGTTTGGAGGAATTTCAGCCCGTGGCTCTGTACAGAACAGCTGGGATGTTGGTGGGATTCTTCAAATCAAGGGCTTGGACTTTAACAGTATTGTTTTTCTTTGGTAGAACAACATCTTTGTTGATTAACCACTTCTAGGCAAGGTGACAATTGTCTTGAGTTTTCTCCATCTGTACACAATCTATCTGACTGTGGACTTTGAGCGCTTTAAAGATGGATTTGTTTTCTGAGGGCCTCAGAAATCTCCTTTGTTCCTGTCTTCTTATGTTCATTTAAAAAACCTGTGTTGTGAACATCTTTGACTTTGATAGATCCCTGTTCTTCAAATACAACAGGGCGTCTACTCACATCTGACTGTCATCCCATTGATTGAAAATACCTGATTCTAATTTCATCTTCTAATGAACTGGTTATCCTGGAGGTTCACATACATACATACAATAATATCAAATAATTTTCCTCAATAAATAAATTAATAAATAATATATTTTAGTCTCGTTTGTTTATTTTGGTTTGGTCAATTTTTTTCTGAAATATATGGAAAAGGGTCCACAAAGTTTCAAGCACCACTGTATCCTGGGACAAAAAATTAAAAACAAAATTTGAAAGAAATCACAGAATTATGTTATGTGAGTCCCAACATTATAACTAGGTGTTACTATGTTAGTGTAAGTGTGTTGAGCTTTTAGGGATTAATAGCTGGCCTCACCACTTCCACCAATGCTACAAAGATAGTATTAATTAATAAACTGACATTAATTTACTTTTATTTTATTAATCAATCTCACCTCTGGCAACTACTGATTTCCAAAAACTGCAAACATGATATATGCATAATTGATCATATTAAAATCCTGAATGGGTAGTCAATATAAGCAATTAGGCTAGCTTTAGATGGGTATAGGTTGAGTGGCATGAGTAACCTGTTCAAGGCATACCAATAGAGAATTGAGAGACTGTTTTTTTATTAATTGAAAATCATATTTGTAAGTGGAGGGGCCTGGGAGGGCGGATTTTTTTTCTAATGTCCTTGTTACACCAATTAATTGATTCTCATACTACTTTTCTCTCAGCTATAGTAAAAATATGAGCCATAGTTATGGGAAAAAGCACCCAACACTCAAGACACAATGTTCTACTGCAATTACAACAGTAGTAACAATGCCAGCTAATTAAATTTCTTAATCAAATCTTACTGTTCGGTGCACTAATTTGCTTAATTCCCAGGAATTGTTCTTGGCATTAAATCCTCTCCAATTCGCCAGCTTTAGGGCTTTAATTGTGCTGCATATGTTTGCAAACACACACACATATCAGTACCTACGTGTGTGCTTGTGTGTAAGCGACCGTGCATTTTCCAAAACACTGCTTTAATGGACTTCAACTTTAAATCAACGAATGTGGACACATACTGGCCAAAGTGTAGATGTTGTAAATATGTTTCATTCGTTCAGACTTCGCAGCTTATTAAATGATGTTCATTTTCTTATTTCAATCAGTAGACCTCCCTCTATGGGTGGTGTGTGAGGTTTTTGGGTTTTATCTGCTTAAACTAATAGGATCTGTGGACGGGGCCTGGGTGGATTAGAGCGAGGGAGACTTGGGTCTGATTAGCGGAGAGTGAGGTAAGAAGATGATCATGCTGCGAAGGCGATCAAAACAGTCTGTCCATGTTTTACTGCTGTAAGACATTCCAAAGCTGATTTCATCAAATGTCTTGATTCCCTTCAAGCTCATTGATGCCCATCGGTCAGTTATTGTAGCAATCTGTATCTATAACATTCACATGGTGCTGAGTTCAGCTATTTTGGGCATGATGAGCTAAAACATTATTATAACTTACATATGAAGCAAATCACGTTAATTATCTCTAAACAATGTCAAGGTCTGGGATATATTAGACAGTCGATTCCCATAGTCGTCATGTTGGATTTGGGTAAAATGGGCAGGAGTGTAGATCTGAGTGACTTTGGCTCAATTGTTGATGCCAGATGACAAGCTTGGAGTATCCCCATAAGAAAGGATTATGGGGTACTCCAGCTGTGCTCCAAGGGTTCTGGTTCATTAATGGGCTAGGGCTATCCCATATCCCATAATATATCCCATATCCCATACAGAAGTACAAGTCAAATATTTAATGTGGCTTACAAAAGAAATTATGTGTCATAACATATTGTGTTTACCTGCGGAAGTGATGGAACCAGGATGCACAGTGGGAACAACAGAAGCGAATGAAGGAAGAGCGATGCTCTAGAAAACTTTGTGTCTGGCCATTCATGTGGACACATGTCAAATGGTAAATCTAATTAAGATCAATTAAGTTTTAAATTGAATTAGTCCTAAAAAAAACTCTACAGCATTTTCAATAGTAATATGAAACAACAGACTCCTTGAAAACGTATCAGAAAAATGTTCTTTACGAACTGAATCCGCAGCTGTAAGATGTAAATTAGGTGATGTTTGAATTTCACACTGTTAAAATCATTATATTCTTAACATTCATTCAACAGGGGTTCAAAAGGGGTCCAAATGTTATTTTACTATTACACATTTCACAGTTGCACATTTTCCTTAGGAAGCAACACCTTTGCTTTCATTTACTGACCACTTTATTAGAAACACCTACCTTGTACTTTCCATGACTGGTCACTTTATTAGAAACACGTACCATGTGCGTCCACCCACTGGCCACTTTATTAGAAACATCTGCCTTGTACTTCCACAAACTGGCCACTATATTAAAAGCACCTACATTGCACTTCCACTCACTGGCCACTTATTATTATAAACACCTACCTTTTACTTCTATTAACTGGTCATATTATTAGAAACACCTACCTTGCACTTTACTTACTGATCACTTTATTAAGAACACTCACTTTGTTCTTCAAATCACTGGCCACACCAATTGTACACCAACAAGGTGGAGCTACAAGGGGGGGGGGAGTTCTGATACCGTATAGTGCAAAAGCCATTATTCCATGCCATTGTGGTACACTGTATAGAGAAGAAAGCCACCTGAAATTTATTTTCCAAACTCCATTGTTAGGTAATCGATAGGATAATCAATAGGACACAGCTCTAGTTTAGATGCAAGGAGTAATTTAGTAATGGCATCCAATTTACCTGGATCCACATACAATCTAAAAACCTGTCAGACAGATATACCAAGCAACTGGATTGTTTAGCTGGACTCAGTAAACTAAAAGACCTGAACTAAAAACATGTCTCTATAAGTACATAATCGCTTTGAGCTGAGCATAGTTACTCAAGTTGACCACATTTATTTTCTACAGTTGTTAGTTTTCATAATTTTGATTGCATCGTAAGAGAAAAAAAATGTGGATTAGACACTAAAAGGTGCTAAAACACCAAACAAGTCTAGACTGTACGACTACATTTGGGGTATTAGTGAAAATCGTATTACTTAAAGCACCAAATTATTGCTTTAAGAAAAATCATAAACATACAGGCTTGGTTTGGTCTTTAAAGCTGAAGCGGCTGCGGAAACTGAACAAGACCACAGCAGCATGAGTTTAACCGAAGAACCCAAACATTAAACATGCATGTTCATCAAGGAGCAGCAGTGTATCACCATTCATGTGCAGTGGTGTGTAAATAAGTGCTGTGCATTGGCTTATATACAACCACAACGGAAGCATAGTTCAGAGCTGATGTGAGCTAATCCATTTCTTCCACGGTCACTTTAGCACCCTTTAGTTTCGTTGCTCCCCATTTACCCTCTAGATTACTTCCGTTACTCTGCTCTTTCTACTGTATCCAGCATAATCTTGTCTGTGTTGTTTTCATATCTTCTACTTCAGATTACAGAAATATGACATTCATTAACCAAGGAAGTTTAACACAAGCAGAATTCATTACAGAGCAAAACAGTAGTAGTGGTAAAACCCGCTGATTTCTTAGAATTTCTGCAGAATTCAGTGTTTGAAATATAGTTTTTCAGAGGGTTTTGGTGTGAAAAGGTTGATTATAGATTATACGTATAAAAGTGTATAATCAGAAAAATCAGTTTACTTTGTGGAATATTTTTTTTCTGCATGCATCCCTCCACCATAATTGGGTTTAAAGGTCAAAGGTATAACAAAATAACATCTCAGCCAACATAGAGGTGGACGTCTGGTTCCTACCACCACCACTGTGACTAAGTCTGACTTGGTAAGTTTCTATAGAACGAATGACTTTGAATATTGAATATATTTTGAATCTTAACCAATAAATGGTGTAGAACTTCTGAGAATTCACTGAAGTTCCCCTTTGTCCAACAATAGAATTCTACAAAATAAAGACTACACCAGACAACCTAAACTGTTAGGGTGTAAGGTGTTAGAGCATTTTAATCTAATGCCTCTAATTAATATATATTATATTTGGTATATCGTCGCTGTCCAATGAAAAATGTGTATCTCCATATTTGTCAATATTTCGTTTTCTATATCATTTCAACATAACATCTGCTGTTAACGTTGGGTGAAAGTTTTATGATGAATGGACCAATAGAAATGCTCCAAAATAGCTTGTAAAAAGTTTAGGTTTTATGCCTCTCCCGTAAAGTTGCAATTTTGGAGATACTTGTTTTTCATTGGACAGCGACAATATGTAATATATATGTACAATGGTGCAATAAATGTTTTAATTTTCACGTTTAAAATTTCTCTTGGAGCATCATTGTAGTCAGATGACTAGGTTGGAGGATCTCCAAGCTTATGGATTGCTCTTGGAAAGCAGACAGACAGACAGAGGTACAAGTCACAAGTCAAAGAATTTTTAACGATGAGGAATAATGTGTCAACATATTGCGTTTACCTGAGGAAGTGATGGAACCTGGATGTACAGTGGGAACAACACAAGCTAGAGGAAGAAGTGTGATTCTCTGGAAAACTTTTTGTCTAGGCGTTCATGTGGACATCAATTTGACACATGCCACCTACCTGTAGACCAGCCAAACCCTATTATGGTAGTGGTATTCCCTCATGACAGTGCCCTGACTCAGCAGGATAACACACCCTGACACCCTGCACACATTGCTAGGGAATGCTTTGGTGGAACATGAAGAGTTCAAGGTGTTGCCATGACCTGCAAATCCCCCAGATGTGACTGAACATCTGTGGGATGCGTTGAACCAACAAGCCTGATCCATGGTGGCTTCGTAACTTAGAAGACTTGAAGGATTGTCTCCTAATAGTTTGGTGCCAAGTAGCTCAGGGCACCTTCAGAGGTCTTCTTGAGTCTGTTTTGACTGTTTTGGCACCATGAAGAGAAGAAACAGTACATTAGCCAATTGTACTTTGGGAATCTTTCATTAAAATGAATCGAAGCACAGAATTGCACATTGCAAGTTACACATTAAGTGCCATATTAAAAGTATTCAGCACAAATACAGTCAAGTCAATTAATACCAATAGTGTGTGACTATTAATGGAGTTATGGAATAACTAAAGTGCCCTGCATCCTGCCGTTTCCCATGACAAAGTTCTCATAATTCCCATCACCACCCTGCCCACTCCCTGTTCCTCAGTCCGATGACAGCCACGCAGAACTCCAGCCCAAGTTCTCAGCGTTTCCCCCCTCTTTAGCCAGTCTTCCCTCAAACTACGTCCACATGTTGCAGGCACAGTCTGAATTTTGACAGGCAGAATCAGAAGTTTTATAAGCTCTCATTTGTTTTGAGATTAAATTAGAATAAATCTGCTAAAGCCAATTTAGATTTTATGGTAAAAAGTCATTTTCAAGAATTCTTCCATGATAAAATTATTCTAAAATGTGTTATATCCAAATTTGTTACACATGTATATGCAGTATTTACAATGAAACTCCACATATACTCAGTACCCACAACACACTATTTCGACATTTGTGCCAAAAACAGTGTGCAAAAACAGCCTTTACTTTCAATGTAAGTTAAGGTAAAGAGGATATATTCCAAGTGATTTTAGAGCATTTCTATTAATCTATTGATTATAAAACCTTCACAAGATAGAAGACATAAAGGACAGCCTCATCAAAAACAGAGATACATGTTTTATGTTTTTCTTTGGATAATGACGATATATATATATATATATATATATATATATATATATATATATATATATATATATATATATATATATATATATATATATATATATATCCTCAATCATGCAGAAATATAATTTTCTTTTTCAGAAATCTCTGCATTACAGAAGCTAAAGGAGTTCATTTCTAGTCTCACCAGTAGATGGCAGGAGACGCTCATTTAAACCACTGCTTCACATCTTCGTTCTTATTGTGCTTCAGCACTGGAACTTTTCAAACTCTAAAATGACAGATAAAAGTATAAATAAATAAATAAATCAGATGTTTTGTAAGTTTGCAATCAGTAAATGGAAAACTATTTGGTTAAAACGTTGTACTTACTGTACAACAGCTTCCTACGTTCACCACTAGGGGGATCCTATAGACCGTCATCTGCACAAACACAAAGAGAACCTAAAGAGCATCGGGGTCCTTGTGGAAAATCCATGACCCTCTCTCCTCCTCTTCCATCGCCATCTATCTCTAACGGTTGCTATGGTGACTGAGCTAGGCCCGGGCCACCAGTAGCCCCTGATGACCCCTGAAGTAACCTTTGAACTACGAGGCTATGGCCTGGGATGAGAGGTCAGGAGTGACCAGAGGGCATTTCTATGATTGGCTGTGTAAGCAGCCCACGTAGCCTCAGCAGGAGGATGAAGTGTGGACCATACTGTAGATGTGTAGCTGGATACACAGAGAGAGGAGGTATTGCGTTCTTTACTGTAGATCATGTTACAGCAGAAAACCGCATAACTAGATCAGTGCATTTAGTACTTCAAACACAATATTATCTGTGTATGGCGACTATCAGTGCTGCACTGCTGCTGATGTTTGGTATACTCTTGAAAACAAAGGTGCCACAAGGGCGTCTTTGGAGTGAGAACCAATTTTAGTTTAAAAGGCTCCTCAGACATATGGATGATGCTGTGATGTTTGTTCTAAAGCTCAGAAAGTTCATACATTTACAGCTAACTGGCAAGACTAGCTAAACTGATAACAGACAGGCTTACGCTGACTAAGGTAAGTTAAAGTTGAAATGGTTTACAGCTCAAAGTCTTTTTACTATGTGGACTAATATTAAATAAAAGTACAGTAAATGTTAAGATTTCTCTCTCTCTTCATCAGTCACTGGGAGTCGATAAAAAACATAAGTTCTCACCTTAGTATGACAGTCAGTCTTTATTCTTGCCAAAAACACATGTCTAAAAACAATAAGTACTATTAATGTTGGAATTCTGACACATATTTACATGGATGTAAAAAAACATATCAGTTTTATTTGATCCGGGGTGAAAAACATTTCCTGCCAAATTAGCTATGTGGATGAAGTAAGACTAGCCCAGAGGACAAACTTGCCATGTTTTAGGTGTAAAAATGAGTTAAAATAGATGAAAGAAATAGAATGTATAAATTTACATGCTTTAATTTTCCCAAAACACAACATTTTTGTTATACCGTACATGTGTATTCACCCTCTGAATGAAACGCTGTGTTGCACATGTAAGTTACTCCTCTGTCAGCTTTCACATGTTCATTTGTGCTGCTTGAGTTTTTATTTTAGTACAAGTGTTATGAATGTCACCAGCTGGAATTTTGATTTACATTGTAAGTAAAATGTAAGGTAGGATAAAAGCATTGATTAGAAAAGGCTTGTTTGCCAGAACTTGAGATCCAAGCCAATAACCATGAAGGAACCCTTATGTTTAAAAGACACATATCAAGAAAAACTGATAAATTAGAGTTTAATTTAAAAGTTTAATTTACCTGAGAAATTTTAAATAAGAAATCATTTTAAAATGTGTAAATGTGGTTAAAGTTGTTTTGATTGAACTGTTCATATATTATATACTTTACATGCAGAGCCACCTAGAGCCCTGATGAGCCAATGATCCCTTGAAAATACAAATTAGAAAGGCTTCTTTTATATGTGATAAAAGTAAAAAAGAATCTATTTCTTGTTAATTCACTTATATGTTACTCTGTACCAAAGCATGTCAAACCCATCATGTGTTTTTAAAAATAATATATAGACAAAAAATACAGACAAAATAATAGAATAGAATAGAACACTCTGTAAGAATACCATAGAATTATTTTACTCATTTAAGCAAAATTAAAGATATATTTTTCACAGTTGTGTCACTAATTAAAAAATATGTGCATACAGAACCCCACTTCCCATCTTTTACTCATGGCCCTGGAATCCTCTCCATTTATAGGTAGTAGTAAATGCTTCATTAAAAGATTTGAACTTCGTTGTAGTGTGTTCACTAGGTTAAACTACACCACCATGTCCTATTTGTGTTGTAGTCATAAAAAAGGAGTAGCTGTTGTGAAATATAGAATATAGTTCTATTAGCTAGATATTGTTGTTAAGCATGCCCAATTTTGCCTCTACCTAGTCAGTGTATGCACGTGTGCCAATGTGGATATGCAAGTAAATGTGACTACAGTGTGACTAGATTTGTTTATTTGTAACTCAGAGTAGAAACAGTTATATAGAAGATACAAACATAACAATATACATGCATTCAATACCTACAACCACACAAATGTAAAAAAATGAACCTCAGAGAATAAAAGAAGTATATGGGCCATATAGTGCAGATGATCCAAAGACAAAACAGAGACTTTCTCCTGTGTGGTGAGAGAGAAGGAGATGCGCATTCGCCGTCTTTGCCTTTGCCCCTTTCTCCTTCACCCAGCACTTATCCTAAAGATGTAATGGAGGACGCTTACATTCAATGACTACAATCTACAGCCGTGTTGCCCCCTCACACCGAAAGCGCTCGTTGCATGTCGCCTCGCATAATAGCATCCCACTAAATGGCGGAGGCCTAATGCAAAATGTAATGATCACGTGACCACAGTCCCCCGCACCCACCTAATCCATCCTTTAGCTGATGGCCTGTCAATATTGATTTATGAAGGTAATGGCTGTGGGCTGATAAAAGGTACGTGAGGATGATGGCGTGGAGAGCAGAGGTGAAGGTGGACATGGAGCTCTTTCAAAATAGGAGAACGTGGAAGGATGGAGGTGTGTAAGCGTAAGCTTTAAAAACGAGAGCGTGCTGCTGGGAAATGTAATGTTTGTGAGCAAGACAAAACAATGAAATTGTGCAGCTTTGCACGAGCCTGTTGTTCTTGGTTACTGATATTGCTGGGGTGTATTCTTTGTGGAGTTCTCTTTAATAAATGATAAAGAACATACCGCAGCAACTTCCACATTCCACAGCAATGTAGGAACCGTAGAAAAAAAAAAGATTTGTTGTTGCAATGTGAAAAGGTATGTAACCTGACTGAAAGGTTCACTAAGAAATCAAACTTACCCTCAGACCAAATGCAAAAGATCTGCCACAAGAGCTACAAGTCTAATAATACATATGTTATAGGGGGGATATAGAATTCCATTACTTCTTAGCTGTGTGAGTCCACAAATGAGCTGTCATTTGTTTCCCAACTGCAATTACTTTTACAAATATGTGTCCTTTACAACCTGCGTTCCTTTGTCAGATAAATAACTTAAAGCATTAATAACATCTACTACAGGGCTTAGCATGTCCCAGTCCAGTAAACACTTTACCGTGAAAAATATTTTTTTAAATATGAAATAATGAATGAATGAATGAATTCTTTAATTTTATAAAAATGTACATTTGTTGTAGCTGACAAAATTCGCTGAAACTCTGGAATGTTCTACAAGTCACATATTCATCAGGAAATAGCATTATCCAAGTGTCCTGAGGATTATAGGAAGAAGAAGAGATCTCTTATTCTTTTTCTTTATTCTCAGTGATTTAGACTGATGAGGTCGGTTTGAATGTCAACCCTGTTACTCAAATTATAGATTGAAAGTAATTTGTTTCTTTAATGTCCTCGTGCCATTAGCATGGATGCTAGATGACCACACATTGCGGGGGTGTCCAGTCTTATCCACAAAGGGCCGGTTTGGTGGCAGGTTTTCTTTCCTACAAAGCAACAGCTCACCTGACCGGTTGCTTAAAGCCTGATCACCTAATTAAGAAGGTAGAACCTTTCATGATTCTACTTGTCTGGACTGACAACCTACAGTTACACCGGCCCCTTGTGGATAAGAGTGGACATCCCTGGTATTTCCTTTTTCTATGCTAATGTCAGAACAGAAAACGTTGTTAAGTTCAGATGAAAAAATATTTTTTTATTTAAAGTTAAATGGTTTGTCCTGTAGATCCAGTGTGAAGCTGAAAAAGCAAGAAACAATGAAGAGCTTCTTTAAACTATTTCTTTAAAACTTTGCTGGACTGTTGTTGAACACTGGGCTCTATATAGCATCTTACTCTAGGGGCCCCACATCCACCCACCATCATCAAATTCTTTTGTATACAAGAATAGTTAGAATTAGTACGTAATTGAGTTTGAAAAAATAATAAATGCAATGAAATCTCTGGATGCACCACACCTTTTTAAACTAGTAATAATATAATAATAATTAATAATAGTTGCACAGTAAAAGTCAACAGTCTATGTTACATTCTGTCAACTTATTATTCAAATGCTCTTTTAGGTTTTTGTTATATTACTATAGTGTGGGTAAATTATACAGTACAATATATACATTCCATGGTTATGCATAACAGACTGTACTGAAGCATCCAGTCAACAACAGGTACAGTGTACACTCAGTGGTCACTTTATTAGGTACAGCTTATTTTATCTACAGTCATCGAACATTTAACTGCTATACTTACCATATATATGCACTTTGTAGTTTAAGCATTAAATACCGAAGTCCATCTATTTCTCTGCATTTTTAAATTCCAACTTAACCAACAGAGCATGCAGAGAAACAAAGGAACTACAGTCTGTAATTATAGAACTACAAATAGCACAAATATAGTTAGAGAATAAAATGGAAAATTTAAAAAAAGAAATGCAAAGAGATGTACCCAATAAAGTGTTCAGTATATAGTTACTGTCCACCTTTGATGCTTTTGGTGTATACATCGTTTAAACTTGACAGCTGTCGTTTACATTGTGTGAAGATTTTATGATTAAATGTCCAATAGAAATGCTCCAAAATCACTTGAACAGAACTCTGGCTCCACTGACTTATATTAAAAGTTAAGAATGTTTTTGTCCTCTTCTGCAAAGTTACCATTTTTTAAGATACTTGTTTTTCTTTAAACAGCAATGATTTGTTTAACAAAAACAACATACTAAAATACTGATTTTAAAAAACTGATCTTTAGATCAGCATACTGCTGGTTCTGTCAAAACTGAAAAAATTATGATGCATGTTTTTTTGCCTTTAAATCTTTTTGATTTTGAGCAGGAAGATTCAGTCTTTAACTTTGTCACCTGGTCCCTTAAAAGTTCAGTGATAATCTAAAAATAAGTTAACAAAACACTTGTTTTGCATTCTGTTAACTTGTCATTAATTTTATGTAGTTGAACTAGAAAAAAGTCAGCCAAGTTACTTTTTGAGTTAAAACACTGAATAATTTTAACAGTGTAAATATATTTTTTATGATTGTAAATGGGGGAGAGTAGAAAAAACATTTATAATTTATTTTCATTAAATACAGCATATAGTTTCTGTTTTACCAACAACAAAGGCAGAACAACACTCAGTCTTAAAGCCCCTAAGAACTTAAGGTCTTTTTTAATTCAGCAATGTAATGATTAGCTCCCCAGTATACAAGTACAAAGTATTTCTTATGAATACTCTCCCAAAGTCTAATAAACCTGTACTACATTACTTCAGTAATTATTGGTCCTGAAAGTGGTCAGACTACCATCAACATAACCCTGACCAATCACAAGGCTAACATGGTGCAGTGCAGATGCATAGAGCACGTTTCACTGAGGAGCTTCAGTATCTTAATTTAGAAGACTAACAGTTGTACCAAAACCCTCAGGCTGAAGCTGGAGCTGAACCTGCTGAAGAACAGAACCTGTGACCACAACTTGATTAACTTTTTCACAGTTATCTGTTAATCTGTATTAATGTCTGTTGTTTTAATTCTGCTGGAAAGTAAGAAAGCTAGAATTTCGTCATCACTGTGAACACAAGTTGTCTGCTGCTTGTGCCGTGCAATGGAAGTATCACATGTTTAGCTGCTTTTTTTTTGTAATTTTATACTTTCACTTAAATATTTGTACTTTACAATAAAATAAAATAAAACGTAATATTTAAAGCACTGTGTTTTATGTTGTAATATAAAGAAAACATACTTGGTTATGGTCATGTCCGGACCATTCTTAGAAAGGAAGAATTTATCTTCTTTTATCTTCATTTTAACATAACACCAAAGTTTAGTATTATAAAAAGAAAATCTGTTTTTTAAAATTTGTTCTCAAGGGTTGGTGCTGTTCAAATGGTTTCTCTGAATAGATGCTGTAAAACAGGGCTATCCAATCCTGATCCTGAACATATCTACTAATCTGCAGAGTTTACCTCAAACACTGTAGGGGCCTTCTGGGGCATCTGAGTATTTTTTAACCAAGTGAGTAGAATCTAAAATCTCCAGGGTGGTAAATCTCCAGCAACTGAGCTAATAACCACTGTTGGTAATGAGATTTAAGCTTCCATAACACCATAACAGACCGAAAGTTGTAGCACAAATAAACATTTAGAGGTTTACAGATGGGTATCTCTAAATATTCCTTATTCAAAATAAAACTACCTTTACAAGATGTGCAGTGCAGACGATTTGAGAACTAATACATGTTTAAAGAACCTCCACATAATCTAAAGGCCCTGTACTGATTAACTGTTTCTCCAGGAAGAGAAGATCTATTTAGCTTTAATTTAAAGTGGGTACTTTAGACGCATATGGCTTTGTCCCCCTGCCTCTCATTGGAAAAGCCTGAAATTAAAGTGAAGCCTGACAGTTTAACCTTGTGACATGTCTTTTTAACCTTTCCACACTTCTCTAACACACTTCTCCAGAAGATGCGTCCTTCATGAGGAGGCTAACAACCTCCCAGCTATTCCCAGTGTCATTGCAAGATATCCCTGAAGTCCTGTAAAAGAGGTTTTTAACAGGACCCTCGACACAGTGACCTTTCACCTGCCAGAACTGACCCTAAGGTCCTGACCTTACTGCCATCCCCTGACTCTCCATGTTACACCCGCCCCCTTTTCTGATGCCTTGTTTACTCCTCCATACTGGTCATGTGTCTGTTCATAACATTCTGTTTGGAACAGGAAAAATCCTTTTATATTTAAACATGTTTATACTTGTGTATTCAAATTCTATTTTATGAAGAATGGAATAAAAGAAATGCTCCAAAATAGCTTGCAAATAATTCTGGTTCCACTGACTTCATTTAAAAGTGCAGACAATTTTTTCTCCACTGTAAAATAGCCATTTTTGAGATACTTTTTCTTTGGACAGCAATGATATGCAGGCAGAGAACCTGACAAAGTGAAGTAAAATTCAAGTAAATATCAATGCATATTCCAGTATAAACATAGATCCAGATATTATTGCACAAGTACTTAAATGTTTTGGTATATACAGATGTTTCCTGATGCAAACAGGACATTGTGGAAGGGCAGATATTCACACAAAGCTAAGTATGGAGGAGTAAACCAAAAAGAGAAAATCAGGCTGTTCTGTGAATGAAAGAGGAATGAGGGGATGGCAGTAGGGTCAGGACCTAAGGGTCAGTTCTTAACCCTGCAATAATGAACAACCTGCCAGACCAGAGAAAATTACAGTATTGAATCACAATATTGTTTGTTATGAAGAAGACCTGTTTAACAGATCAAGAACAGTCTTCAGGAGTTGGGTGATGATATCTAAGATTATGATAGAGAGAAGAAAATACAAGCATTGCATTGCATTACATCACCAGCATCTATATTAATAATTATGCATCACAGATTTCAAGCTGTCATTGGTTGCAAAGGATTGTACCCCTGTACCAAATAATGACAATTGTGTTAACTGTGATGGTTTGTCACTGCAGCTAACATGCTACACTCCTAGTTATTGTTTCATTTTAATGTTCATTTTGTTAGTTTAGTGTCAATGTGCTTTAATACTGAGAAAAAAATACCAACTGTGCCTTTTCCTACTGACTGCTCTGCACTGTTATTGGGAATGCTCCCTCAGCCAGTATTGGAATCAACTGATCATTGGTTCTAACAAAAGCAGGCAATTTATTATTTTTCATTTTGGCCGATCTGTGTTACAGTTGTTTTTAAATGAATAATATCAAGTCAAGTAAGTGCTTTTATTCTGTGTTTAAATACAGCTGCTACACATGTTAATATGCCATAACATAGTTATGCATATCTTGTTATAATAAACAAGTAGTTACCAAGCGCTTTATTTTGTTCATGTTATAATAATGCAGCTGATTTTTCATTAACACATTTGAACTCTGAAATTCTGAAATTCTGCCATAAATATTATGATCAGTGTGTCCTAACTACATTATATGCATAATATCAAACCCCTATATAATTACAGAATATAGATAGTTGCTGTCCAAAAAAAAATGTCTCTCTATTTTTGTCAATTTTAATTTTTCTAAATAATTTGAACAGGACAGCTGCCATGTATATTGTGTGAAAATGTCATAAATGGACCAACAGAAATGCTCCAAAATAGCTTGGAAGAAATCCTGGTTCCTTTGACTTACTTTAAAAATAAAGTCTGTTTTTGTCCTGTCTTTTAAAGTTACCATACTTATTTTTCATTGGACTGAAACAGTATGTTCTGTATGTTTTAATCAATGCTGTGCTTTTTTCCGAAGGAGAAAAACACACACACTCAAAAGTCTGAGACCATATTATTCCTTCTACTGATACACATGTTCAGAGAGCTCTAAGGTAGATTTATTCTTCTGATCAGAGGCTTTTCAAAAATGTGTCTGTGCCAGTTTGAGTGCATGTGGTTACATCTGTTTTTTGTCAATCTTCTGTTTCAGATATTATAAGCGAAATGAGTATAGTTAATAATTATTCTATGGTATTGTAAATATTGTTAATGTTCGCAAACATACAGTGGTATGCAAAAGTTTGTGCACATGATATGTTTTGATGACTTTCAAATTAACTTGTGCATGACAAAGAAAACTCCAGTGTTTAAATTATTTTTTGAAGTTTAAAACGTTTTTAACTTAAGTTTGCAAAAATATTCTATATTTAAATGTGTCCCCAGATGTGAGAATTTTTACTTTCACTTTACTTTCCCTTTATGGGGGTATTTTCTTTAACTTACAATTGTGTATCATGAGGTTGCTAACACTAATGTCTAGCAACTTTATGATACACAGTATAAAGTAAAAAATTGTATGTTAAGGTAACTGGTTGGCTAATTAGCAAGCTGAAACACAGGAAATAGTACTGTTAGCTAATTAATAAACTGCCAAGTATCTTATGTAGGAATACTATGTAGCAATACAAAATGTTCAGTAAAGTTTTTTCTTCAAGGAAAATTGTGTTGGTCTTTTACTTTTTGTATTAATTTTGTATTAAAATACTACTACTAGTAGTATAAGTAGTAGTAGTATAAGTATGAATAGTATGAATAAAAGTAGACATTTATAGTGCTAAATAATATTTTAGTGTTTAAATAAACAATGTAAATAATCAGTTACTTTAAATAGTGTAAATGAGTCAGTTCAATTGTTCAAATCTAGTTCATATAAAAATAACAGGTTCTATTGTCAGAACAGCTGTAAGTGAAAAAATCTTGTGCTGAACGTGCACTGTACAAAAATGCTCGGTCCTTGTACTTGAAACGCAGCCCCTTCTGACAATTTCAAATAAAGGTGTTTCATTCAAAATAACCACACTGTGCACATACACAGTAGGACAATATGTGGTCCCTCTACAGCCTATTTACAGCCTTTATAACAGCTTTAAAAATGACTGTATTAATGTTTGCACACCGCTGTTCTGTCAAACAGAGTAAAGTCAGCTTATACAGACTTTGGTAGCAAAACTCAACTTTTTACCTCCTTTTTTGCATCCATGTCTCCACCCATTTCGGGGAAACTGTGATTATGACTATGTGTGTTTAAAAAGGGGCCTAAAATCACACAGTGTATTCCTGGAAGGAAGATATCAAGGTACAATGTTTGAAGTGGCCTTTGTGTTTGACTGCCACAGCATCATCAGCTTTCTGTGAGAGCAAGCCCACATTTAATGCTAGCTCAAGGCATATTTGGTAGTTGGAGGGGCATTTCCACTCCAGATTTTTCATTTGAATGGTTACCCTTGACTGCAGTGCTGTAATTTAAACATTTAACATTTGTAACCTTGTTAATTGTTAAATGTTTTAACCGTAAATGTTGTGAATCTAAAGTCTGAACTGATTGTATATACCTTGTGTTGGGTAACCAGCTATAGTCTGGTGTGTAAAGCACATTTATATGTCAGATGTAAATATTTAGCTGCAAATTTGCAGGCCAGATTTATGGATAAATCAAAAATATCTGATGGACTGTGTATGGCTGCCTCATTAAGGGGGATCTCTGCTTTAAAAAGAAAGGAAAGCTCTCAAAAGCCTATTCCACCCACCCATCCACCCCCCCAACCCAGCACTTTTATTTTGATTTTAGGAATGTATCTCAATATAAAATCTGATATGTTATATTTGTTTATGTTTATGTAAGAAAAAAAAGTTTGGATTTACTCCTTCAGGTTATGAAGAGATAACTGTCCAGTGGAATGTAGCTTTTGTTGAGTATATATTCTGACATTTATTTTCCTCTACAATCTCCTGACCCAATTCTTGATTTAAACCACAGACGCTCCCCAGCTGTACCTGTTGATGTCAGATGGCTGCGCAGACTGAGAATCCACCGGGAGCCATGGCCTTGAGCGGTTAGACGGAAAGTGGGATTGGGGTTAAGAGGTGTCAGGAGGACCTCGAAAGGCCTTGAGAATGTAAGGACTCTCCAAACACAGCACTCCACAACACATCTGATTAGCCACAGTCATTTACACTAAACACTGCCATTTACTCACATACTCACTTGACACATCCGCACCAGGAAGCTTCTTCACACACCTCTTCAACCTTTCACTGACACACTTCACAAAATCACCATTCTCACAGAGCCACAGGCAACACACCCTCTCACTCTATCTCAGAGGATGCAGCAACACCACAGGCTGTCCTGTTCACACCATCAAGCTGTTTCACCATAACAGGAGAGGTGTGAGATTGAGAGTGTCTCCTTGTACATAAGACTGTATGGAATTAAATACACCTTCCTTACTCCAGTTGCAGGAGTTACGAGATGGTCTGGTCTCATAGGGGCACTCAGGCACTCATGGACAGGTATTCAATCAACAAGTTCAGAATGATACCAAGACCGTCCATCTCATTGTTTCAGATACACATATAACTGGATCAATAACAAATCAGCGCTGTCCAAAGAAAAACAAGTACCTTCAAAATGGCAACTTTACAGGTGAGGGGGGCAGCCTACTTTTCCAGAACCAGATTTTTTTCTATTGGTCCATTCATCATGAAATGTTCACACAATGTAAACGGCTGCTGCTGCATTTGAATGATGTAGAAAAGTAAAAAACAACAAAAATAGTTTTTCTTTGGACCACAAATTTTTTTTCTTTGGACCGCAACGAAATAAAGCTTTCAAAATTAAGATTAAAATGACTTCAGAATAAAAAAACAAATATTAATAAAAAAGTGCAGTGTGTATTTTTCTGTAAGCAAGAATATATTCAATATACTATCATTTTAAATGCTTTTATAAAAGTGCTTTCTTTAAACAGTCTTTGTACTTAGACACACACGTAAACCACATTTGTCATTGCAGGAAAAAAGGCATTCATGTTAACTAATAAATAAATAAATGTTGTAATAATAACAACACATTTTTCATCATTTTCCTGGGGTCATCCAGTCCAACCATGAATCAAAATCACTGTGTTTACAATATCTGTGAAATGGTAACTGACCTTCTTAATGATGCAATATCTTGCCCACATTTGAAGAAATTAGCATTTACAAACAAAGTTGAATTGTTTTTAATGAGCCATATTTTTTGAAAAGGTTTTGAAATCTGTAAAATCATGTCAAACCATTTCATTTAGAATTGTGAACAAGTTTATTTGTCTACATATTTGGTTGGATGGTCACCTGACATTTCTACGAATTAATATAATATAATATAATATAATATAATATAATATAATATAATATAATATAATATAATATAATATAATATAAATGAATGCCTAAAATAATGACAGTTTTACACTCATTCAGCACTTTCTTAGCAGCATCTCTTTGTGTCTACGTTTACTGGTCATTTTATCGTCTCACACTTCGTAGTTCTACAATTACTGTTGTCCATCTGTTTCTCTGTATATTTTGTTAGCCCCTTTAACTGTTTTTCTGTGGTCAAGACACTCGCAGGCCACCAAAGAGCAGGTAGTATTCAGGTGGTGGATCATTCTCAGCACTGCAATGACACTGCTGTGATCCTAGTGTAATGGTGTGTTGCGGATACTGTCGGCTGGATGTTTTTGGTAGTGGACTTTTCTCAGTCCAGTGGTTATGCTGAGGTGTTTAAAACTCCAACAACACTGTGTCACTGTGTCTGATCCACTCACGCCACCACAACACACACTAACACTCCACCACCACATCAGATCTGCTAAAAAGTGACCACTGAGTGTATAAAAGAGGAGTTGTGGAACAATGAGATATTTAATAGTGGCAGTGGTCTTTAATAATTACCATAGAATCACCATTAGCTGCATTTATCTTAACATGCTGTAGCAATCAGCAGGATTTATCTTACAGATAGCTGAGCTTTCCACACCATACACACCATGTCTCAAAAATGCCATTGGTATGAGATCTTGTTATACTCTAAGGTATAGCTTCAATATCATATTTACAGTGAAAAACACATTATGTACCTATACATGGAAAGTCTATATCTTGGTGAAGAAGCAATAAACGTATTCACTAGCAGCTCTGATAATCATGTTGTAAATGCTAAGGTGGCCTACAGGAAGAAAAGTCTTATTTCCGGAACTGATAGGCAAATGGATTAATGACTAGGTAAACAAACAGCTAGGTTCCTGGATGGTGAGCCCAAAGCTTGAGAAACTCTAGAAGCTACATGGCAGCTACACATCCTTTCAGATCCATGGCGTTGAGTTGTCCTGTCACAGTGGACAGGTGGACAGAAAAACTGTGGATTTTCAGATCTAAGTGGAGCTTGATTTTCTCCTTTCTTCTAAACATTAAGATACTCTATCTGTTGGTAATGGTTTTGGTAGTCTACCAGGTCTCACGTGGATGTTAAGAGGCTCGTTTTATCTGCATCTTTTACCAGTTGTTTAAAACTTAATGCAAGTGGATTCTGTTCTCTGCAGAACTAGTTCCTGAAAACTCATTACTTAATGGATGTTTTGGATTGGCCGGATATTAAATAAATGACAGGTGGTATCTGGTTTTTGCATGGTATTGTATGTCTTGTCACCTGGACCATGAAGAAGGTACGTGGGACAATAGATGAAGCAGACTGTGTTGTTGGGGAGCAGACAACAATTCCCGATTTTCTCTCGCCCGCTTTCGCCTTTCTCCATGAAAACATTATTTTTATTAGCCAGTTTATTTGGTCAGACCGCAGCTCACCAAACCGCAAACACACACAGCAAGCTCTATCATGAATTTTTGAGCATGGAGACCGTCAAGTCCGGAAACATTAGGGAGATGCAACAAGGTGTCGTAAAGATAGATGGAGACAGTGAATGGGAGGATGAGGGGAGAGATGGGGGGAGTGCAGGAAGGGGGAGGGAGGGATAGGAGTGGTTGTACAGTACAATGGTGGCGTATTCTTCTGTTGCTCCGGGCACTGTGTGGAGATGGGTTGGGAAAGATAGGGCCAAACGATTTTTTTAGTGCATTAACAGCCTGGCCATGGAGGGCAATAACAAGGGCAAGATCTGCGCTAAAATGTTTGACATCCTGCACGGGGATCAATGCAAGGCCAGCTTTGCACATTAGAACATCATGCATACCTAGTTCCCGACATCCGACAGTGATACAGGGCTAGATAGCCCCCATATGTATCTTCAGCATCAGTTAGCACATTACGGTGGACAAATGTCTCATGACATTGGTTCCTGTTCAAATGCACATGGAAGCAGTGTAGGTGGAAGTAAACATTTATTTGGCCATGATGGAAAAGTACAGGGGTCTATCCGAGCCAATGGAACATGAGGCCTACACACTGTGAAGGTGCCTAAATGGTTTATGGCTTGTATATAGTGTTTTAGGGTCTTTATTTAAACAAAATTTCAAGGATTTCAGACACATGTATTCACTACAGTCTTAATAAAAACACACAGAACAATTACAAAAACTAAAAACGAGCCAGAGAGCCATAGGTGGCCAAAATACAAATTAATAAACATAATTCCGAATATTTTTTAGAATGCTACCCTAGTTTAGAAGCAAATGATTTTCCACCAACTGATCTTTAGATGATCCTAGGAGTTTGCAGTAAGCCTGCCTCAGCTTAGCAAAGTGGTCTGGATGGGGTATAAATCTTCAGTAGATCAGTAAGATGTGACACAGCTAGGCCATTAAGAGCTTTTATTGTCATGAGCAAGACATTGTAGCTGATGCAGAACCTAACCGAAAGTCAAGAGTAAAGTAATATGTTCAAACTTTCGTTTAATGGTTGCTCCATTGTAAAGTTGTTGGAACCTGAAGTCACAGCAGACCAACATAGCCACTTATATGCAATCCAGTAGCTATGAAGGCATTAACTATTTTTTTAGCTCCAGTGTTAGCATTTACCTTACTTTGAATACGTTTCTCAAGTAATACAACACATAATTCATGATAGGAGGCGAGCCTACAGTGTTGCACCAGGATCTTTAAAGGCACAACTTGTAAGAGGACGCAATCTGTCAAATTCATACTCCACACAAAAAGGGGCAACATACCACCAGAAAGTTATGGAATCCACTCGTATTGTAAGAAACTGTATTGTTTTCTCATTCTCTCATGTTGTACTGATTCAGCTTGACACTACAGTGGTTCACTATCATGTCTTAAGATATAAAATAATATTACAAGAAAGGCTGTGACTAGTCCAGCTGGTTACCTTGCTAACTTCAATAGATAGCCCTGCAACACAGTACATAGACATGTTTTACATACTGTCAAAACTGTTCATTCTTTACCCTCTGTTGGTAATTTTAGTACATTTAGAAATGTTTTCAAGTAAGAATCTTACATATAGCTCCTTTAACTGTGGCATTTGTTTAAGATGACCATTAAAGACAAACATTAAATCTAGAACCTTATTTCAGACATAGGACCAGCAGTATGACCAAAGAGGCTATTTCAATCTATTGAAAGGTTCCTCAGGGAACCAAACTTCCTTTCAGACCCATAGTATTGAGGTGTCCTCTTACAGTGGAAAGATGAACAGAAAACCTGTGGATTTTCAGATCTAAGGTAGGAGTGCAGTTTGATTTTCTCCTTTCTTTCTAAACATTTAGACACTGTATCTGTTGGTAATGGTTTTGGTGGTCTACCAGGTCTTACATGGATGTTAAGAGGCTCATGTTATCTGTATCTTTTACTAAGCTTTTAAAACTTAATGCAAGCGGATTATTTTATTTCAAACCTCTGTGGAAATATCTCCCGAAAACTCATTGCCTAATGGATGTTTTGGATTGGCTGGATATAAAATAAATTACAGGTGGTATCTGATTTTTGCATGGTATTGTATGTCTTATCATCTGGACCATGAAGAAGATATGTGGATGAAGCAGATTGTGTTGTTGGGGAGCAGACAACAATTCAACAAGACAAAAAAAGATTTTCTCTCGCCCCATTACATCTAGAACTTTATTGCAGACACAGGACCAGCAGTATGACCATAGAGGCTCTTTGAAAAGGTTCTTCCTCATTTACAAAATGTGTTCTTTAAAACACAATCTATTGGATGGTTCCTTAGGGAACCAAACATGTTGTTATATGGTATTGCTACAACAAGCCCTTTATTTTTAGCAAATTAAGCAGTTTTACCCAAAAGAAATAAGGTTCTACACTGTGCAGAATCCGGGGGAGAACCTAAAGCATAGACAGTGAAAATTCTTCATGCAACCTTCACCTCTTGCCTCACATATATGAGAGCCAGGACCTAAAATAAGTTTTCTGCATTACTGTTTTCTTTTATGAGAAAAAATAAAGCATCCAGTCAAATCTGGCAGCATAATTTCAGACACATGCAACGGGGAGGACGTGAGCACCTATTTTCAGCAGAGCATTTATCATCCTCTAAACCGAGGATTTCAAAAACCCCACATCTCACAATCAACCCCCACATCTCTCCCTCTCTCTCTCTCTCTCCCTCTCTCTCAATTCCCCTGACTCCCGCCAACGAGGATCAATAAGCTATTGATCAACTCTCTCCATTTCCATTCTATCCCAGTGACAAAAGAGCCTGGGATGCTTAGAGGAAAAGAATATGCTTTTTCGCTCATTTCGCAAATGCCTGCCTTTTGAAATTCGCAGTATGCGTGAGGGGTATGCTGAAAGTAGAGAACTGGAAACTGAAGATGTGATTCTTAAGCTGCTTTCTGTGAGTCTTCTAACACTCCCATACGCGCATGGTAGACAACACAAACAATGCCACGGGCAAAATCAATATCTGGAGAAAAAAAAGGGAATATTTTTAGCTTCTTATGATGTGAGCCTTTGGATGAGGATGCATTTGTGGGAAAGAAAAAGCTGTATGAGATAAGCATGAAAAGAAGCTGCTTCAAGAATATAGACGTCCAAAAGGAAAACAACAGAGTGAGAGAAAAGAGTAAGACAGAGAGAGAGATGTGGAGTTTTCAGCACTCGACAGCCCAACGTTTAATACTGGATGTTAACATATTGCTCTGTATTTCACCACCTGACTCGCCTGCTCACTGCAGTGTACTGTGCATATGCGGATACAGAACTCCATGCAATACCATTCAGGCACAATATCTCCTGCTAATGAGATTCCGATTGACTCTCCCTGCCTCCACTGAGCCTCCACCACTGCCAGTTTACTCCAAGCCCATCTCCCATTGGCTGAGCAGATCCTTTTGATCCACTCACCCACCTCCTCATTGGCCGGAGGGGCTCAATGGGAGGGAGGGATTGATTTATTTGTGGTATTAGCAGATCAATTAATCCCCATTGTGCGTGCCTGCATGCATAGAATGCAGTGTCTTATTGGCTACAGCTTCTTCAGATGAAAGCAGATAAGGAGCACCCATCTCTCACGGCTATGTTTAAGAGATTATGAAAGAAAGGTAAATTATGCAGTGATGTATTTTGCCATACTGTCCCGAAATAATTTCATATATCATATTTTACCACAGGCAAGGAGATGAGGTGATAAGTGCTTGATGGGGGAGAGAGAGATAGAGAGAGCAGGAGAGATATGGGGAGATGAATGGTTGATGAATGGGTGAGGTGAAGATGAATGGTTGGTACAGAGAAAGAAAGGGATGAGGGAAGCACAGAAGACGAAGAGCAGTAGACAACTGGAGTAAAAATAAAGAGAAAAAGATAAATGGTTGAGGAGAACATAAATCGTTGATGGAAAGATAATGTAATGTCAAACAATAGACTACGACCAATGTGATCATAAGGATGAGATGAATGCTTGATTAAAAGAAAGAAAAAAGGACTGGAGAGAGAGAAAGTAAAACAGGTGACAAAGAGTGGACTAGTTATTTACAACAAACAGTGTGATGAATGGTGGGTGCATGCTTGAAGAGAATATAAATGCAACTAACACTGTGAGTATGAAGGTGAACGGCGCATGTAAAAAAAGAAGAAATGAAAGTAAGAAAAAGAACAAAGAAAGATGTACTGAGCAGAAGATGAACAGATTACAACTAACCGTGTGAACATGAAGACAAAACAATGAAGAGTTAATAGAAAGAAGTAAAGAATGGAAGTAAAGAGAATAATGTAATGAAGAACAGCAGAGTACCATATTGCAAATAACAGAATGAGCATGAAGATGAGAAGATAAATAGTGGATGAAAATAAAGAAATGGAAAGAAGAAGGGACAGAAAGAAATAAGTGATGGCGAGCATTAGGACAAGAAAATAGATAGTGTATGAATGATGATATGATGATGGCTGATTGAAACAAAAAATAGAAAGAAAGAGAAAAGAAAAATGTAATGGACAAGCAAATTACATTTAGGTGTGGGGATGAAAATGAGAAGATGAACGATGGATAAAAAAGAAATTTAAAGATAATAACTAATTGTGACTAATAGTCTGGGTGAAACTGCATAGTTGATGGAAAACAGCAAGAAAAATTAAGATAAAACAATTAATGAACTGTAATTGTGTTTGGGCATAAAGATAAAAAAATGAATAGCTGATGAAGAAAGAAACAAAGAGAGAAAGGCAAATTGCAGCAGTATGGGGATGAAGAGAAGAGGAGGAATGGTGAATCAAAATAAAGAAATGAAAACAGTGTGTGTATTTGAGAAGTTGGAGTTGAGAAGATAAACAGGATGAAAGAAAGACAGAAGGAATGAAATGGAATGCACTGAAGAAAAGAAAGAAAGAAAGAAAGAAAGAAAGAAAGAAAGAAAGAAAGAAAGAAAGAAAGAAATGAAAACTATTTAATAGTAGAATAGCAAATGGCAACATTGTGGGCATGAAGATGGATGAAAAGAAATAAATGGAAGTAACGAAGAGAAAAAGAACAAAGAAATAACAAATGCACTGACCCAAAGACAAGATGAATGGTCAATGGAAAGAATGAGGAAAGATGTAAAAATTGAATAAAGAAGGATAAACTACCAAATGGCAACTAACAGTGTGAGTATGAAGATGTGAAGAGGAGTAGGGGAAGAGTAAGAGAAGAAAGAAAGAAAGTGCACTGAACAGTAGCTGAACAAATCATAACTTAACAGTGGGGGCATGAAGACATGAAGATGAATGGTCAATGGAAAGAATGAAGGAAAGATGTAAAAATGTAATACAGAAGAGTAAACTACCAAATGGCAACTAACAGTGTGAAGATGTGAAGAGGAGTAGGAGAGGAGTAAGAGAAGAAAGAAAGAAAGTGCACTGAACAGTAGCTGAACAAATCGCAACTTAACAGTGGGGGCATGAAGACATGAAGATGAATGGTTGAGGAGAAGATGAATGGTGGATGGAAGGAAGGGAGGAAGAAAGAAAGCAGGAGAGAGAAAGGGAGGAAGAGCAGTAGGGGTGTGCGTGTGTATATGGGGAGGTGAGTGCTAATTCCTACTTTCAGTTTAAATAAAGATTGGCATTGGGTAAAAGCCATTAAGGGAGGAATCAGACAGGCCATGCTATGTAGGACAAGAGCTGACTGCAGGGAGGTGAGTGGGAGGATCAATAAGCAGTCGATTCACTCAACACTACTCTGGGCAGACGCACACTGCAGGGTATGTGTGTGTGTTTGTGTGGGTGGGTGTTGCTATATCAATAGGGGGGTGGGCATCTATTTGGGCTGGCTGGCGGAGTTTGAATCAGGTTGCGGGTTGCAAAATGCACAATTAAAAACTCCTCTGTCGATAGCTGCGGAGTTAGGGCTGTGTGAATATAGATGTAAACACAGAGGCTGGGGGGGCGCAGGGCAGGTGAGAGGCGCAGATGAATTCATTATTAGAGGTCAGGCGGGGCGGCTGGAGACAGGTGTGCAGGCGGCTTTTGGACTTGATTTCAAAGGAACGTGTTGGTGAAGCAGCCGCAGTCACTTTTAGCTCTCTGCCGCCTTCCGTTCACACTCTCTCACTCTCTCTTTCTCTCTCTTTCTCTCTCTCTCCCTAACTCTCTCCAGAATTGATCGACTGTGCCTCCTCAATCCATCTCTCCCTCAGTCTCCTAGCAACCGGTGCTTTATCGAGTGTGGAGGTTGATTCCCCCCCCCCCCCCTCCCTTTTTTTTCCTCTTCAGGTCTAAACCTGAGTATTGAAGGCTGGACGTGCGCACACCTGCGCATGCACGCTAGCAGGTGCACACACATACAAGTGACTCACCAAGTGCGAGAAATGACCTGCAGCGCAGAGACATATAAACGTGCATAAATGAGAATTTACATTCTCATTATTCTGCAGTGAATGGATACAATTAGACATGTATTTATTCAATTCATTTATTTCATTTCCACTCAAACAGCCATTCTAAGTTATTCATTTGATTTGAATTTATAGAGAACAGAGAAGGATCAACTTGCATGAAGACCTGGAAAGTCAGAAGTGGAGTTCAATAAATGGGAGATAAATAAATAAATAAAAGAGAAACTTTAAACTAGAGAAACTGGGACTTCCAACAACCGCCTGCAAGACCACCACAACTGGCATCACCGGATATCTTTGAGAAAAAATCAAGCTTCACTCCTGCTTCAGATACAAAACAATCTTTTGTAAATAAACATGTTATAATGCAAAGGGTTCTTTAAGTATTCACAGTTCTAGACAGAACCATATTCCTTAATAAATATCCCTTGAAGAACCATCTTTTTAAGTGTGCGTGGGTCTGAAAGGATGTGTGTGTGTCAAGACGCTGAAGAACATCTGCATATCAAGTGAAGAAGCTGCAGAACAATAGACAGACCACCTCAGACTCCAGACCTCAACATCGTTGAACATGTTTGATGCTACTTGGTCCATTAGAAGCAGAAATGCAACCAACGTTTAAGACTGGACTTTGGAAAAATACTCCTGCAGATTTCTTTGAAAAGACAAAGCAAGAGCACAGTAAACCATAAAAAGCTGATATTACATTAATTTCTCTTGAATATATGTTTTCTGTTTTTTTGTTGTCACCGATGCAGAAAATTAATAACCTCTACTTCATAAATGAAAGCTGGTCTCTACCTTTTGCCCAGTACTGCATTTCTATTGATGAATGGTGGTAGTGAATTGATGGATAGCCGACGGCAGCAAACATCACTGGGTAAAATGTGAAATGCATGAAGACGATGAATGACATTCTGATTGACTTATTAAACATTGTCTTATACAGAATTAGACTAAAAAGAAATATGGGAGAATGGATATATATAAATGTAATTCAGTATATCATCAGAACATCTGTAATTGCTTTTCCTCCTATCACCCAACTAGTTTAACCCCTTAAACCCTGCATGTGACCAGACTTCATTTCCTAGTGCATATGCTACAAATCAGCTTTAGCAGTAGAAAAATAATAAGTAGTTGTATTAATAGATGATATTGGCAGATGATATTGGCAGATGATTGCTATTGTGAAAATCATTAATAATAAGCCTGAGCCTATGGTTGTGATCAACAGTGTAAGGAAATGCCAGAAGAATTATTACTATTGTTACTATAAGAGACTTTATTCTTTTCTTATTATTAAGCATGTCTTGTACACCTTTAACTCTATTATATTATTACTTGAAAACATAGTGCATATTGCTAAGATTTCATATAATACTCAAATACTGTCTACAGAAGGTCAAGGAGAGATGCCAGTGGAGTGGCAGTAGTAAGGGGCAGAAGTGTAAAAGCAGTGGTTAGCGTAGTTACGCTGTAATGTCCAGTCCAGCACAGAAACACACCACTCACTCGCAGTCCTGCTAAACTCATTGATCTGATCGGAAAAGTGGCTTTGGGACGTAATGCTGCCCAAATGGACTCAGCAGTGCGGACTCTGATACTGCAGCATGCAACTCCAGAACCTCTGAGTAATGTTCTCAAAGAGGAATCAAGCAGAAATGTGCAAAAAGCATGTAATCCAGAGCTTCCAACCACTTAAACTGATCCAGACACAGAAATATAAATGCAGTTAAAAACATTTCTGTAGATCACATTCATCTATTTTACATGAAATCGGGAAAATTGGGTTTCCCAGCTTGCAATAATCAAAGTGATTGATCGCAGGACAATGCGTGCGCGTGATCATTATTTACCGTCAGAAAGAAACGACATGGATTATTTTTCTGGGTTCTGAAATTTTGGAATTAATGACCAGAGGCTTTAGTCATGCGGCACGGACAAAGCTGGACAGAAGTTTTATTCACTGTAGTTTTACACAAAAATATTTTTAAATCGCGTTTTTACTAAAATGAATACACAAATAAAACTACACGGTTATTTGGCTTAACACGTTCAACACGACGCAAGATTAAACAGTATATACCTAAAACTATTTTTCTCATAGTGTAACAGCATTGGTTAAAATACTCGTTGTGGTGAAATTGTCATTTAAAAAATTAAATTACCATTTACGGCTTCGATCAATACAGCCGATTGAATATCGATAATTCGGCAGGGAAATAAGCCAGGCTGGACAGCTCACAATATCGAAAATACACATGCACATACCAACATTTATTACATTTCTCTACTATATATATATATATATATATATATATATATATATATATATATATATATATATATATATATATATATATATATAGTTTTTAAATGCATCATTTTGATACAGTACATATATATATACTTATATATAAATATATCCATATTTTTGCGCTCTTACTTTTAAGTATTTTTACTTTATTAAATCTCGCTTTTCGTGCTGATTGAATGTATAAAATATTCGCTCAAATTTCTTTCTTTTTCTAATCGATCAGAATGCAGATGTATCGATCAGGCTGATGGGCCGTAGATCTTTTTAACATACACAGGTCTCTAACACACACACACACACACCTGCTCCGCTGAAGGAAACGCAGCCCCCTCCTTATTTATTTATATTAGGCTTACTGCAGTAATATTGTCTTATTATGGAATTATTCACACAAGAACGAATTTACTGTGTAAAGGTCTTATTACAGTATAGGTCTTATTTCAAAACGAAATCTAGAAAAGATTTAGTATTGGATGTGTTAAACCCGTTGCACATCTGCACTTTTTGTTGTTAGTTGTTTGTAGGTTATAGTAATAACGTTGAAGACAAAAGTGCTGTCTCATGTGATCCAAACAATTCCTAATAAAAATATTTCTGTTGTGCTCAGGACAAACTTTAAACTTCAATGGTTGATGTGAAGAGGCTAGAAATCATAATTACCAAGAAATACGAGACCCTTCGAAAGCCAGTGCGTATTAAAGATGAACGGCTTTGATCTGCGGTCTGTCTGAAAGTGCTCCGTTTAATTTGCCTCATTGAGTTTATCAGAATGTTGTTTCTATAGAGGAAGAAAAAACAAATGGAGTTGTGGAGGGAGACTGAGGCCTACACACACTCTCTCACTTATAACCCCCCCCCCTTAACTGCAGCTTATCTCACAGGAAACGTGGCAGGTTACTGTCATATGCTTACACACGCAGTCATATGCAGTGTTATAAAATGCGGCGCTGAAATCATTCATTTCTCCGCTTTGTAGATGTGTGGAGGTGCTCGTGCGTCATCAGAGATAGCATCCTTAATTACAGGCTTATCTGGCTTTGAATTAAATTTCAATTTAAGACGCAATAAATCTTTTTATTTATATATAAGAAAGGCAAGTTCACATACGCATATTCACTTATTCACAATTTCTGTGGCAGTTTTTTTATCATTTTAATATTTTATTTATTTCATTGTTTTTTTCTTTTGTTGGTTAAAATGAGTTGAATTGAACGAATTTTTAATGGCATCAGAAACTGTTTCCTCTGTTTAAATATTCAAACCCACGAGTACATTTCGCTTTGTTATAAACACATGTGCTCATTTATGATGTTTTCGAGTCTGATTTGCTCCTCTAATCGATCACGATTGCTTCCTATCTCTGAATAAATGTAGAAAAAGATCACACGCTTACCGAAAAGCGGAAGTTGCTGATTTCCAGCATTCTCCATAAACGCGTGTTTGTTCGTGGCGCTGTGCTAGGAGCTGATTGGGCGTCATTAAACTCCGTTCAGTGATTCTGCAGCAAAGCATGATTTTGGTGAGTAGCGGATGACTAATCAATGCCATAATCAATGGCGCTATTGTTCAGACATGTGTGCCAGAAGCGTGTGATCCCCTCTCAGAGGCAGGCTGTAGGCCTAAACACACAGCACACTGCAGCCTTAAGATCATGCAAATACAGTCGACCAAGGCTTAACGGTGGGCCTGTGTTGAAGTTAACAGATAAATGCAGGTTTAAAATGACCACGGCTCACTGCTCTACTCAGAGGACTCTCTTTGCTGAAAATCAGGCTTTGCTGAAATCAGTAAATTAACCCATAAGTAGATTGTACAAGTCAATAACTTTATGTAACCTTAGAAACTGACTACTAATTTGAAAGCATAAATAGTTAACAGTTCTTTACTATGTCAGAAAACCTCTGTTGTACACCGATCTTTAAAATTTATAGTAAACGTAATACATTACATTAAAATATGAATTTTGAAACATGATTCATCACCCTGTTGCACACACACACACACACACACACACACACACACACATATAATGTGTGTGTGTGTATACAGTATGTGTGCGTGAAGTTCTATATAACGAGAAGTGATGTTTATTATTTTCATTATTATAAGAAAAAATAATAATAATAATAATGATAATAATAATAATATTCCCAGCTATAATTAGGCCTGCTCTCATCTCTGTACTCATCCCTTGCTGCAGCTCTGCTTTACTCTGCTCTCCGTGTATTTATTGAATCTTCAATTTATTGAGTGATGAACAGTCCATTAATTGGCAAGATGAACTGCAACTGATGCACTAAGTCGGCGACAATAGAAATAAAGCTACAATAGAGACACGAGTAAAGGAGGAATAACAACCAGAAAGCGGGAAGAAACACGTGTTCAAAAAAAACATTTAGTAATAGAGCTGTGATATGAAGCTGGATTGAAATAAGAAATACAAATAACTTTTTTTTTACCAGAGAAGAAAACACAGAGTGAGATTTGGCGTTAAACTAATTGTTTAAGTTGATTTATTTTCGACCAAAAATCCCACAAAGTAAAAGAACAAAGCCTAATAAACTTCAGCTCTTATGCTGGGTTCCATTGTAGTTCTTTAGGGAACTCAGGACTGGAGGAGATGTTTAAACAAACTCGTTAATTCTGAACACTCATTACAGAGTTATTGCAGGAGCAGTACTGGAGTGGGCTTTGTTTTTTTTTTCTTTGGCTTCCACCTCCGCTGCTCTCTCTATATATACAGGCCTCTCGTGTTTCCACACGCAATTAACTCTATGACTGGAAGGAGCTCGTGATTTCATATCGTTCAGAAGGAATTTGGCAAACATGTTGGGAAATCCGTTAATGTTTAACTCCTTTAGATATGAGATACTGGCGCCAGCCCTTGCAGCTTTATCAGGGGACAGTCGTGAACGCGCCTGGAGAGGAGTCCCCAATAACACACCCCAATAATACAGGAACACTTATTATAAAGCCCATTAATTAATGCACACTAATAACACATCCCAGTAATTCGTCATCACTTGTAATACACCCCATTAATTCACAATCACTTACAATACACCCAGATCATTACTGCACACCAGTAGCACCTCCACTACAAAAAAGAAGTTAACAACAAAAAAACAAAGGTTTTTCTAACTATAACATTCTTTACGCATTTCCCCACTAGTTGGGACACAATCCCACCCAGTGCTTTCCCTATTAGAGCTCTAAGTTATGGATGGCTGTGGCATCACTCAGACAAAGACAAAGTTTCAGACAAATTATCTTCTGGGGTGAACGCTTAGCACCACTCAGGAGCCCCTCAAGTTTTCTATGGACAAATATTTAATACTTTGTATAAAAATACATTTATAGTGGCTCAATGATCCAAATACACTATCAGCACATCCCAATAATAAACCCCAAAATATAATTAATACCAATCATTTATACAAAGCAACGGCGCACCCCAAAAATGCACGCACCCCAATAATAAACCTCCATAATAAGCTCCAGTACTGCGCACCTCAATATCACACTAAAATCCAGCACCATCATAAAAAAGGTGAAAACTATTTTTCAGTTCTAATGAAAATAATCAGAAACAAGTACAAACCAACCCACCCAGTTCTTAAGTACATCTAACCGAATGTAAGCAGTCACTCTCCACCTCTAATATAATAATAATCTCTAAAGCTACTGGCAGCACGGACAGACGGCGGCAGTGACGTCACAGGCTCCCCCAGTCTGAGTCAAACGTCGCGAACGACGGTGCTCGCTCGCGCTTCCGTGCAGCTTCACACACATACACACACACACACACGCACTCGTGTCTTCATATCGCACGCGATCCCGGCCGGGCCCCATTTTCGCCGCGCCGTCTGCAGCAAGCAGCAGTAGCGCGTCTAGACAGAGCGTTTTCTGGAGCGCGAGCACAGCGGCGGCGGGACCGGAGAGCGGCTCTCGCGCGCGCGAGCGAGCCGCCAGCCAGATCTGGTAACAATAAGAAAAGATGCTGGACTGCGCGGAGCTGAGAGGTGTGGGATCGATGGCGCGGCTTTGAGATCGTTGAAAATTTATTGGAAAAGGAGCGCGAGCGAAGGAGTGAACAGAGAGAGAGAGCGAAAGAGAGAGAGAGAAGAAATATTGGGGGTGTCGTTCCATTCCCATCATGGAGCTCACCATGGAGAACATTGGGAACCTACACGCCGTTTCGCACGCGCATTCACCGGGCGACCTGATGAGCTCCCATCACGCGCGAGCGCCGCCTTCGCACAGGAGCTTGTCGCACGGGCGCTCGGCCGTGGTGTCCGGCATGGCGTCGCTGTTGGACGGCGCCGGGGACTACCGCGCGGAACCGTCGCTGCACGCGGCTATGAGCGTGCCTTGCGACTCGGGCATGAGCCTCAGCGGTACGTACACGACCCTCACGCCGCTGCAGCACCTGCCCCCCATTTCTACAGTGTCGGAGAAATTCCCCCACCATCCCCACCACCAGCACCAGCACCACCAGCCCCACCACCCGCACGCGCACCAGCGTTTTTCGGCCGGCAACGTGAGCGGCAGCTTCACGCTCATGCGTGACGATCGCGCGCTGGCTAGCGTGGGCGACCTGTACGGCCACTACGCCAAGGACGTGACTACCGTGGGGCCATCACTTTCGCCGCTGCCCAGCGGCCTCGGGGCCCTGCACGGCGCGGCGCAGCAGCCGCTGGCCGCTTACGGAGACAAGTTGCTCTCTTCTGGGGGCTTCGAGGCGCACGCGGCTATGCTGGGCCGCGGGGACGAGCACATGACGCGCGGGGGCCTTGGGGCCCACGGGGCCGGGCTTGCGTCCGCCCTCAACGGCGTCCACCATCACCACCATGGTCACCACCATCACCATCATCACCACCCCCATCACGCCCACCATTCGCACTCTCATGGCAACGACAGGCACGCGCCTGGAAGTGGAGGAGGGAGCGGAGGTCAAGCGGAGGAGATCAACACCAAAGAGGTGGCGCAGCGGATAACGGCCGAGTTGAAGAGGTACAGCATCCCGCAGGCCATCTTCGCGCAGAGGATCCTGTCCCGCTCACAGGGGACCCTGTCCGACCTGCTGCGGAACCCCAAGCCGTGGAGTAAGCTCAAGTCCGGCAGGGAGACGTTCAGGAGGATGTGGAAGTGGCTGCAGGAGCCCGAATTCCAGCGCATGTCCGCCCTCAGGCTCGCAGGTGCGTAAAGCAAATGCTGGACGGGGCGGGGGGGGGGAGTCACTGGTCAAGAAAAGGGTCTCCCAGTGGGTGTCCTGGTTCTATATGCAGTAGCAGTAAGCGTGGAGTCAGCTTGTGTGGACCATCAGGTAACAGGGGCTCCCAAAGAAAGTCTTCCAAATTATTCAGCTGATACTTGTTAGTCCATTGTTTCTAATACTGTATATCAAGCTCATTAGATAAAAAAATAAATTTTACTAAATGTCTTTCACATTGACCCATATAAGCCTACCTCCCTCAACATATCTGAATCCAGAGAAATATGACACAATGTAAAGATTTTATTCCAGTTTCTAAATAAACCTAACAACAGACTCCAGCAGATCAAAGCCAGTTTTTAGGTTTGATTCTATGTAAAGGAGATCCTACAGGTCCAATACCCACCACAGATTGGGTGGATTAAGGTGTTTAAAAAACTCTCAGTTTCATGTGATGCTTGGTAAACTGCAAAAGTAGTTTCAGTGGGAAGTTTAAAAAAAGGTTGACTTTGCTGTTCAGGACCTACAGACGTGGCCCTGTATAACCGAATCCACTCTAAACCAATTGAGGACTATAGCTTACATTAACCTAAAACTAAAAGTAATTAATTATATAAAAATAATAATAATAATGTATCATTAAGAAGTTTTGATATTTAAGTGAGTGATGTCATACTTTTTTGTTTTCTATTTTGGTCGTTAGCTCACTCTGAAGACATCCCGTATGTAGTTTGTTTACATGTGACGTCACAGCGTTTCCCACAGGGTTAAATGGCCCAGTGTTCACATGCATGTCCGAACGAACCCAAGCGTTATTCTGGAGATTTATCTACCTGCAGCTCCAACCAGAGGTCCTCCACTTGATCCACCTGATCAGCCTGCTTAGAACAACTGTTCTTAGACCAACCCCTCAAACACCCACCCACTGAAAAAAAAGGTTCAGATTCTCACCTAAAGGAAGCATAAAAAAATTAAGACCATCTTGGGGGGCGTGTTGGGGATGGGGCTGATGGGCTATTAAAGAAGATCGTGATCAGGTGGATCAGGTACCGTAAAGACTATTTCAGAGTTAGAGCCCTAACCCTAATTTACCATCACCTCCAATTTACTATCATACGTTTTGTGCGTAGGAATTGGAACATCTTGTTCAGTACAAAAAGACAGAAAAAAGACTGAGGTTATTCTGCAAATAAATAATAATCAATACTAAACATGACAGTCTTATATATTGGTCAGATACAGACATATATATATTTATATTTCTAGCAGGAAGCGGGGCTGGCCAGGTATATGTGAAGCTATATGAGCTGAGATCTGAGTTCTGTAGGTGTGATGATAATGTGTGTGTGTGTGTGTATTGGTGGCACCACTATAATGGGTTCTTGTTATTCTAAGCTATAAATAGACATTGAAAGAGAGCTGGAAAGTACTTTTTCTTGGATATTTCAGTATATATGAAACACTGCTTACAATAAATCCATTGCTTTGCAAATTTTATTTTACACATTTTTATTTTATTTTTTATTTATTTTAAACGTTTGCTCCAAAATGACTCTGCTCCTAATACCGTTTTTATCTGGTTAATTATAGCGTGTAATTGCTTATTGCTGCTATATTTCTGTAGGCTTGGTCAAACTCCACAGCTCAATAGCGTCCATGTTTCAAACTACGCCTTTCATTAAAAACCATAACCTATTTTATAATCATCATTATCTGAGCCTGGTCTAATGCTCTGATATTTCCCGACTCTGTATTAGTGAATCCACCAATTTGGTCACTAAAATAGCTTTCTTATCCTGAGAGCCATCGAAGTCCTTGCTAAAAGAGAATCAATGCAATAAAAGCACAGCCCTATTGGCCTCGCATTCAGGCCATTTCAATGCCACTGAAATATTTACGGACGAGCTGTAAGTGTATAAAGGACTCACCTGTTCGGGGTTTCGAGCTGGCACAGAGAAGCGAGAGCGCGTCGTATTTCAGTTAAAGGTTCAGTTAAGCAGCTCAGAGTGGCATATTTTAACTCCACTCAATGCTTCGCTTAATGAAATGTAAATTGTTCCTTTTGCACATTTAAGGGCGTTCTGGTAAATAAAGATTTAAACACTATTAAATGGTCCCCTTAAGTGCCATTGCTGTTAAAGCTAATTGTCCATCGAGGTTTTTTAAACACTCCAATAAAATCAGGAGGCATTGCTAGGAGAGGTTCGGTCGCAGATAAGGACAGCCTATAAGAACTCTGATTATTCCAGTGTATTCACAGAGTCAGCTTTAAAACAGAGCTTTATGAAGGGATAAAATAATTACTGTTATTATTGGTAAATAAAGGGCTCAGAAATTCTAGATATTTCCATTCAACGGCAGGTGCTGTATACAGTCTGTATTTGGTTGTGAACTGACAGGGTCATTGAATGGCGATAAGAAATGGCATCGTGGACTGGATTTGGACCGCACGGCACATCTGGAGGTGGCCAGATTTGACAAAGCGCATTTAAACGTGCGATTCTGCTTTAGGTGCTCTGTGTGTGTGTGTGTTCAGACTGAGGCTGGGAGCAGGCCTGCTACGTCAATCAATACATTTAAATTACTATTGCAAATTCATCACAGTCACAAAAATCAATGCCGTGGTTTTGCCTGGTTAATGCGAAAATAGCAGCGAGTGGGAGACCAGGTACCATTGTTCCACAAAAAGCACGAGAGCTAGGTTTAAGAATAGTAGTAATAGTAGTAGTCATAATAATAATAATAATAATAATAATAATAATAATAATAATAATAATAATAATAACATAGACCTATGTGCTTGGTCCCCAAATTATACATTATCACTAATAATTGATTAAGATGTGAGCAAAAACAATTCAGAGAGGTTTAATGAGAAATGTTCCAGATTAACTTGTTCACTTTGGTGGTTATAGGCCTATACACTTGAGGATGTGTGGGTTCACTGGTTATTTTGGATAGCAAGTAAAATGCTAATATATGCATTTACAGGATGGTCATCCTCTTAGGAGTTCTGAGTCAATAACTTTATCTGCAAATGCATTTCACATCACATCAGAACACGCTAACAGCCTCACCAACTGACTGACATTTTAAACACTTGGTGGAATTTACCTTTACTATTATGTATTTCAATTTAAATTTCGTTTTTTCGCCAGATTTCCCCTTTAACATATTCTGTTTTAACTAAAATAAAATAAAAACCTTTTTAAAAACTGAGTGGAATATCTGAACTGAGAAAAATTGCACTTTGCTGCTTAATTGTCGAGTAATCGGAGAACGGTGTGTGTAGACAGCGGCGTCATTTACACGAACTTAACAGACCATTTTAAACACTTTCCACAAAACACTGTTTGTAATGAATGTAAAGCACAACACAGACCGCTAAGGCAGAGGCGTGTGCAGATGGGAGAGACATTTAAAGATTGCATTAAGTATGAAAAACAATTCGGATCAGCAGAATTTCACACTCCATCTCAATGTATTTGGTCGGGTCAATAGAGCGATCGATAAAGATAGCCAGTGCATCTATCAATTATTCCAGTTCAGCACTCTCCCCCGTTGGAGCCTCTCTCTCTCTCTCTCTCTCTCTCTCTCTCTCTGGATATGGGCTTTTTAGATTAAGGGGGAAACATTGATTGTTTTGTGTGCCTTCTGCGTTCCCTCTTGTAATCAAATATCTGTGGCGAAAAAATGGAGGTGTTGTTGTTTTAAATTTGCCCTCTGAGAATTATGCAGAGTGTACAGTCTAAACAAGGAGGATCAAACGTGAATGAACAAAAAAATAAATTCAAGGAAAACGTTGGATTTCTAATAGGGTGAGCACAATTAAGAGCATCATAATCATCATCATCTTTGTCATCATCATTATCATCATCGCCATCATCTGCTGAAAGTTTTCCTCTGGAGTCCCCCAACCTGGCGGACTGAGACTGATTTAGGAGACAGGTTTAGGCAGGAGCAGCAGCATTGATCGATACCCGCCTTAATAATTGATAGACAGTGAGAGATGGATGGCCAGGCTGCAGATATGGACACACTGGGCCTGATCAAGAAAGCATGCTGCATGCAGGGACCGTTTCCCTTTTACATGAGTATTCAGAAGAGGGGAAATATGAATATGTCAGAAACAGCCGCTCTTTTTCCTCTGCGCGCTTTAAAACCACACTGTGCTCTTTAAGAAGTCAGCCTACATTGTCTAATGTCTGATATTTAATCTAATAATATGCTACATAGGATATATGGTTTTGTTGATGATGTATGGAAGCCCATTCCGCCAGAAACAACAGCCTGTTTATTGTTTATGCTACTCAGCAAAATTATCGAAATAATAACATATTGTATCAAAAATGTTGAAGTAAATACTTACCATGTCTGAACAACGACTTAGTATTTTAAAAAAAGACATGACACTATGTTAAAATAAAGATGGACTATTTCCATATAATGTCGACATAAAGACTAATTCTAAACAATGATTTATTCAAAATCATTACTTGCTATGTCGAAATAATGACCTAGTATTTCAAAGTAATGACTTTCTCTGTTGAAAGAATGACTTACCTTTTGAAAACAATGACTTACTATTTTCAAAATAATTAATTACTGTGTCAAAATAATAACTTACTACGTCAGAAGAATCACCTATTAGAAAAATGTTTTAGGTCAAAATAAGGACTTAGTATCTCGAAAAAGGACTTCAAAATAATGACTATTTCAAAAATATTTATTTACTATTTTGAAAATAGTTTAGGTCAAGATAATGACTTAGTATGTCGAAATAATAACCCTGCCTTCAATTTCAAGAAAGTAAGTCCTTGTTTTGGGATAATATTTTGATATTCTGGGATAATGTGACAAGAAATTGTGAAAAGTCATTATTTCCAGATGCTAGTCAACGATTTGGCATAACGCTGCCAGAAACATGAAACCCCCCTCACCTGGCCGGAATGGGCTTTGTATATTTACAGATATCTACGGGGAATATATCGGGGTGCTTGCCTTTAAGTTCAAACAAATACAAATTTGTTTGCAGTGGGTTTTGGTGTTTGGTGCGATCTGTGGCATACATTATAGCGCATATATAAGGGGGTCGAAATCTTCGGTAAAATCAGCTGGTGGTTTAGAGCAACCCACCCTGCGAGGCTGTATTCAGCACCGCCAGGGGACTGTGTGTGTGTGTAGGCCACATAAACATGCTCCCACCATACACCATGCCTATATTGTTAGGGTGGGCTATATTTAACCAGCACTGAATTTGTATTGATTTCCATTCCTCTTCTCCCCTTTCAGTAACCAAAGCTGACCCGAAGAGGCGAGCACCCCCTTCTACCCCAATGCTGCACCACACGTTGACTGTGTGAGCTTTATACATTATAATTTAACGGAGATAGAGAACAAAAGCGCCATACATAAGGCCCATATTCATTCGTGCACATGGCCAAAGGCTGGCTCACGGGCATACATCTGCACTCTATCGCCTATTTGAATCCACAGGGGATCGCGTAATGGTAAATGCAAGCCAAAGGTCCAGCGCTGTTGCTTGTACAATGGCTAAAAAACACGGCCTATTCTAGCTCTGATTCCTGATCAATCCCCGCGCGCCATGCGCCGTTCGTCCGCCAAAACGGATCGATGCAGGAGAGGATGACCTTTAAATCAAATCATAAAGCGAGCAGCGGACCAGAAGGCGCGCATCAAAGGGTTAAACTGCATTGCGTCATCACGTGAGGGGGAGGTTGAATAGTTTTATCAGAGCTGAATTCGGAGAGCCCTCACTCCAGCTCGCTTGACTCATAAAAGCTGCAGCCTCCAGCTCGGTATTTTTCAAAAATTTCCACACCTCTAAATTATTGAGCTGTCATTCCGAGTGGTTTGATGTGAAGGGCTTTTGTTTGGGAAAGCCTACAGAGTCAGAACTGTTTACGGTGGTGATGATGAAATCTACAGGTCTGGGCTGGGGTAGTATTATACAAGATAATGTTGGGAATGCATGTCAAAAAAGTTCCAGTAGAGCTGCTGGGTTTCAATTATTACATAGCTGTCAGTCACAGTTTAAATGGGACCTATTATTCTCATTTGAATGTTCATAATGTTGGAGTCTACTCAATTTCCCCATTAGTTTACTCTTAGTGAATATTTATAAACCCTCGGTCTAAGTTTTATCCTCTCACAAATAGCCCGGTTTGCTCTAATTGGTCAGCATGCCCACTCTGTTCTGATTGGTCATCCTGCCATATAAGTTTAAACCAGAGTCTGATCCTGAAAGTCAGGTAGAACAAGCTGATGGGCATGATCCACCCAGGCAAGCTAGACTGGAGCAGAATATTTTTAGTGGTAAGTTGTTTTCTAGCCCTAGCCCTGTGCATTGTGTGAGGGCATGCTAAGTTTATGGGTTGTATTAAGATGACATCATCTTGTAACAAAGAAAGGGCTGGAATTTCAATGAGATGCTTTGATCCTCTGAGAAAAGTGGTTTCTCTAGGAGAGAGTTTATCCCTCTTTGTCTCTTTGCACAGCATTCACAAGCACAAAAAGCTACATAAGACATTAATGGAAAGGGAAAAACTAGAAAATCATCTTCTTTTAACTCCAATTAAACCCAACACAGATTGCAGTTTCATTAAGTTATAGTCAGATGTGACAAACAGAAGGAAAGCACTAACCTATTCTAGAATTGTTCTCAACATTTCTTTGTATTGTACTTTGATAGATTGTTGACATGTGTTAACATAGGTTATTGGTTTTCCTTTTTTAGTTATTATGATGGTTTTTTTTCATGAGATATCAATATACTAAGTGTTCTGTATGGTTTATCAGATCAAATGTACACCCCTACCTATGACAGTCTGAAAAGCTAGATGAAATGGTTATGAAGGTTATGAATACAATACTTTTGAGACAAGCTTTTTGCCTACAACATATAAAATAACTAACCGTGGTGAGGTATATACAAATAGTATAATATAATCTTTTATAAAAAATAAAAAATAAAACTAAAATAAAACATAAATAAAATAGTCTCTTATGTTTTTAGTTTTACTACTATTTCGCCTCTATCAGCACAATATTACTCAAACATCATTACTTAAAAGGTTTTCTGGTCATTTTAGATAATTATATATGCCACTGTGAGGAAATCGGTAAGTTTCTCATCTAACCACTCCGAATGACTTACATGTTTACATATTAACAACTAACCTGTGCAGAAATGTTGAAAAAATGCTAAACTTTCTCTTTAAAACTAACAGAATGGCTCTTTTTGTAAATCTTGTATGGTCAATAAAGGTAAACCACCAACTCGCATTTGCAGGTTCTGACTCATCTTCGAGTGAGAAATGCTGTTTAGTCAGCCTGTGGCTCAATATATATGCTACTGCATGCTAGACAAAAAGACAGAGAGCATGATAGAGCCGGAGATGGCTTTGGTTCAGGAATATGGAGCTTTAGCAAATTCTACATTATGTGTGGGCTGATTTAGCTATAGAATATAAAGGCAGACTATGTAATTGAGTTAGCCATTCATTTTAAATGCCCATCCTGGTTCTCCTATAGACCACTGAGCTTCATAAAACAGTCAAATCTATCTACAGCGCTTCATATCTGCATGTAAATGTGATACCATGGATAGATTTAGCTGGTTTATGAAATCTGGTGGCTTAAAATACAAAACAACAAAAAACAGCAGTTGGGGTTTAAACATCATTAACATGATTTCCATGGTACTATGCATGGATAGACTAAGCTACCCAAAATTAACCTTTAGCTTTTATTGCCATTTACCCTCAGCAAATCGATCCTTGATGATAAGCAGGTGTGATATCACAACGATATGAAAAGTTACTTACACTGCAATATAATCAAAAGAAAAGTGGGCCTAGAGATTCAGTTTATAGTGTCCTGAGTTGCTTATGTAAAGCTTTTAGGTCGAGCCTGTACGTCTGCCTTTTCCTTGTTTATTTTTTTCAGCTGACTCCACAAAAGTGGCCTAGCTCTGCTAAAGGATTGACCTTTGGATGATTAGGGCTTCTCTGATAATGGTGGCCACCGTCCAATAAATCAAAACAAGAGAGAAGATAAAAATGAGTCTATTGAGTAATAAACAGATTGCGAGATTCACAGTTGAAGAAACTGTAGGCTGTTACAGCTAAAGGCTGTTAACAAAAGTTCTGTCAAAATATAAATATGCTATAATATAAATCTACTGACCGTTCTAGAAGTGGAACAGGTGTAGTGGGATTTAATTTAGGGACTAAAACAGTAAGGACTTAGCTAGGACTCAACGTGTGCCAAATTAATTTATTCAGAAATCAAATTCAGTACTGTAAAAAAGTCAGTATGGATTTGATGTTGATTGAATTGTCAACTTTTCACAATCCAAATAATCCCAAAGACTTTCAATAATATTAAGGTCTGGACTTTGGGGTGGTCAGTCCAGTTCTTAACAATATCAGAAGCTTCTGTGTTTGATTTGCAAACATTCTTCGTCTATTTAGTTTCCTTAATAACATCATCCTCTCAACTACACGTCCTTTCAGACCCATAGTGTTCAGTGGTCATCACACAGTGAATTGAGGGACAATAACCTTTCAATTTTTCAAAAGCTTTAAGTACTGTTTATCTGATGATGACAGTTTTTGTGGTCTGCCATGTCCTGCATTGTTGTTTTTTCTGCATCTTTTAATTTTTGATTTTCAGTTTTGATTACACTCTTGTGCAAGTCCTCAGAAATATCTAATTACTTGTTCTTGGCTGTTTTGACTGGAAATTGTCTCTTTGTTGCACAGTTGTCCATGTACTAGGAGGGATATGCAGTCCCTTTTGTACTAAGAGCAAAGAGATATACAGTCCCTGTTGGCCGTTGGAACTCAAATTGGCCTGGACATAAAGCAGGATCTTTCTCTGCTGCTTTCCTACTCTGAATGAATAGTGTGACAGCTGCAAAAATCAGAGCTAACCCACCGATATAATTTGACCTATATTATGACTCCTGTGTTCCTCAATCAACAAACTCTATTTAGATACAGCCCTTATCCTTTTCAGTGTGGCATATTAAGCAAAAGCTGCCACAGCCATATGCAGACTCAACAATCACAATAGTCAATTACAAATTACAACTATTTTAAACACAGTGGAATTTGTATCTTTGATTAAAAAAGAGAACTTACCTGTAATCTATAACAAAAGTCCTACATGTAGAGTCAGTATCCTCCATTTCTCTTGGTGCGAGAAAAGAGTTTAAAGAAAAGATGGCATTTCAAACAAATAGAGATAAAAGGCCTACTATTTTCAGCAGTACCAGGACTACTCTAAGAATACTCTACTAGTGGATGGGAAGATGTCACCCACTGTGTCACGATTTAAAGCATTAGTGTGGGCTTGTCTTCTTTTTAGTGGTCCAGTTTGAAATCCATAATATCTGATACATCAGTAAGAACTTGTGAAAGGCCAGATTAAGATGTCAGTGGTTCACAAAGCAGTGCACTCTTTCTCAGCCACTTAGTCTTTCTTATTGGACAACAGTGCTGGAGTGTGTAATTGGGAAAGTCAGGAGAATTCCCGGTGTGCCTGTAGCATTCTGGGCCGCTTACGGCGAGCTACTGAATAAACTCACACATTAAAGAACAAGTACAATCAGACAAACGATTGCCTTAAACGTTTCATTCAAGTGTATATCTGTAGTAATGTAGGGGTTAAACCCACCACCTCAGCAGCCCCCACTGCAGCAGTGGCAAGAGCACACAAAAGCCATTGTATGTCAAAGCTAGTTAAGAAAGAAGGACGAGGAGATATCTGAGCAGGTGGGCAGTAAGAAACACTGACAGGACAATATTTGAAATTGTTTGTTGCATAATTTCATAATTGTCGCATTTAAGAAATTTGTTTTAGCCTCTTTGTTTATCTTAGTATATCATGTAAATAATTAATAAGAGATAAAAGTAAGAAAAGATGAAGCTGTAAATGCACAGACTTAAGGAAAATTGCATGATGGCAATTCTGTGTAGCTGCTCGACAATAAGTGTGGCACGACAATTTGCTTGGCGATCACACTTTCAGGGGATGAATGTGATGACTTCCTTTTCTTTCCTTGATCACATCATTTTGATTAAGATGTAGAGGTTTGTTTTTGTTTTGTTTGGTTTTTTTTTACTAAGTTTTGACATCTATGGACTGAAAGTCTTGTTCTTATAGTCATGGTTTGCCACTGCATAGCTCAGAAATCCATTTCAGATCTAGTCCAGGTTTCAACGTTGACATTGAACACTCACTTCACCTGCTTTCTCAAAGGACTTCTATTAGACTAATTAGACGACACTCATGACCACCAGTTCTAAACATTTTATGAGTCATCAATGCTACTTGCAGGACATGCCTAAGGCCTTCTGCCTTATCAAGCATAATCAGCATTTCTGTCCATCAGTGAGGCTACAGGTAACAGTCTAGATCTAAAAAAAAAAAAACTAAAATGTAAAAATCCTACTGTAAATCTTACAACATATCCTAGGATTATTTCTCAGAAATATCTATAGTCTGTTTAAGGCTGGAAGTGTGGTACCCCAAATGCTACAAAATCAGTGGATAAGAAGACATGAATAAAATGTATTCAATGTGTGTAATGGTGTAGTAAGAGGTATTACTAAGAGCTAGGCAAATACAATGTGTCGGTATGAAATCTGGAAGTATAAATGCTTTTAAACCTCCTACACAACTGAATCTACAGCATCTTACTACTTGACTGAAAGGTAAACAAGTTATTGCAGGCCTTGCTGTAGGAACGGTCCCTATAGAGCTGTTCAGTATAACAGCCAATGACCTTTTGTGTCACATTCATACTTCCCAAGGCGTTTCAGTAAAAGATGCTTGTCATGTAGGTTAAAGAAGCGTTCATAATATGTTTATGCCATATTCCTCAGTAGCAAGGCAAATTAGAGGAATTAACAACACAACATTGGTAAATGCAAATGAAAAAGAATGAATAACCTCACCAATTAGCATCAGGCAGATTGCATGGCTAAAGCATAATACTCTTGCTTTAAACCACTTATGATACACTGTGTTGAATATTAATAGACAAAGTAGTTCTCAAAGCCTGAATTTTTTTTCCATTTTTAAAGGCATCTGTGTGCCTCTGTCACTCTCATTAACCAGTTTGGGGTAAGATGTACACAAGCTAATGCCTTACTTATTTTAATAAGACAATAAACATCTGTGTTCATGTATAAATAAGGGATTACCATAATGAACAAGTGTAGAGTCTGCTGAGTTTGTCCAAGATGTTGGAGCTCGTTAATGTTAACAGAGATTTAACTGCCATGTGTTATTCTGGATGGTGGTCTTGAGCGGGCCGCAGGCTGTTTTGGCTTTACCACACTGCTAGACTACAGCACTAGTCTGACTTCTAAAACGGCATTTATTTATTCATTAGATTTTTCGTGAGGCAGAGTATCTTGGGCTTGTTTTGAGATTGCATCTCGGTTTGAGATATTGAAAGAGCTTATGTAACACTTTGGTTTTCACTTTGGTTACTATCACCACATTATAAGAGTCACTATATAATTCTACAGTGAACCATCTCACTTCAATCCACTCAGAATGACTGTGTTTACATTTCAATTTCACTTCTGCTGAAACATGCCATTTGTTCTCTAAAATTGAATGAACTAATTCATACAGCAGTATGTTAAAAACCTTAAATGAAAATGTATGAAGTATATCTTTTTAAGCTGATGAAGGAGGCTATGTAACACCAGACAGAATGTTCTTTGCGTGAAAACCAAGAGTTCCATTATTATTAATAAATGAATGTAACAGACTATATGAAAGATTAATGGATGGCTTTGATAATTGGTGTTATTGAGTATTACCATGCATTAAAATGTTAATTATTATTCCTTGAAAAACAAAGCCAGGATTTTACCTGTTCGAGAATGATGCTTCTGGGCATCTGGGTATATCCAGCAAAACTTTTAGCATCAACTCTGTGCACCAAAATTCATGAAGAAAAACACTCTAACAGTGGATCGCTGAATTGATTTTAAACAACAACATGTAGTGTCAGACTAAATCACCATGAAGCCAATAGAGCCAAGAGAAAGTAATTCTTCCAATTGCAAGTGTATTAGGAGCATAACACCCTCTCCTAATTATATTAAAATGTAATGAGTGGAGTAATTACTGTCACAGAGTATAGGATGCCATTCAATATTGTCACAAACCTCAGTTTTCTGTATAGACTCTTTTAGCCCATAAGAAACAGATATATAGCCGTACAGTCTATATCTATAGCTAGAAGAATAAGGGCCAAGAGATTTAAAACAATAGTCATTCATGTACATTCTGCTGCAAACGTGTAAGTGAAAATAAGTCAGCATATCCTTTAGTCATATCCTTTTGAGCATATCCAAACTTAATAAAGTTCAGTGTACAATTTTAGTTTTAACAATGTTTAATTGGAACAAATGAGGAAAATACAATATAAAATGTGCTATAAAATGTGTATATTCAGGCCATTTTTTTTAATTTGTATATTTAATTAAATTATTTTTAATTGATCATACTAATTGTATGCATTCCAGATACACACACACACACACACACATACACACACACACACACACACACACTATCGTTTCACATTGAGTTTACTGTTATTTCACACTTTGGTTAGATCTTACAGGGTTAATCCACTGATTTGTTTTCCACATTTTCTGCACAAATAAATGGCTGAGATTCAAAGAAAATCACGCTGAGTAGTTTGATGTGAATCTAAACTGTTCACAGTGATGATGATGGGAGATCACAGGAGTGTCTTCATAAAATCTATGAGAGACTGTTTTACAATTGGTCTGAGATTAGATTCAAGTCTAAAACATAGAACATTTGTAACATGTTAAAAATCCCAAATAAAGCTTTTTTGTGACCTAACACTGTTTTATCATAATATAAACTTAGAAGACGCATACATTCACATAGCAGTTTATATGGTTACATTTCTGCACTGTAGATAATCTAACTCAGAATGACTTCGCTTACGTCTTCATGACCAAATTCTGCTGACAGAATATCCTTTTAACCACATCTGTGCAAACGTTTTAAACAACATGGACTTTCTTTCTCGTTTCTCCAGTAACTTGAATAGACATGTTCAGGTGATTATAATATGAAAAGGCTCTGAATGTATAAAGGGATGTGTGATTTATTAGAGAGCTTCAATCACAGTGAGGACTGTAGACAGTTATACACACACAGCTGCTGAACAACATCCTTAAATGAAAACATATAAAGCCGACTATGAAGGTAACATCCCAGAATTATTGGTCCGTTATTGAGCAGTTAATGTGGAAATGCTGAAAAGCAAACTGCTTAATGTACCCATATGTCATCTCATCTCATCTCATCAGTACGTTCCGTGTTTGCGGGATTTCTCGCATCTGATATAGCCCATGTGTTTTCACGGATTCTGCCGTGATCGGTAAAGATATTTCTTCTTCCCTCCGCGTTTCGTTTCTTTGCATGCACAGCTCGGTGTGTAATGTAGCTCTGAAGTCTGTACGCATCGATTTTTTTTTCTCTCTCTTTTACTTTCTCTGGCGCTCTCGCCTCAGTAATCAGGCCTCCCTTCCCCACTGCTCGATCACTATTGATTACTAAATCCACTCGTTCACACCAGGGAATAGCAGCAGCGACACCTGCCGGTGAGAGCACGTTAGAACCGCGCAGACGGCTCCTGTAGCAGTGCTTTTTCTTTTACACTGCTACCTACACAGTTTAGTCATGCGGTCTTACATGTCCATATATCTGACAGTGGTAGTTAAGTACATCGTATATTTGTACATTACACATGACGTACCTGCAGTAGACCCCAGAAGCCAGTAGCTTCATGTATATCTAAACTCTTTGGCCATATCAGCATTCATATGCACTTTGCTGGTATACAGTGGCTGACTGTGACCAATCTGCATAATTTATCAGCCACATTGTAAGTATAGGAGCCACTGCAGGACCACTGCTGACCAGGGAAGTGGGCACTCTTAGAATTGGTATGTCTTGGAGTGTATCATTGCTGGATTTTCAAACATTTGTGCCGAACAAGTAATTTATATAACTTAATGTGTGACAGTGTATCTTATTTTCTGATTATTTAGTGATTTGGGCCTAGAATTCCATCCAAGTGTAATAGGACAAATATAGAAATAATGATTAAATATAGAATATAAGATAAAGCTGTTTCATTTTATTACTCTTCATACAAAATTGAATACACAATACACATATATAAATATGTGTTATATAGTAGTCTGTTGTATTTATATACATAAGTAATCGGTAATACTAATCATTATTATTTATTATGCCCTGTAAGTTGTGTACAATTTAATGGATTTATATATATTTTTTTCAAAATATTACACTTTACAACATGCAAAAAAGGCCACATTTATCCTATTTACACTCTAAAAATAAAAAAAAAACATGCCAGTTGTTTGGGTGTTCAAATGCTTTTAATAGTATATGCTATATAGTGATTATAATTTCTTTAAACTCATGCTGAGTCAGATGTGTTGGAGATCAGAAAATACTAAAATGTGCACAGTGGACAGAGACAACTGACAGGCATGTGCAATCTGCTGCATCGGTAATATCAACCATAAACTAGAATTCTGACATGTTTCAATGTGTCACTCTACTTAATAAAAACTGAAATAACCTTTAAAACCACTGACTTGGAAAATACTGGTAATGAAACTCTGTAGGTGAGTGCTGAATTCCATCAGGTAACGTTTATGCCAAACATGCATTTCAGTAGCCCTCTTTAGTCTAAGACGCCTGTAAGATGGCTGTAAATTAAACTTTAAATTTGTATAATTTGTTCTTTCAGAAATTTGATTTGTTTTCCAGAAGAAAATCAATGGTATGATGCAGCAGACAGAGATTAGTCTGAAAAAATGCCAGAGCATTTTCATGCTTTAATTTTTCAGTAAAATGATATTGAATGTTTGTACATGTTTGTAGACATGTTTTAAAAGCAACACGAGGACAAAAACGAGTCGCGTAATGCAAAAATGATTACAGAGGCAGCGATTCCAGAGACTGTAAATGTTTAAGTGGACAGACTGTGTACGTGTATGTGTAGCGGTGAAGCCAATGAGGAATATGAACATGATGGATGTGGTCCAGGAGGTTAGACGCCTGTGGTAAACTGATTTGACTGTAAGAGGTGACGTGATCAATGCACTCCAACTCACTGTAATTAGATACACGGACCCACTGTTGGGCTCCAGCCACTCCACACACACACACACACACACACACACAGAGTCAGGAGCAAAAAAGCATGGGCAACACAAAAGCTAAATGATTATGACTTAATATCTCACAATAACAAGATACAAGAGATAGTATCTCATAATTGTAATGAATTCAGTATCTCAGAATGCTGATATACAGCATGCAGTACTAAGTCATAACAATGAAATACTTTATATAAGAGACATGAAGACAATTACAAAAAACATTTCTAATTAAAAAATTAAAAAAATATTTTTTTAAAAATTCTAATGAGATATTCATTCATAATTACAAGAAACTAGAACATTAATAAACCTTACGGAAGCCTGTTTACATCATTTGAAAACCTATAATAACCTCGTAATCATGAGAGACTGAAAAATGTATGAAACATATGGGAGCCTGTTTCACCTGCAAAAATATTTAATACATTTATTAATATTAACAAGGATTCTTATGATTGTGACCTAGTATTTCATTATGACTCTGTACTGCATAATACTGTTTTAGCAACTCATAATTATGACTTAATATATTGCAATAACAAGATACTAGACCAAAGTATCTCATAATTGTAAAGAATTTAGTATCTCAGAATACTAAGCCACAATAATCATATACTACCATTTGAGATATTAAGCCAATTATGAGAAACTCTTTAATTATTATATCACATTAAGCCATAGTCTCAAGAAACATTACACACATTAGAAATGTATGAAAGCCTATTTACATCTCTTTAAAACATACTTTCTCTGAAAAAAAAAAAAAACTCATGAGCAATCTTTATAATTATGAAGTATTAAATGCTAACTGGTTCTAATTTAGAAAAGTCATAAATGTGAGTACAGTTAAGTTAGGAAAAAGGTTTTAATTATTATAATATTAAAACTAAAAATGTTATAATAACAAAGTTTCATATAATCATAGCCTACTATCTCATAATTATATACTATTTCAGTATTCAGTATGTGTATCACATAATAATGTATTTGTATCTCACAATCTAGACTAACCATCTTACATTAAAGACGTAAGTGGTGGAAACAAGCTCCTGTAGGATTTCTGTCGTAATTCTTTTTAATCTTAGGTCTGCAATGATTGCCTGACCAAAGCCGAATAGACGTTCATCACCATGAGAAAAGCTGATGCGTTGTTGTAATGTTCATATGATAAATATGGTCAGACTGGCAGATTGCAATACCCAACAGGAGGTTTTGGGGAGATAGAATTTAAAAATTTTTATGAAGTAGTTGCATGTTGCACAGATGGAAGTTCACTGATGGCCGTGCTATAAAGAGTGGGAAAACAAATGGAAGGCATAATGGTTGATTAATTAAATAGTAGCTCATAGATTAATAGAATATAGAAATGATTGTTAGTGGCAACCTTATTTAATAATGTCCCCCCCCCCAATGCTACAGTTCTGAGCCATTATATTCGTACAGCAGGAGTGTGTGGGGATGCAGTAGGGTTGGGGTGGATGGGGCAAAAGGCAGTTATAAATATCCCCTCGCTCTCAGCGCGTCAGATAGCCCTCCAGTGGCCTCCGTTTGAAGTCACAGACTGCATAACCTGCTGGAGGGAGATCCAGCCTTCAGTCCCTGCGGACAACCCCCACCCCATCCACACGCTGAAGCAGCGCGGGTCAATATCTCCCTTATGCTTTTCTCCCTCCCCTCATGCACATGCATACACACATACACATGCACACAAAAGCGCCTGCTTTTGCTGCTTTTGTACACCAGTCACTCTCTCTCCCACTGCGAGCCCAAACTGCATTAATATTGAATCAAAACAGCAGTGTCTCTAACGACCAGTCTGAAGCGCTCACCGCTGGCCAGCTCCCTGTCTGCTCTCTTTTAAAAGGGAAGATTTTTGCCCTCTGGGGAGGTACAATGGATTTGTCTTAAATCACTTTTAATCCGCGGCCAAACAGCAGAGGCCGAAAAAATTCTGCTCCACGCAAGCAGCTAATCTGTGGAATTGGTGCCGAAATGGGCGCGTTGCTGTATGGAGCGCAAACAAAGGGGCTAATGAGTTTTCTGCTGTTTTTCCTTTGTCTCCCACCACCCTCCCTTTTACACTTCCCCTCCTTTGCCCTCTGCCAACCCAGCCCTCCTCTGTCCTCTGCTGCTTCTTCATCGTGTCTAGTGCTTTTAAAACCAAACAGGGGAAACAACTACTTTCTTCAGGTTCAGACATGACGTCTTAAATATTTGTTGGGCTCAGATTTCACATTTAGGTTTTTCATAGTCTTCCACTTTTCACTGATACTATCTTTTATCTTTGCTTAGGTTTTCTCTGTATTCTTTTTTTCCTCAGTACCTTTATTACCCTTTTCAGTCTAGTACATTGGCGCAGTTGCGTTGTTAAAACTGAGGCCAATGAGTTTGTGAAAATAGATGCATGTTAAACAGTAAATTGATTCAATGTTTGGAGTTCAGTGTAGTGCTATCACTTTTAACTTTTAACACATTAACAGAAATCATTTTATACATGTGCACAATACGTGGTTATTAGGAAGTTTTGTTCAGTCTCTGGCGGTTGGGCTGGAACAGGATTGGTTGGGCCATAGTTGGGTTGGACCAATTATTTGTTCTCAAATCAAGTTTGAACAGAATTTTTGTTGGGCTACAGTAAAGTTTGGACAAAATTCTTTTGGTCTGGGGTTGGGGACAAAATTTAGTTCGGGTTTGAACAATGAGTGCACAATGTATAGTCACAGACAGCATCAGGACACAAGCAGCTAATACTGGACTTGTTTGAGATGTAGATCAGTAGCTAGCTGAAGTAAGATAAGTGTTTCAGAAGAAAGCCATCAAACCAGACAGCTTTAGCAAATATTACATATGCAATAATAACCACAAACACTTAATATATTATTAGGCTAGTCTTTGAGTATTGTTGACTGAGCTACTGAAGATTAAGCCCATCATCTCTCAGCTCAAGCAGTTGGATGGAGAGCTTGGGTTTGAGCAGAATTATTCTGGATACAGTCAGGTTCCAATAAAATTCTCTTGGGCTACAGAAGTATTTGGACTTATGGTGGGATACAGTCAGGCTGAACATGATTTTTAAAGTTTTTTAAAATGTAGGTTAAATTAAAAATTCTTACATTTAAAAGTTCTTCGGCTGTGTTCAGGTTTGGTTCCAAAACAGAGGCCAGATAAAGGCTAACTCCTCTTCTTTCTCCATCCTGCCACAGCCTGCAAGCGCAAAGAGCAAGAGCAGCTAAAGGAGCGAAACTCGGTGCCCAAGAAGCAGCGGCTGGTCTTCACTGACCTGCAGCGGCGGACGCTCATCGCCATCTTCAAAGAGAACAAGAGGCCCAGCAAGGAGATGCAGGTGACCATCGCACAGCAGCTGGGTCTGGAGCTTAACACGGTCAGCAACTTCTTCATGAATGCACGGCGCCGCTGTGTTGACCGCTGGCACGACGAGCACCAGCACAGTCACAGCCCTGGGCAGCCGGGCACATCCGCACCCACCTTCTCCAAGGCCTGAGGGGGTCTGGCTCCCTTAGGGAGCCTGGAGGCCATGAAGTCCCAATCCCCTCAGACGCCACTCAGATTAGCGTGCCAATCAATCTCACTGCTGCCACCAATGGCAACGTTTCACATCAATGCAATCTCTTCACTTCAACTGGACTGTTAGGAATCAGGCCAGAAATCTGGACGCTCTGGCACCAGGGACAGGCGTTGATTGACACCTGTGTGTTGAGGCAAATTAAAGCCTCAAGTAGCCTCCCTACTCAAGTGGTGCCCCTTTAGCATAGGCTACTCTTCTTCGTTAGCTTTGATCTGTGCACCTCCATTCTTACATTTGTGGACAAGTAGACCAAAAGCTAAACATGAAAAAGGGCAGCAATACACAGCACAGAAGGCTTATTGTCTCTCCAGGCCTTTCTAAAGAAAGCCACCTCTTCCACTGTCCTTTTCGAGTACACTGTCGCCATTACCTAATGGCTGTTCCATAGCACCTCTCAGATCATACGCTATGCTAATGAAAGAGACGAATCGATGCAGACGCCTTGACCTCCACTGAAGGTGAAACATAATGCACTTTCCCCAGCAAAGCTCTCGCAGGTCTGCCATCTCAGTTTATTTTGCACAGATGGAGATGGAGGCCTGTGGAGGGACTTATGCTCCTGTTGTCAATGAGCCGAAACACGCTACTGTGCGTCAAGGAGGTTCGTTAACATGCCTGTCCGTGTCGTGCTGGCCAAGTCTCTGTATTTATAATCAGCACATGACAACCAAGTCATACAATGCACAAAGAGCTTGCAGCCATCATCCAGTATGCACAGGACTGCAGTGCCACCTGCTGGTCTTAAGGGTGCATCACTATCCAGAGTCCAGTTTCTGGGAGAGAGGCAGCCAATCTTCAGTCTCCAAAACTGTTAAGGTGTTTTTGTTTATTTGCTTGTTTTTTTTAAACACCAAATAAGATGTCAAACTCAATTAACAAAGCAGCCAAATGTTTGAACATTTGCACAAACAGAAGACATATTCAGTTCTAAGTCAATCATTGATAAAGGCTTGATTATTATTATTTAAAACAACAGTCCAATAAGGAGCCTTGTTACAGCCATTGAAATCTTGTTGACAAATCAAATCTCCAGTTGAGTTTACCCTAATAATGAAGAAAGTGGTGAACTGCGACAGCCAAATGTTTCCAGAAATAAGAGTGCCAATAATATTTGCCTTAATATAGTGTTAGAAACTCCTTAGTTCATCTACACAACTTCAGCTAGCTCTACCACTGCGATCGGCAATATATTCCAAAGAAATCAACAAGATTTTGTTTGTTGGCAAAATAACCCTAGTTTGCAGAATCAATCATATGAAAAAAAAACAACTCCAGTACAACTATAGCTACAAAAAGACTGTACCAGTTCAGCTTTATTTCTCTACCTCTCTCCCCATACACTCAAAATCCACCCCCCACCTCCCCCCAACCTTACCCAATCCACCCCCCTCTCTTCAACTTTGTAATATTGATGCGGGTAATTGGTACCATAGACATAACGTTTCTATTTCTTCTTACTATTGTGACCTGTTGTGCGTATGTACGGCACCTTGTTGACACATTTGACAATGTCAAGATGAAAAGACTCTGTGTAGGAACGAGGAGAACTTCACAGACTGCGCCACAGTGCGAACTGCCACACGCGATGGAGAAAGGAACTTTTGAGAGAAGTTGAGAGAAGCAGATGGTGCATCCTCTCCATCAGTGTAAAATACTAAGGCAGAAGAAGAAGGCCTTCTTCAGAACGTTCTCTGCATTCAACTCCGGTATGGAGGATTCACACAGGAGCCCCACCACCGCAGCAATGGCGTGGCTTCAAGCGCGAGGAGTGCAATGGTGTAGCATTGCTGGACACGTTGCAAAAGGTTAACTAATGTACAGAGGGACTTGAACTCAACCTGCTCTGAGCATTGAGTTCCTAGCATTTCAAGAGATGTCTGGTGCAAATCAGTAGGAATCTTTATGTACATTAACCTGATACAAAAAAAAAAAGACCTTTCGTTTGTAGTGAGAACCACTGTGGCTACCTCACTTTAGCTGGGTGGTTTGTGAAACAGCCACTGATACCAAAGATTTTTTCAGCCTGCCAGTCCTCTGTTGCCAAGGGAGAGGTAAAGTACACCAAAACAAAACCAAATCATATGGGAAAGCTTACATGCAGCATGCATACATACATACATACATACATACATAGACAGCGCAGTCAGACTGCATAGTGCCATATTGAGGGAGGTGGCAACTATGCAGATAGAGTTGAGTGCCTTTTTCCTTCAACCACGGGTGGGACTACGCTGGTATACACAAGCACATACGTACATACATACACCAGAAGACACACAGGATGAGTGCACCGAGAGATGGAGAAAGATGTGTATCCAATCACCTTTACTGTAGTTTAAGCACTTTATCTACAGAAACAACTTTTAGCGGATGCAGTCCAATCAATATTCATGCATCATTATTTGAATGCCCCTTGAGGACGATGGCATCTAATTTACAGCCCCCAGTAAAACTGTAATTACTTGTTAAGAAGTTACCTGCATCAAGATTAGAAATTTGGTCTAGTGTGGTTTTAACAGTGTAGGTGTTGAGTTGGCAAAATCAATAGAGCACTCAGAAGATGGTTTACACCCCTGTCTCTGAAACAAATTTCAAAGTAATTTCAAAGGTATTTCAAGTCAGTTATTTTACAGTAGTATGGATCTTCTATGACCAACGAATCTATTTTTTATTGCCAGTCCACCAAGAGCAGGCCATGCTGTAATCTAAAGTTGTTCAAAGAATTCTCTCAGAATCTCGCGCTTTAGTCAATGTTAAAGAAACTGAGCGCTCAAAAGAGACTCTACAAAACTGGTGCAGATGGGAGGTCAGGAAGGAAGCTTAAAAAAACATAACAAATATCATAAAACATACAGGCTCGTTGCTTAACATCATCTTCGGTTCAAACTAAGAACTACCTCTGAGCAAAGAACCACAAAGAAACTGTGAAGACAGAATACAAAATCTGAAGAAGAATATAAAGCCGTATGTCAATCCTTAAATACGTCTTGCAATATGGCAATGTTCACTTCAAAACAAATTCCCAGTAAAGGAAGGGAAACAGAGAGCTGTTCTAAAGCCCAAACCTAGATCCAGAAGTAGATGGATGACTTGATGATGTGCAAGCAATGTCAAAACAGTTCTAGTTGCAGGCAGGGTCAACATCCCAGCTGCTTTAAAACACTGATAGAGAATTCATGGAAAGTGAATTAACATTGAGTCACTTTACTGCCACCTTACCTATTTATATCTTTGCTTCCTGTAAAATCGTCTTTTTCTTTCTCCACCTCTTTCGTGCCGGCATTCTCAAAAGCCATCCATGCCACTTGACATGCTTCATCCTGTTCTTACATAAGATCATTTAAATTTATCTGCAAGAGATGACAAAATGGTGATGCTTATCTGTTGTCTGAGATTCTGAAGACATTGTATTGGCTAAATAGGTGCACTTAGCATAATTGGGCCAATGCGTGTGAAATGACATAACACTTACATGACCATGTAACATCTGCTAAATACTTTCTTGAAACAAGGAGCTCTATTGATGGTGTGTTCGGCTCGATCATGAGTTTATAAAATATAGAGGTTTTAAAATAAGGCATGGCCTAATGCCTTTGCCAGAGTACTTCAGAAAAAGGTACAGTTTTTGATAAGTCATGAACTATTGAAGCAAACTGTACATTATTTGTTTTTTAAAGTTCGGATAAAGAGACACGCTAGCTAAAATTACATATGTAACCAACATATGTTGTAAACATGCCTACTTGAAAAAGTACTTCTGATCATGCATCCTAAGTGTGGAAGTACATTTAAAAAAACTTATTGGTGGATACCTGGGGCAGGATAGCTAGTTGGCTGAACTATACCTTTGACAAAGTAAAAAAAACTGACAACCAATAGATAAGAGTGCTATATCACTAATGCACAGATCTAGATCAGTGAAAGCAGGATGGAAAGTTTGAGCACTATAGGGATTCCCATAATTGTGTGATGTGTTTGCATCGTATTATAACACAAAAACAGTAATGGATGAAATCAATAGTTTGAGGAGTGCAATGCTGCAGTACAGAATACTACACAATAAATAATATAGCAAATTCCAGTTTTGGGCAGAATGCCCCTTTACATAGCAAAAAAAAGATACAAAGATGCATGTTTGCCATTTTATGTCTTGCTATAAAAATCCAGGGGGGAAAAGTTCACATTTTGATATATATTGTTTTGCTTCACAGTGCAGAATCATTTACCAATCAAGTCACTAGAATGTCAGACTACAGAATTCTAGAACTGCAGAATTTATTATCATTTCAATTAAGAAATATACCAAATACAGACGGGGTTAAATCAATGTAGTGCCACTAGCTATAAAATAAAGAGTTATCAACATTGTACCTTTTTCTGTAACACTATAGGCTAAATATTACGACTATGGCCAACATCTACAGTCCATCATTGTGAAGTCATTTAAAAAGGGGTTTAGTGGAGACAGATCTCATAATGCTTTTTAAGCTGTAAAGTCATGAAGGGTCAGTTAAGAGTCGAGGAGGCCATTCCGAGAATGAGTAAGTAAAGCACCTCTTTTCCCTCTCACCCTCTACCCACGGCAAACACAAGGTCTTGGCAGGCAGGTGTTGACAATTAATTCTGAAATACCTCAAACGTTTTCTGTAAAGTTTATGTAATTTAGATGAAACTAACTATGATTACAATGATTAGACCACTATGACTAATAATAGTTTTTGAACTTGTGACTTGAAACTTTATACTGTTGATTTTTTTTCCCTTGTTTGGTTCATTTGTTTCCTCCTTTTTTCTCTTGTGTGTGTTCTTGTCATTCTGTGATGGCATTAACTTTTCTTGAAAAAAAAAAAAAGACATTTTGAATGTTTCCATAGGAGATGTAAAAGAAAGAGCGAACATGGAGAAAAGAAAAAAAAAAGAAAAAAGCTTCAGATTCAACTGCAGATACGAGCTCTTTGGGGGTTTGAGCTGAAATGTAGTCTGAATATCAACCAAAGCAAATTTCTGTTCTATAGTTTTTCAACTTTAATCAATGATTTTCTTTTCTTCTTTTCTTCCTTTTGAATACTTTTTCTTCCCTCTAAAAACTCCCAGTAGTGTTCAAGTGCCCCATTAAGTTAAGCGATAAAGAAAAAACCGAGCTCCATCCGTTTAGATGGCGGCATGACCTTTTTTTTCTGCATGGATGTTGTATACTGTATAGACTAACGCAGGAAAGACCTGCACTTGGGAGGAAGAGGAGGAGGACAAAGAGGCTGGGGTGGGAAGGGTTGGTGTTTTGGCTGAGGGTGGGGGTGGTCGGGATTTGGATGTTGGAGGGGTCTTTGTTTCTAGAGTTTTCTAGACTTTCTAGAGTCACTGTTGTTTTTCACTGGTTGTGTGCATGTATTGTTGCAACCCTCTCCCCCTTTTCTTTTACATGTAGGAATCTTTCCGGTGGAGTATGATGACATTCTCATGGGGGCTAAGCTTAGTTGAGGCCATCATCCCTGTGTATATGTGGCTCATCATCTTCTCCAATGTAATGACTGGTCTGTGCGTGTTCACGTGTGGCACTCTCTCGATTTGGGTTGCAAAGCAATTCATGCAAAACTTCAGCACTAGCGACAGTCCTTGGCGAAGGACCCCTCCAACCAGAAATGCTCTTTCATCTACAAAGCATCGTGTTTGTTTCTCTCCAGGCCTGATCGTAGACAGAGCCCCCAGTCACACTGTGGTCTCCCTCTTCTGGAACCTGTCAATCAATCAAGAACCAAGTGTCTTTTGTGATGGTAGAAGACAATCAGTTTCAAAACTAGGAAGAAAGATGGAGGGGACAGGCTGGGAGGAGGAGAATTGAAAGGGATGTGTGGAGGAAAGAGGCTCTCAAAGATTCCAATACTATCTTCTCAATACTGTTTTTTTTTATATACTCCGAGCTGTGAAACAAAACCTCGCTCAACTCAAGCCGCAACATTTCACCAGCTGAGGAAAACTCTCTCTAAAGCTTTGAAACGATCTCTAGACTGTAACTGTAAAGATTGCTGTTCTCAACAAAACATCTGATTTACCTTCTTATATACTCTTAACAACGGTGCCAAAGAGAGTTCTTTGGAGTAATGTCATAGAAGAACCAAGTTTGATCCCTAAAGAAGTTAAAACTGGGTTCTTTCAATACCATATAAAAACATGTTGAAGAAAAAAAAATGTGTATATGTTTAGAAACTTATAAAGGTTCACATTCACATTATATAAATGTATACTAATTTAAAGGCTCCTTCTAGAACCTGTTGATTATTCAGTGGTTCTCTCAACTTTATTAGGGTTCTTAACACTTCTTATTCACTGAACAGCTTTTCTCCTATGGCATTGGACAAAGTGTACATCCAAGTTCATAGGCAGACAGGAGCCAATATTTTAAGAGCGTATGTCTCCAGTAGTCTATAGAGAATTTTCATAGAGCACATGATACCAGTCAAACCTGTGCTGACATCACATGATCTACAATAAGTACCAAATACTTGCTGAGGGTGGTTCTCTTTGCACAGAGATCTATGCAAATAGGTCCCGATTGCCAACCATTTAGACTCTTTCCACACAACCAGGGCCTTACTCCTCTGGTCCTTCATCCACTGTACTCATCATATATAACGAAAGTTCATCATGAAACTTTCTACCCTTTTTAATCAGAATCAGCAATAATGAGCAGAGGAAAGACAATGCATGCTTTCAGAGCACATCTTAACCAAAGATTAAATAACAGAGTGGTGAATCTCATGCACCAGTTGTTGTCGAGACTGTTTTGAAGTGGTAACAGCAGGTTGAATGAACATTAACCATGTTATTTGAGAGCCTCTTTCCACCTCCTATCCTACAGGGGGAGCCAGAGAGAATGTGGAGTACCCTTTTGTTTAGAGCTAATGGAGACTCTTGAGAAGGAGGAAAAACTGGAGTAATAACTGTTACAGAATAAAACTTTAAAAAGGAAATATGGGTAAACTGCGTGTTTTGAAGTAAATGACTGAATAAAATCAATTGTAAAGCTGTTGCTATACAGACTGTGTTTTTATTCTGTTGAAATCTTTGTGGTCCTAAAGTCTTTCTTGAGCTTGTTATTTCATCAGTAATTAAATATTTACAGGGCTGCTACGCAGTTTTCTAAAAATCTAATTTAGTGTTTATTCAATACCTTTTTAAATCCTCAACTGGGGACAAATGATACCAATTCCACTGTTTTAATGGTTTTATGTTTTATTCAAATAGATTGGTTGGATATTAAACATTGGTAAATGCTTCGAGATACAGTAAATGCAGTAAACTTTCCTCTCGTGCAGCAGTAACTGCTCTTTCCATTTGTTTCCTGTTCATTGTTTTGTATCAGTTCTACCATGATCTAGCCCTTCTTACATGGTTAGTTTCTGCCAGGGCCACATGGCTGCTCTTAGCTAATCAGTTGTAGTTGTCAACTGATCCTGAAACTGTATTAACATGATTCTTTTCAACCCAACCTTGTGACATAAGCATAAAATTGAATACAAATAAAGTAATAATAATGATAAAATAATTTTTCAAAAATCGTTTAAAAAACCTTTTAAGGATCCGCAGGAACCAAGCATTTTTTAAACATGATTCTAAATCATGTGTACATGTATGAAGGATTTTATGCATGGAGTTAGTAATTTTAGGAACTTTGTTTGAGAACCCGGAGTGCTTATGATTTATGCTTTTCAATAAGTAAACAGTTCTCTTAGTGCCGTGGCTCAACTGACAGGGCTGTTAAGTTCTTTCTCTGGCACAGTTTAGCCCTTATCGGTGATAGCATGAAGTACACCAAATGAGTGCACTGCCATAAGCAGATCTAGAATGAGCTGTGGCCAGTGGACGAGATTGCACAGTCAAAGCACAAAGTCAAAGTCTTTTCAATCTCTTCAGTCTATTCCATCATGTGCAAGGTAGTACCACGCTAAACGTTCCCAGATGAGTTTTCATTGGGCTTCACACCATTAGCAACTTCTCCTTGAGGTATTTGCGGAGAATCTGCCCTTACAGCGTCCGTTGCTACCCTCTCATCCAGAGTGGGCGTCGTACTCCGAACTTTAGTTCCCAAAGTCATTAGCCTCCCAAAGCCTTTTCCTTGGGACATTGCGTAGGATGAACGGCGTTGAGGAGCCCCTCTCCTGAACCACGACTGCAGTTCAACTGGCTCCTTTGACGAATGGATCTAAACAGTACGGATTAAAAGCATAATATAATGTGCAGCACAACAAAAACACTCAGTTATGAACAGAAATACACTACTGTTTAATAGCTCGGAATCACTGATTAATGATATGAAGTGAGAACAGCTTAAACTGCCACTTCATGCAGAATATGCACTTTTTGAGTTCCAATGTGTAAGACAGCCTCACATCTATCGCATAAGAAGCAATTCAAAATTAAGCAACTTTCCCAAATGGCTGTAGACGATTCTGAAATGACTAATAAGCTATAATAAGTTACAATAATATTAATTCAGAATGATTTTGAATGTGGTGATCAAACCAGCACAACAATTGTTATGGTGTCTTTTCATAAAGTCTTGAAATATTGATTAAAAAAAATAAAACACAAAATTTAGTTTGTAGTTTGTAATATTTAATGGTAATAAATAAGTAAGTGTAAGTTATAAATTCATTTAAAAAGTGGCCTCTTTCTCTTTCATTGTGTTGGCACAAATAAAATAACATAATATAATGAAATATTTTTTCTTTGTATTCCTATTAACAGATAGTGATGGCTCTGACTATGTTAAGCTGCTAGTGGGCAATGTGGAGTAAAGGGGGGCCTCCTGCTGTGAAAGCATTCACAAACAGGGACATTCTGAGATAGAACGACTGCAGTTTTCTTCATTTTAAATAATCATGTACAACTGCCATAAATAGAGCTGCTTGCTTATACATGAAGATGATGATCGTCAATTTAAATAAATTCCATCAATGTTATTAAAAAAAATAATTGATTCCAATCTTTTAAAAGACGGTGCATTCCCTGTTTAGTAACAGTGAAATGTGTTCTCACCTTGTTCTTGTTGGAGTTTGTTAGTATCACTTGTAGGGCTCGCACTGTAATGGATGGGAGGACGGCAGTGCAGGTGGTCAGAAACACAACTAGCCACACCACAGGGTTCGCAAAGGCATTTAGTGATACTCCTGTGAAAACAACAACTATCCATCTTACTCTATTCAAATGATACAATCTAGTGTTTCTTCTGTAAATAATACTTTTCCAATATTAGATTTTTCTACAGAAAATACAGCAGTGGCAACAGTGCAGGGCTGGCAAAACATCAATAGTAAAACAAAATCAACATTAAAATCAGCTTTTGAGACTTGGGCATTCTTACATTGCTACAGAAATAGATTCACCAAGAAAACTCGTGCTAATCTGGTGTTATGTATAAGAAAATGAACAGGATACCAAAGAAGACGTAGTCGTTAGGGAAAGCCGTAAACAGACGAGGGCTATGAAGAATCAAGGTGGACAGGAAGAACAACACCTGGCTGAGAAGCACCGCAGCAATATTAAACTTGGTCCAGAACTTGGTTTCTAAAATGATCTGGAAGATGTAAGCAGAATCAGGTTTACATCTGTGAAATTAGAAGCACATATCATTTGCATATTTCTTACAAAACTGCTGAAGACAAGAGTTTAACTAAACTGCAGCTACAGCCACTACTTAACTAAACAGATCTGTGAACAAATATACCTCAATAGTTACTGAGAATATAGCAGACATTTCCACAGTGATAGCCAAAGTCTGATAGTCTACATCTGAGTTCCGGAGCACTCCCATAGGTACGAAGAACAGGATGATGGAGGTGTAGATGGAGTACAGCAGTGTGGCACTCAAGATTACAGGGTTTAAAAGCTCTTGCCTTTGTCCAACTGAGTAGTCCTCTGGTCGGAGAAGCGAGCTCTCAGCACTAATGTCCTGTATCAGGATGAATATAATTGTAAACCAGAAGACAGCTGGGAAAAGAAAACATATGTTTTTTCCAGATAAACTATTTTTGTTTTTAATGTTTTTTTACCTGTTCAAAAATGCCCAGGCACTGAACAGGCAGGGATGTATATGTGGTGGTGTAAAGGGCAATAAACCAGCTCTCGTACATCGGCTGAGTGAAAATCACAATACAGTACAAGTATGAAATGATTGAATCCAAATGTTCCAGCTAGAAGGCTTCATATTTGCAAAACATATTACATTTATCCAACATTCCTAAAAATTAGGACACTTGTTTTTTTTTTTCTTTGTAGTCATATACACAAACATCCTGGTTCAAATGATATGTTTTGTTGGTTTTTAAAAGTGAAAATAAATTAACATATCCTACAGAGACACTTAAATATGAAAATTTTCCACAGATTATATTTATAAACACAGTTTCCCTCAAAAACCATGGACAGCAGATGATTTCAGCAGAAGTATTTTTTTTCTAATTTCACTTTCACACAATGCAAAGGTTCTATAAAAGTCAAGTGTTTTTCCTGAAATCATACTTGGATCAATCAGTAGTTCAAAGTCAGATTTTAAAACAAAAATATAAGCTTTTAACTGACTTTAGAACAAAACCATCTTGCTCTAAGTGACCCTGTAATTACATTTATTACATTTAAATAAATGAATCAAAATTCTATTTTGCTACTGGCAAAACAATCATAACACAACCGAAACTTTACCAAATGTTTCAGTAGTAACAACATATCTTAGTGACAATTCTAGATTTCAAAAACAAAAAATATTTTGGTAGTGACAACTCTGTGATGACTTTGGGACACATGTACTTTAAAACAATGGGATCTAGCTGGTCACCATGTGGTCCTAAGGGAAAGGGATGCATCCTACATCCTACTCTAGTGTGTCTTGATTGGATTTGTCTCCTCTTTGTCTTGTCTTCTCTGCTGGTAAGGTAGGTTTAAGTTTTTAATTTACTTTTGGCTAAGACTGCTTGCTACCAGTTTGTTTTGCTGGTTTCAGCTGTAATTGATATCACTAATTGCAGGTGTGGATTCAGGTTAGCCCAAGTTGAGAACTGCTGGGAGTGGCCTTACTAGCCACTAGGCAGATATATTGAGGAGGTGTCTACAGTGACTAGGTGCACTCCTTTTTTATTTAAATTTACATATATGATGTCTTTCATATATTTGAACTTCACCTTAAACAAATCAAAGACATATAAAAAAACAACACTGCAAACAAAACCAGCTCCCAATAGAAAGTACTGATTGAATAAGGGATGCTGTTTAGGAAGAGCTTATGTTTTTACATTTCAGTTCGGCTTTTACTTATGTCTAGCAGTTAAAAGCAGCTGTGAGAAACATGCAGGTTTACCTGAGCACTGAAGCCATTGTACAAGCTGAACCAAATGTGCACCAGAGCAAAGCAGGTGGTTTTATAAAGGAAGTAGCGCAGAAAGCTGCAGATGCGGCGGTAAGACCAGCGGCCATGGACCAGCAGCAGCCTGCGCAGGAAACTAAACTGGGCCAGAGCAAAGTCTGCATTCTGTACTGCCTGACCGCCCTCCACACCACACATGCCCACCCCTATATGTGCAGCTGTGATGAGGGGAGTGAGCAAAAGAAAGAGTGTAAAAGCAAAAGAGAAAGAGAGGGAGAGAGGACATTATCACTGGATTACTGGGCTAGTATTTGATAATATCTATGTACATGTTACATCATGAGTAATCAAATTAGAAAACGGTTACTCTAGTAACCCTCTATAGGAAAAAAAAGAAATTTGTTTTCCAACTTTTCCATATGAAACATTTACAGCTAGCTTGTTCAAATGATGTAAAAAAAATGAAAATAAGGTTACAAGGTTTACTTACAAGAACAATAAATAAACAACTTTCTTTATAATGTTAGTCATGATTGAGTCCTTACTTTTAATCATATTCACATCATTAGCGCCATCTCCTATCGCCATGGTGATAGATGACGAATATTTTTTGACCAACTCGACCACCTCTGCCTTCTGTCCTGGGGTCACTCGGCAACACAACACCGACTGGCACTGATTGGACAGAGACACAAACCTGCCACCCATCTCAGGTGTCTTGGTCAGTTCTGCCTGTAAAGACAGCAGATGGAGTTTTATCTGGACCGAGATAGGAGACCCCTTAGACAAGCCACAGTCCAGAAGATACTTGGAAATACCATCTTTTTTGCTTTCAAACATAAATTGCATTTAATCTCAAAACCAAATACTCACAAGCTCAAATCCGTCTAAGACAATGGCGGCTTTACTTCCTTTATTTGTGCTCCAAACAAGTGACTCTTTATCCGTATGGAAAGAAACTTCAGGAGTGGGTGACTGAAGAAGCTGTCTGAAGGTAATATTAATCATTACTTTACAGCTGTAATAATAATAATAATAATAATAATATAACATGATGCACATATTTCAAAATAACTTTTGTAAGTTGCTCATAGTTGTTTTACAAAGCATTGCTTAGAAACAGCACAGAGCCCAGCAAAGAAGCAAAGAAACATTCCAATTTCTTTTATAACTGTTTTGTATAATCAGACACAAATATGTACATGTATGCATGAAAGTATGTGGCCGACCTCAGCTCCTCGCCCTGGAGTAGTCTTGTATCTGGATCCATCAACTTGCAGGCATAACCCACGTTCACCGCCGTTTCTATACATTTGGACAGAAAGGAAGCAGTCAGGCTTTCTTTCATCACTCCTGTAAAGCTATTCTGTGCTGCGGCTGATGGTCCACAAACGAAGCTCAGTACCTATCTTATCTCCAGTCAGCACCCACACCTTCACCCCTGCACGCCGGAGACTGGAGATAGTCTCAGGGACGCCTTCCTGCAGACGATCCTCGATGCCTGTCACGCCTAGCATCTAAAAAAAAAAAACACATACAACAGTGGTATTAAACACTACAGATCTCCCTCACTTTCATAACTACATAACCTGCATATCGTCACAGTCCAAAAAACAAGCCAGTATCTCTGAAAGGGCAAAAACCTTTTTCCTAGTACTCCTGAAGCATTTCTATTGGTCCATTCATCATAATACTATGATGGAAAGGGCAAAGAAAACATCAATTGTTGAATTTTTATTGGTTTTGAAAGATATGAATTTCCCCACTGTGGTCCTAATAAAGGATTCTCCTATCTTATAAGAAATCTCTGTATGCAAGGGACAAGGTTGAAAAGCTATATTGTATGGCCGTGATTGTTGGACTGCAAGGCTGATACCCACACATCTCCTGTTGTGCGTGTATACATTCTGATCTGGTTAATGAAATCGTGGACAGTAGAGCTTACTGCACAGACAGCACTAAAACTCAGAACAACATATGAACATTTGAATGGGGCTTAAAACCAAACTCTAGAAGTGAATAAACTTTAAGATGGGTTAAAAGAGCCAGTTATATGATGTGTGGAATGCTCACTGTAGAGTGTGTGCTGTTTGGTCTGTGTGGGGTATGTGCAGCATGTAGTGTGCACAGTGCATACAGTGTGATCATAGTGTATAAGTATAATGTATGATATGGGTGGTTTGTAGAGTGTGTGCTGTGTGATATATGCAGTGCCAAAAAACTTTTGGCTATAGAGTGTAAACAGACTGTGGTGTGTAAAGTGTGTGTGGTGTATGTAATCTTTATTCTATGTGTTTTTTTAAGATTTTTTTCTAGAATGTGTGTGCTGTGTAGTGTGTGTGGTGTATGATCATGATGAAAGAGCAATGTTCAAAAACATTTGGACAAATGCTGTGAAGTACTGTAAATGTGTGTAAATTTGTGGATATATATTTTTTTATTTTATTGCTGTTATTTGTTGTATAACAGCTTAAGTACTGTTAACATAGTTGATTACTATGTGCAGTGCATGTGAGTCTATGTGTGAGGTGTGCATTGCGGCATCACTACTGGCAATTATATGTGAATCTTCCAAACATTCTGCCATTCATATGAGAAAATTCATATCATTTAATAATCATTTTATGAAAACTGCAAATCTGTTGACTTAGAAAAGCACAAGTACACTATGTGGGTATGGGTTCTACGATTGTATAAAGGTTTGTGATTCTAGTTCTAGCTGGAGAAAGAGTATAGTCGATATTGTAAGTGTAGTATAATAATTAGTGTCCCAGTCTTGGCCTTACGGATTCTGACCTAATCATTTTGTCTACAACATTACATTAATTCATATAATTCGAGGGTTGCCAACTAATAAGCTCATTAACAAGATCTTCCTGAGTTGAAATGCATGTGTCAAACCAGCGAAGGCATGTAGAGCAGGGGGTCTACAAGAACAGGCTCGAGAACCACTCAAATAATAAATAGGAATTGAAACATTTACATGCCAACAAAATAATAACCCCTGATGGCTCTACTTCTGTACCATTAGCTCTTTTTCCATGTGTTCATACAGCTCCTCCAGCATGGTCTCTCGGTGAACAGTTGCCATGGCTGCCTGGCGGAGGGTGTGGCTCCATTCTGTCCACTGAGCCTCAGACACACGACGAACAGCCACACACAGCGTCCTCAGGCAACTCTGAGCAAAGACCTGCCCGCGAACATACACACACACACACACGCACACAGAGTAAAACAACCACAAGCTAACCTTTTTTGTGCTGGGTTGTGGTGAAGCAACATCAAAGGCAAAAGCAACACTGCAAAGTTCAAATATGTTTATAGCACAGATGAGCGGCGGGTATAGAAAGAAATCTGGGATACAAAGAAGATCTGACTCAAAGCTGTAACTAGAATGAACTGGGCTGACCTCCAAAGCCTGATCTGTGCTCTCCTGATGCGGACTATCCTTTCTCAGCCTCTCCAGAATGACGATGTCTGCCCCTTTACAGTATAGCTTCAGTTCTCCCTCAGGTGTTCTCACTACAGACAACAAACACATACAAAAATACAGTCAACCCTTAAACCCTGGTCTTATTATTTAGATGCACTTTTCTGTGACTCCTATGAGTTTTTGCTAAATCTTATGTCAGTTATGTGATTTTAAGAGCGCAAGCCAATGTCTGACATCACATCTTCATTAAATTCCTAGTAAAAAATTGAACGCATCATCATTCCATCAGAATTAGATTTGATTATTTTGGTACAATTATATACGCTGAATATAAAAAGTAAAAGGAGGAACTGCTTACACAGAAACGGAGAATAGACAGTAAAGCTGGGTGATTTTGCATCAGCCATAATCATCCTTCCATTCAGCCATTATCTTCAGCTTTTATCCCACTAGTCAGGGTCACAGGGGGCTGGAGCCAATCCCAGCAGGCAAAGGTGGGGTACACCACGGACAGGTCGCCAGTCCATCACATGGCCAACACACACTCATGCACACATTTACACATACGGGCAATTTAGAGTGGCCAATCAACCTAAAATACAGGTGTTTGGACTGTGAGAGGAAACCAGAGTACCTGGAGGAAACCCATTTAAGCATGGGAAGAACATCATGCAAACTCCACACAATACAGCCTGGACCGGGAATCGAACCCAGATCGTCTTGCTGTGAGGCGACAGTGCTAACCACTACATCATTCTTTTAATTAATGGTGACTTATTCTATTATTCCAAAATGAATGCAATTGAAACCATATTGGTTGACCATAATACATCTATGCACTCATATTTATCAGGGAACCAAAATGTTCTGAACATGGATGTCTCTCTATATAACTATATTCATTTTTCAGGATGTGAAAAATAAATCTTATGCTACCTCATTCATAACCTGCGACACCCACCCAGCACGGACATGCGCCTCCTCTTGCTGCTGAAGTCCAGCAGGGCCAGTAGGTGGTAGTGGCGCGTAAATCCTAATTCGCTGACAGTCATAGAGTCACGTGTGCGGGACAGAAACACCCAGCCCAGTTCCCGGGCCGCACACACCAGAGCCTCTTCATCTGGAGACGCAGCCTGGTATCGCGGCAAACCTGATCAAAACACAGTCTTTGGATTTCTATAGATTTCTATAGCTCATTGGGTATGCTTGGGTATGTAATCCATCAGCATGTAAATATGTATTAATGGCTATCACTATGGTTCACAATCATCATTCAAATGTCCTTTTTTTAATTTTAGATCAATGTATAAAATAAAAGTTTTAGGAAAGTGTAAAAACATAATAAAACACCCAAAACATTTTTATTGGACATCTAAAATATGTGTTAGTGTATAGTTCATAATATGTTTATGTACATAGTATAAGTTTGTATTTTTTGTAACATTCTTAATATATGACATAAATACTAACATTTGAAAAGCAGCACATGTAGGAAACGTTGTTTGTTTGTGTCCATACAATGTGACTAATTTCTAATTAAACTTTAGCTTCATAGATAACCATAGTTATTTTCTGTTATGAGCTGTGACTGAGGGCACTGACCATCTTTCCACTCGCTCATGACGGTGTGGCAAAGTGCCAAAGCAGTAAAAAACTCTCGGGTCTCCGTACAGGTCCGTTCCCGCAGCCGGTCCACCAACCGCTGGTCACAGAACTGCAGTCCACCGCAGGAGAACCGGTTCCAGCTCAGGTCCAGCGGCTGCAGAGAAGAGTAGACAGGTGAGCGCCTGCATGCTTGAAAAAGCAACACAAACTAACATGTTTAATTACAAAATGTTGGACTTGCCTTTGATTTTGCTGTCATGTCCCCTGAAAGAAATGAACCATGGTCAGTAGTATGTACGACCATAAGTCACAAAACACATCTGGCCAGAAGAAAGATAAATAACAAATCTACAGAGACATTTTAGCTATTTTAGAAATTTAAACAATAAAAAGCATAATTAATTGGACTTTTCTTTAGAAAATTTAGTCTAAAGATGACTTGCTGTTTGTTCTAGTTGGCTAACAGTAAAGAGATGTTATTAAATACAAACAAATGCGCTTCTGGAAAAATGGTGGCAGATTTCTGTTTTTTAAATATAACAAGGTGCTCATTCACAACTGATTGTCAACCCAATGATTAAAAACACCTGATTCTAATTTTACCTTTAAATTCTCTGCTAATCCAAAAGGTTCACATACGTTTGCCACTTACAGATGTGAAATACTGGATTATTTTTCTCAAAAAATGAATAAGCAAGGCAAGACACAGACAATTTACAGGTCACATTTATGTAGAAATACAGAAAATTCTAAAGGGTTTGCAAACTTTTAAGCGTTACTGTAAATATATCATGAAAGCTACCTAAACCATCAGAAATTAGAATTACACGGATGTCTATGTCTTTGCAATGCCACCTATGAGCTATTATATAATTGAAGACAAATGCTTTGGAATTCTGAACATAGTCAACATGTTTGACCAATAAAAGTCTGACTCAGATGCGCTATTGCAAGAGACTGACCATAAATGTGTCCAGCGATGCAGCACTGTCGAAAAAGCAGGCGGTTCTGAGTGAGTGTTCCTGTCTTATCGCTCAGCAGATGGTCCACCTGCCCAAGCTCCTCGTTGAGAGAGGTGGTGCGGGCCTGAGCGGGTTTGTCGCTCTCCTCCCAGTACATCTCAATGTCCCACCCAATCAGGAGGCAGTGCACCACGTGGACCAGCTCAAACCTGACAAGATAAAGCTTAATGAGTCAAAACGTCAAATACATCAAATTTTACATTTCAACAATTTTCACTTACACCTTATGTTAGCCTCGGCATGGCTGGTTTGCTTCTTGAGTTTAGCACGGCAGCTACAATGCTAACGTAATGGTGACACTTTTTTAGACAAAATAGATGCTAAACAATGCTCTACAGTGCTCTACTCTCAATAACGTAACAACAACATATCAATGATGTGGCAACAATGAATCACCTCAAAACATTCAGTAGATTATAAAGAGACTTTTAATCACCTCTGTAAACAAGATTTATTAATAATCTGCTGAATTCAGTTAGTGTCCCTTTATTTGTAGGGTCTAAGTTTAAATCTGTAGACGTTAACCTGGGAAGTCATGGAGCATGTAACATGTCCACAACAAGCTGTTTTTAATGGAGTTTAACTGGACTATGTTTTGGTTAAGGTTAGGGGTAGGATAAGGGCCATGGAAAGGGTCAGGATTAGGTTTTGGGTTGAGGTTAAGGTTAGGGTTAGGATTAGGGCCAGAGTGATGGTTATTATAAGGTCTTGTGTTAAGGATTTGGTTAGGGTTGGGGTAAGGGTCAGAGTGATGGTTATGATAAGATTTTGAGTTGCAGTTAGTGTTAGGATGAGGGCCAGAGTGAAGGTTATGATTAGGATTTGAGCTGAGATGAAGGTTAGGGTTAGGATTAGGGTCAGGATCAGGTTTTGAGTTAGGGTGAGGTTTAGAGTTAGGGCCAGAGTGAGAGTTATGATTAGGTTTTGGGTTAAGGATTAGGTTAGGGTTAGGATTAGGGCCAAAATGAGGGTTAAGGTTAGGTTTAGGGTAAGGCCAGGGTTAAGGTTGGTTAGGGTAAGGCCTCGGGTTAGGTTTTAGGTAGGGTTAGGCTTGGCTTAATGGGAGTAACATATTCAGACTACATAATTAAACATATAAACAATACATCTACTTAATGTAAGTAATGTATGAACAGTACATCTTTACAGTAGGACATTCACTTGTGTATTCAGATGCTGTACTACTGCTGCTTCACAATGTGTTACTGATACTCCATTGATAGTCCATCTCTAACTCTCTCTCTCTCTTATTCACTCTTTTTCTGCCCTCTCTCTGTGAGTTGATTTATTTATAACCATCAAAATAAAGTGTTGCCTTGTTGGTACTGTTTTAAGCTATGCAATGCAATTACGTAAAGCAGAACATTATACAGTTTTAAAAATTATATAAGCAAGATTCAGATTACTTAACAACACAACCTGGTTTGAGGAAACAATGTAAAGATCATTGCAGTTTGCATGATGTTAGTTACTGAATCATGAGCATTTATTACTTCTTAGTTACATCATAGCTCCAGCGCAAATTGTTAAAACACAAACTTTGGACAGCACAGGTCCTGACTGATCATTAGATTTTTGTTGTTATACAATTATTATAAAGAAAGAAAGAGGAAACAGAGTAAACTGAACTAGAATCTTCTAAGGCAAAATCAATTCAAGGCATCACAACAGCTCATGTGTACTGGGTGGTATTACGTGATGTAGAGAGAGATGGGCATGGCAGGGCTTAGCAAGATGATGTATCCCCAGAAGGTCAGGAAGCCTCGATACGCAGCAGTAGCATTTCCCTTTATAGCAGATAGAACCTGAATATTCGGGGAAACCAAATGCTCAAACAGGCCGGATCCCACAGCCAGGAGAAGGGCTACCAGCAGCAGGGAGATAATAATCTAAAAAAATGGCACAGAACAGCATATCCTGCACTGAAACATATCTGTTTTAACATGTCACAATCATGATGCATAATATACTGCTTGCTATACATGGTACAAAACACTGCATACTATTTACTGTTCGCTTTCATCAGTAATGTCCGGTTCAGACCTAACACTGGTTTAAAACTTGTTGCATGATTAGAAGCTTTTGCAGAGCACAGATGCAACACTAATGATTAAGCCTCTGCTGTCTCTTACCGTCACCACCACTTTGTTAAGGAACCTCTCTACCCGAGTCTTCTTTACTTTCAAAGTCCCACAGTTCCTGAGGATTTTGCTGTCTGAGCCTGAAATAGAGAGAATGTTTTACTCTTGAATCATTTTTTCATTTTACAGTACTATCCAAAAGTTTGTGATCAAAGTTTTCAATTATAAAAAAATAATTTAAATACAGAAAATGAATCTCTCTCTCTCTCTCTCTCTCTATATATATATATATAACTTTGATCACAAACTTTTGGATAGTACTGTAAAATATATATATATATATATATATATATATATATATATATATATATATATATAGGTGAAATAAATTAATAAATAATGAATAAATAAATAAATAAATACTAGATAGATAAGATTTCCACTTTTCGTTGGAAAATACCAGCTTCTATCTATTAACATTTCATAATAAATGTAATTTACTTTGGAAAAAATCCAATCGAACTGGAAGCATTATCTCCTGCTGTGAAGTTTGCTATTGGAAGATACAAAGCTTTGTCGTCTCAAATATAGTGTAAATACATCATTATTCTAATTTTATTATCAATAACATAACATGCATACTTATATATGTAGACGCAGGGTTATATATAGTGTGTAAACACATGTAGCTTTAATACACAAAACAGGCCTGTTAATCAGCTGGTGAGCTGAACAAGATGCATTGAGGGCAGGGACATGGCTCATGATACTCTTATTACAGTATGTTTATAGAGAAGGCCTGTGAGTATCAATATCTTCTTATTATAATGGGAGTTTGAAAGGATGTATATACCTGTATATATGGTCAGTCCATACACAGTGTCAGTGTTGCGCAGGACAGTTCCTCTGAGCAGCATGTGCTCTGCATCCAGTAGATGGCACTGTCCTCTCCAGTGTAGCTCTCCTCTGAAAGAGTACAGATGACTATTTGGCTCCTCACACCACACAACCCCTGAGACAGAGAAAGGGGGGGGGGGCAGAGAGAGAGGGGGGACAGAGAGAAAGAGCAAGAAAGAAAGAGAGAGAGAGGGAAAGAGACAGAGAGAGAAAGAAAGAGAGAGAGAGAGACAGAGAGAGAGAGATAAAGAAAGAAAGAGAGAGAAAGAGAGAGGAAAGAGACAGAGCGAAAAGGAAAATAGAGAGAGAGAAGGAGAGAGAGAGAGAGAGACAGAGAGAGGGAAAGAGAGAGAGAGATAGCGAAGGAGACAGAGAGAAAGAAAGAGAGAGAGGGAAAGAGACAGACAGAGAGAAAGAAAGAAAAAAAAGAGAGAGAGAGTACCCTAGGTCATTGTTATGTAAATATTTATGTACATGCATATTAATAAGTGTTTATATAAAACAAACAGAAGCAGGCAGACACAGGCAGAGAGAGGAAAAATACAGTGAGATAGAGAGAGTTTGAGACAGACAAAGTCAGAGGGAGAGACCAGATGGAAGAATTGAGAAAGCGTGAGACAGAGACAGACATGGAAGGGATTAGTTTTGCATATTAGACATTAGCTTTGCATAATCTGCAGTGGCACGACAATCACAATGGAAGGCAACATCATGTCTTTCCACTGAAAGAAAACACTGATCTAACCATCAAACGGCAGGAGAAGCTCTTCTGTAGGACCACTGCACAGTTCAGCGTGGGTGACGTCTGGAGCCTGCCGAAACTTCAGGTTTGTTTCCCTGCAAACAGTCAACAAAGCAAACCTTTTCACAGGCCTTTGCTCTCCACTACATTACAACTGGAACTCATCTGTTCATTCATAAAAAGAGGGGATTACAAACACAAATAAGTAAAAAAAAATCACTAAAGTTAGAGATTTAGAGACTTATTGCCTGATCCACTAGCACTACACACTAACATGCCACTACCACGTCAGTATCACTGCTGTATTTTCATAGTTCAAATAATTGGTTTAACCATATACACGCTATGGTTTTAACATTTACAGCTTGTCAATACAAATTAACGTTAAAAGAAATATAAAAATGTTTTTACTATAATCTTTAGGGGTGTTGAGACTCAATTTAGGAGCGCTACAGTGGGGCTAGTTACGCCCCTGTTTGTAACTGAAAGTCAGGGTGTTCTATCATGTCATCCCACCCATCGATCGGGCCTACCTTTTTGCGCATGCGCACATGAAGATTACGTCGATTTCTATGGTTCGCGTACGTGCATAATTTTATCCTTGTTATTTATAATGTTTAAGCGTCTTTTTAATGTTAATTGTTTTTTAAGCTTGTTATCTAAATTTAGCGTAATGTTACTGTCCAAAAGCGTTCGTGACAGCTCATAATCGTTGACATAATAGCAGAGGGTACTGTTTTATGACCATATTTACACTATCAAATAATCCAAATAAATCGACAGAACACCGGCAAACAGAAAGTTACGCCTTTTAAAGTAATTCATTGTTATAGCTTATCAAAGACGTCTATGTGTTGTATTACTGATATATATACTGACGCTATCATGCTAACCAGCTAGCCGCGGCCTGTTCTGTCTCGTAAGGTCCCTTAGCGATAGTGAGTCACTGTAGTGTCAAATCAATCCAACATTAGAGGATGAACAAGTAGCTATGCTCTGACAGCGTGAGTGAGCATTACACTGGACACTTTCTTTTGTATTGTGTAGATGGTCTTAACAGTGAGTTGAGCTGTGTTAAAGCAGTTAAAGCACTAAAACATACAGGCCATTGTGGATCCAGGACTGGTGTTGCTTCAACAGCTCTGCGAGTCTCTGGGCAGATGTCACTAACGCTGGTCCTTGTGCAGACACAAGTTGGTCGCTTCCTCACAAAACCACAGTGAATCACTTTGGACAGAAATCTTCTCTGTCTTCTGCACAAGAGTTTATGCGCCACTTTTTGCCGGTGAATGATTGACAGGAGTGCCTCAGTAACAGTGAAAATGCATGGGCAAACAGGGCTGCAAGTACGTTTGAATTTTGGCAGAGCTCAAGCACCACAATGAGATAATGCAACTACAAATGGGCGGTTGATATTCCATTTTTAATGTCAGAGAATGACAGTGGAAATTAAATGTCAAATGCACTTTGCTTTTCCAAATTAACCTTTTTTCAGCCATGCACACTTTCCAAATTAACTTTGTTTTCCAGCCATGCACACTTTCCAAATGAACTTTTTATTCCAGCCATGCACTGTATTCATTTGAATTTGAAATCAATTGAGTGTGCATCATAAAGGACACCCACACAGAAAAAGCGATTGTAAATACACAGTTTAGTTTGCATTTTCAAATTTGCTAATCAAATTTGTACCCGACTCTCCTATCAGATTTATCAGTGATCTTCAGTCCAACTTAATCTGGTGCAGGCTTCCAGTGAAAAAGTTTGTCACCGGCAACATTGTAAGCCAAATTGTCACAGATATTTAATTTTACAGCTTTAGCACCACTGTGTGGAATAAATCCAAAACTTTGGAGTCGACTCTCAATCCTCGAATGCCTGGAATCGAGGAATCGATTTTGTATGGGGTTGACTCCTAGCCCTACCAGCGTTGTTAACTTGGAAGCATGCAGAAAACCCAAACAGCTGAGAAATCTTTCTGGCTTTGGACTTACCCATCAATATCTGCAGTCTCAACGTAGCACAGACTGTGGGGTTCAGAACTACAGAGAAGGAGAAGGTCTGCCTGGGGAAGGACAAAGAAACACATTTACTAACCTCCTCTACATCTACTCTGTCTCTTACTCTCACACACTCACTCACCGGTATGACCTCATCCTTGTGAATCCGCAAAACATCTCCAACACAGACGTCCTTCCACTGAGCTCTTCTGAAGCTGCAGGAAACACAGGTTTTTATCACCTAATACGCAAAAGTAGAAGAATTGAAGAATTGTTTTTTAATATATATATATATATATAAAATACTAACCCCTGAGTAGTAAGGATGTCACATGGCCTTTTGTTAATCTTAGCATCACTGCGGCGTCGACCCTGCAGCATCGACCAGCCAACAGATGGAGAAACACACAGAACAAATACATTTAACAATGAAGCATTTCATTTATTCTTGAATTTGACAACACACGTTTGTTCTTCTGCGGAGTTTGCTGAGGAAGGCTTTCATTTCTACATGCCTCAACTGTAACGTTAATATATCAGTGCCTTCATGCTGCTTTCAGGTACAAATATGTCATTAATAAATATTCATTTTAACTTTGAAGTGTATTTATAAGGTAAGATCATCTAAACTTAGTCAGCAGTATCAAAAATATATATTTCTGTACTGCGACTGATCATTATAACGAATCAATATGTGTCTGATTTATTTATTTATTTATTTATTTATTCATTTATTTATTGTTACAGCATAGTGTCAGTGTTTAATCCCAAATTCTCTCTCACTTTCTCACCATGTCTGTAATCAGGTCTTTGGTTCCACGCATTGTCAGGACGGTGAGCAGTGGCAACATGGTGATGTACCAGGGAAGAGTGGCAATAACTGGAACGCACTGGAGACCACACGGACAGCCATGCATTATACCAGTAAGATATGCAAAGTGCTACTCAATCAAGGACATTGTCCCACTATGACTCTCAAATACGGTGTGTTAATTAACAACACAAATTGTGGAATTAGAACACACTTCATCTGAAAACATCTGAATTTACTGACTGGCCTTCTGTACTGACTGGTAAACACACAAATATATTAAAACAAGTAGTAAAAAGGGCTGTTTTGTCAACATTTAATGATGCATCTAAACAGCAAATATAGAATTTTACACTGATGAGTCACAACTTTGACTACTCACAGATGTACCGATTATTTCATGACCATGGTGCATGTCATGCGTAGACAGATGTAAGAAGACAAGCACTAAATCGTTATGAAGGACTACAGGATAGGAAAATTCTTAAAACAGCAAGGCTTGTGCCGGGCTGTTTAGCAGTGATCAGTACCTATTAACCATGGTCTGAAGAGGGACAAGCCCGGCAACAGGGTGTTGGGTGCACAAGGCTCATCCACACACAAGGACATGGAATGTTTGGCTCGACAGAAAGGTCTCTATAAAGAATTTATATTTACAGAAGAACTGTGCCACACCACATAGTATATCACACCCTGCTTCACAGCTGCAAACCGATAAGAGTACCCATGAAAACCTCTGTCCACCTTTGAAGATGCTCACAATGGCCACACAGGTGTCAGAACTGAAACAATGAAAAAAGTTCACTTTGTCTGATGAGTCCTACTTTCTTTTACATGACTTGTGCCATTTACCAGGGGAAGTGATGGCACCAGGATACACTGTGGGATAAAAAAAAAAACATTGAAGGGAGTGTGATGCTCAGGGCAGTGTTCTGGCAAACCCTATGTCCAGTCATTCCTGCGGATTAGGTGTAGCCCCTTCATGGCACTTGTATTCCTTCATGGCAGGGTAACACAATCTGCCACACTGCACGCATTGTTAGGAAATGGTGAAGAGTTTATGATATTATCCTGGTTTCTAAATTCCCCAGGTCTCCAAACAGGCATCTGTGGGGTGTGGCTCAAAATCATGTTTTATCTGGAGTGGCCTTAAAGCTTACAAGCCTTAAAGGATCTCCTGCTAACATCTTGGGGCCAGATGCCACAGGGCATCTTCAGAAGTCTTATTGGATCCGAGCTGTTTTGGCAACATTTCATATTCTACAATGGACCAGTATAATGTTTTGGCTCATCTGTGTATATCTAAATTCTTATATAGACCTCCTATATAGAGAAGTGAAATAATACTTACATTTGTATATATTATATAGCTAATATAAATCCTAATATATAAACCACCCTTTTTTACATTGCCCTAAACACTAAGTGCCATTTATTACTCTTTACATATTAACTTTTTTCTTTCTTCAAGGACTAAATACACAAAATATTTAGAATTGTTATACACTAATATCCCAATACTCGTCTAGGACAGAGTTGTGAGTAAATAAATCTACCTGTTTAATATTAGTACATTAGTATATTAGTACAAAAGGAGCCTTTTACATATGAGCAAGAAATAAACCACAGACCTGCATGATTACAATAAGCAGGAAGAAGAAGTTTGCTGCGCGCTGGAACTGCTCGTATAGTGAGAGGGGCAGGAAGGTCAGGGGAGAGTATTTATTACTGCGAACCAAGTTGTCCTGGTGGCACAATCCAATAGAGAAGCGTTAGCAGGAGGAAAAGGTCAGGATGTGTTCTTAACCCTTTTAAATGTAGGTGTACTGTTCAGTTCATTAATCTGAAGACGAGTTGTTCAGTAGCTATGAATGAAAAAAAAACAGGTATCTACTTGTACGTCAACTTCTTTTCAGTATATTATTCAGATACTGCTATGGAAGTAAAATATCATTTAAAATGTGAGTCTATAAACAGTTATAAAGGTAAAATTAGGCTTGGGTCTTAGTGAGAGGGACCACATAATGCAAACAGCTTTAATACTATTCCATCAAATCCTGATAGCTATCTTTTTTTTTTTTTTACTTCTATTCACTTTGAAGAACTCCTTGGCAGAGACCCTTTTCCCCACTGATTTTAAAGATCATATCTTCTTACTCACAGCATAACGCCCCCAGCGGAAACACAGGAAAGACTTGCGTCTCAGGGGGACATGGAAATATGGGCAGTTGGCACGCACCTGCCAAGTCATACCTTGAGAGAGGAAAACGTTTACGTTTTGTCTGGTCCACAAAATATACATTTCAGTCCAGGACTAGATTGACCCCATTTATCAGAAAATAATCTTCGGCCTCTTAGCAAACCTAAACTAATTACATAGAGTTCTTAATTTACAGGCAAACAGTGATTAGTTGAATTATTGTTTAGCAACAGGAAAAAAGCAGAAAGCATATATTTAACTGAAAACTATATGGAATGTGCCCACGTTTTATCATCTTAATAGCATCATCCTTTCCACAAGACTTGCTTTGTTTTGGGTTTTTTTTTTGTTTTGTTTTTTTGGCAGGGCTATTTTTCCATACCTCCAAAGTTCAGTTTTAGAGTTGGTTGATGCATATTCTGCTTTTAACCCTTGATGCACAACCTGGTCAAACATTCCCCAACTGAGATTTTATTTTCTATATTTTTCCTAATTTTTTCTATTTTCTGGCTTATCTTTACAATAAAGGAATTTCATCATTCAAGCTTCCCTGAGTTCCTCAATTTACTTGTTTTTGATCATCACACATCCTTTTTATAACATAGGAAATGAATATGAGTTAAGTTGACCCATGTTGTGCATTAGAAGGGGTTTGCTTAGCTTATGCATTAAAAGGGTTAACAACCGAATAATCTCAAACACAACAACAGGTGGTCTACCAGCTCTTGTACAGTTGTCAGGATTCACATTTTATTTATATTTTTTAATAATTTAAAGCTCTCCAGTTTTGGAAGCTCTTTATTCAAAAAATGTCCTTTGACTTTCTTGTTTCTTGCTGTGAGCAGATGATCTTAGGTCTAATATGCTGAACTTGACCTGGAGTGTGGTCTCTAACATTTGCATAACACTGTAAATATATTCATGTTCTTTAAGTCCTCCACATCACTACATTTGTCTACTACACATATATCTCTTACCTGGTTAACTCTTTATAGAAAAACTATAGCAATTTAACTGAACACTCCATCACACAGACCTTGTCCCTCTGAAGATGAAGTGTCCCTTTTGGCCATGATGATGTTTCTGGGAAAGACAGAACGTGCTCTGTAAATGAGGCCAGTCTTAATGTAGAAACACAGAGAAGTACTAACATTGTTGGTATGCTTACCTCGTCACATACAGAGATTCTTCATGCTCAGATAACCATGCACTGAACTACCTGCTGCAGAAAAGTAAAGAACTCAAAGCTCTTGTTTAGATGAATTTATACCTGTCAAACAGAAGCTCACATTTTCATTCTTCAAGCTGACTTACAACATGTTGAGTAAAGTAGAGGAATATCTTCCCAGAATTAGCACTCATTGGATCTACAGAGTCAACGATACACTTTAAAAGTTACTCATACCTCATTAGCAAAATGACTTGCTAGATGATAATCATTGGGGAGTCTCACTAACAAACACCTTACCTGGCAATTGTTCTTAGCTGTGACATCTCAAGAGGGGGCTTCCTTCCTCAAGCTGGTCTCCAGTGTCTCACCCAGGCAAATTAGGCATTTCATTTTGATAGACCACGAAGATATTGTTAACTTCAGCTAATTAACATACGCAAAGCCATATATTTAAATCTTGATCTGCCTGTCCGTTCATCTTTCCGAGGTTTTCCACACCAGCGCCTCTATATGCTGCATTTCTTTTTATCTCTGCCTCCTCTTTCCTCCTTCGTCTTCTCTGAACTCCCTTGAACTGATTTGGGAAATTGTGCTCCTGCAGGTGGGAGAGGGAGGGGACTGAAACATGATAGGAACAGGGTTAAAAAGAGGAGGAGAGAGAAGGCACAAACACCTGCTCTATGTCCCGAGAGTGCGCAGAGACAGAACACTGACGTGTAAAGACACCCAGGAGTTCCGTGGGCCTTACGTAATCATATGTGTTTCTTCTAAACAGGTTTTTAATCTAAATATATAATTTTTTAAATTATCTTGGAACAGTTTATATATTGCAACAGTGTTCAGCTAGCTTTAACTGTACGGGACAGTTAGCACAAAGATCTTCTTCAAAACCGTAAATAAAAAAAAGATAATAATATTTAAAAACTAATAATCTGGCTGGTTCACTCAACAGTTAAATGAACACATTAAAAGACCAAAAAATATATTTAAATATGAAAATAAAAAAGAGAAGTACTATCAAGGTTTTAAAGCTGGAGCTCCCAGATTTTTTGTGTTGGACACCCAGGAGCAAAAAGATAACAGCAATCCAAATACCATACAAATAAAGAGCTATCACACTATGTTTACAGGTTAAGTCATATGTTCTCTTGAGAACAATCGCATGGTGGAATTAGATACCAGATCAACCATTGGGACAACTTTAGGCAGCCCTCAAAAAACAGTTCACTTATACTAACCAGATGACTGGTTACGTACATTTAAAAAGTAAACAGGTAGAAGTAAAAGTTAAAAAGTTAAAAAGTAAAATGTCTTTGTAACTTTAAAGAGCATACAAAGTGCAAGTAAGATTCAGATATGCTATGCATCATTTATCATACCGTGTAAGACTACTTGATTTGTAATACATGACTAAGCCTAGCAGGGTCGGTGCAGTCATTAACCTGAACCTGAGAAACATAAAAAAAAAATGTATCAGTAACTTAACATGAGTCACAGGGTTGAGTGGCTGTTCTTATACTGGAGCATAAGTGAGTGGTATTAAGAAAAGTACAAAAATGAATCAGTATTTAATCTGAGGGTTTGCAACACAAGTTGATGAGCTTCTATCTGATCTCATCAGAAATATCTCCTAAAAAAAGTTGTGCCTAATATATCTCGTTCAGTGAGATGGTTAAAGTTAAATAAAATAAAAGAGTGATGGTCTCTGACTTTTATATATTTGATATATACTTTTATATATATATATATATATATATATATATATATATATACTGTACTCGATAACACAAATTTATGAACATCTAATTGCCTGATTGTTCTGATCTTTGCTCTATTTCACTGATGTGTAATCGAAATGTTACAGTTCAGCTTTATGTATCCAAAGTAAGTGGACATAAAGATATATAATAGATATAATGTGTATGTAAGTTCAATAATGTTAGTGTTAATGTATATGCAGTGGTATCTTTATTACATATGCTTACAGTGTAGCTGTACTCCACAGGTTACCAGACCTTCACCAAACGGCAAATTATAAGTAATTAGTAACGTAGTAAGAACTTATTTGACCAACTGTGTGCAATTAATATTGGATGCCAGCATGATTCTTTTGAGCTTTTACATACTTTGAATGTTAACAGTAATACAACAATGTGTGTCTTAGAGCTAACGGTATAATCATTACACTTTTTGCTTATTTGTATTACTAAATGTGATTTATTTCATTATGAGGAAAAATATAAAAGTAAAAATTTTATGTGAGACTGATCACCACCTCTAAACTGGTAACTATCCCATGGGGTAACTGTCTTAACATCTTTATCCTTCTTTTAAACCAAAGATAACAAATGACTTGAGCCTTTTCCAGCATCTTAAGTAAAGAAGATGATCTAAAATATACTCCACAATTAAATAAATTCCTTTAACCCTAGCCTAGCAAAAATAAAATGTCTGTCATGTAATGGCTAAACAAAAATGTGCCTGTTGTATGTTGCCAGAAGGTGACCTTCTCATTACATTAATATTGAGCCAGTTCGATACAACACCAGCTTAAAATGAATCATAACCATTCTAAATAATAGCTGCACCGCATCTGAAGGTCTTGGTATTGCATCAAAATAACATAATAACAATGAATAAACTGCAACTCAAGGTAGACTTTCGAGCTGCTACCTGGTCTGCTCTGTCATCATTATGTGCCTTGGTTGATGGGTCCTTTTAACATTTCTATAGACTTAATAAAAAGATGAAAAACTGACAAGTACACAATAACTCTGCTACACGAAAACAAGCATTAAGGCCTGCTATTTCTTCTGGTTAGTCAGAAGGAGCACCTGGTCCTGGAGCATTCAGATCCAGCACACCTGGCTCCAATTGGCTCTTATTACTTGGGTCATGTGTGTCATTTTAAGGTTGGAGCCAGGAAGGCTCTGCCAGGATTAAGTACCCCTAATCAGTATAGACTGTTTACCAGCTTGCTAAAGGTAAGTTTAGCAATGCTCTAAAACAATAAGCTTAATAATACACAAACTATGCAATGTAATGAAAATACTTTTGTATGTTTCATCTAACTATCTCAGTGATACCTCAGGTGATGCTTAAATATAGTTGTGCAAACATGGCTAACCACCATGCAATACTTTGGAATTGTATTATATGTGACCATGCAGCATTATAGGAATTAGAAATGCATTTCTATTAAAAGACATTAAGCTGTATAGGATTCCCATACGAGTTCTTGTCAGGCTAGTATGTCCTCTAATGAAACTGTACACTGGAAAATGTACACTGACACTGCATGACTGTAAACATAAGGATTCTCGGAAAAACTATGAAATTCATGCAATTATAGCACCACCCTACTCAGTACTCTGCATGTATCATGTTGCATCTGCTAACAAGTTTGATTGTGTGCAAATACCTTACTGAGCATTTCACTGGTTATTTCACTAGATACCTTGAATTTGTATTCTCTAGTGAACACCAGTAATGTCAACCACTATGATGGTCCTGATATTTAATATGAAGGCCTTTCTGAAGGGTCTTGTCATCTCTTTATGGCCTATTAATGCCCTGGTAATGTCACATTCTTAACTACGGCCATTTTCAAGAATGTGACAAACTGGTCAATAAAGTAGCAGCTCTGTGTAGTATTTTAGAAGTTTGTAATTATGATTCAATTACATGGTGGCTCCATGGGAAATGTTTTTTTTCTGTTTAAACAAGGAGCAATATATCTGTGCAATGACAGGTAGATTCATGCAACATATAAAACACTAGAACATCTCTATTAGAATGCTTGTTTCCTACAAGTTAGTAAGCTCAAGCAATTTTTTTTTGGTTGGAGTTTAGTAATAAATATGCAGAAGGTGCAAACAGTTGTGTCATGAATTGTCAAGCTAGAAACGCTTATTATAATAGTATTTTCTTAGACAGCGCATACATTTTTGCCATAAATTTCTCTTTAAGGCCAGGCAAAGACTTCAACACGAAGCCCTGTGTAAATTCGCTAGCAAGAGGCACATACGGAACAGTCGTTTTGAACAGCTGGGAATACTGCCTGTTTATCTGTCAGATATCTGACCCCATTCCCAGTGCAGCCTTTCTAGTAGCAGGGCTTTACTTTATGCATCGTTTTTCTTCTCCACTACAGTGGCCTCCCTGTTGCTGGATAAAGAGCTCTCTTGCTTCAGTGCCTACAGACAAGAGGACAAGTGAACTTGCAGAAAGGAATCAGCCTGTTTCTCTGTAAATGTGTTTCTGTGATATGATGAGCGTGTGATCAAACCACTAAGCAAACCACTAGATTTCCTTCTGACTCAAACAGCGAGAAAATGCATGGAAAAAATGTGGCCCACATCTGAAGCATGTCAAACATGCATTTTACAATACAAGCTTACTGGAATCCAGCTAAAAATGTATTTGAGACTTTCGTTTGTGGCAAGGAAAAAAAATCTAGGCTAAGCCTGGAGGCTTACTAGGGCAACAAAAGAAACCAAAAAAGCCACATTTGATGTGGAGACAAATGACCACCTATATGCAAAGCCTAACATTTATATTAGACCCTTAGGGGGAAAAAACAATTGTAAACATTTAAAAAATGAAATACAAATCAATTAAATATTTTTTTACGCAATTTAAGGACCAAAAAAAGATGTTCTTCAGCATCTTCATCAAGCATCCTTTATTGATTTTTTGAGTTTCTTTCCTCTCACTTAACTTTGAGTCCATCTAGTGGTTATCTGCTCAAACTGCAACTAATTCACAGTGAACACTTGTGTGAATCCTTGCAGAAATCTCCATGCAGACATGCTTTACTGTGCTTTATATCTCTCAGACAAACTAGTGTTGGGTTTGCTTCAAACAGTTTCCCTGCCAAATGGCCCCCGCACGATCCACCGTTAGCAGGCAAAAAGTGCGTGGGTAGGTGTGCATGCATGTGACAAAGAAAGGGAGATAAATAGTGCATCTCAAAGCCTATCAGGCCCATCTATTTTTAAATGTGGGCTTTTCAGCAGCTGAGTGGTTTGCGAGATGAGAGGGAAAGCTGGTGGCAGGCAGTCCCAGACCTTCAGAGCCAGTGTGACCATTCGGCCTGGCTGCCTTCCGCTCATGTTTCCACTACAGTTTAACTGCTCTTCACTACCTGCTAGACCGCAGCACGCACATATCTGTCTCTGCATCCAAACCGTCCCTGCGAACTGCCCCACAGGTGCTCAAAGCATTTGTGCAGCTGAAGTTGTCCATTGTCTAATGCGAACATTCTGGTGTCATACTCTGGGGAAGGCTAAAGGTCAGATACATGTGCCCTACTCATTAGCTGGTGTCATACGTAATACAGAAAACAATCATTACAGTGTGATAGGCCATGTGAATCAGTGTGTGTGCTGGTAAACGTTATTAATGTGTATCAGCAGGCCAATTTGAAAACCACTATTAAAATATGTCTTGAAATGACAAATGCCTCCACTAAATTGCTAACAAGAGTAGTGTGATGCATTTGTTTACTGAGGTACAGAGTGATTCTGAAACTGGCATGCAGATGTTTTTCTAGACCATAGGCCATGAAGTATGTTCACATTAAAACCATATTTAAGACAATTTTTAGACCTAAAAATGTAAGTGACCTAGAAACTTGGAGGTTATTCAGCACATCAGTAAGTTCGTTGGGGCAACCCAGTAATATACAGTCGTAAGCAAAATTTAAACACCCCTGCTCAAATGAAATGTTTTCTTTTTTGGTATTCTAGTATAAAAAAGTTTATTAATGCACACTTACTGTTTTTTGATATAGGTAACAAATTGGAAGACAATATGAAATGTCAAAATTTTGTAGAGAAATGTTATTTCTTTCATTTCTTCCCTGCAGGAGACATGTTAACTTACTTTTTCTTCAAATGTCAACAAAACATAACATAAAATAATTCAACCAGGGGTAACTTTTGCATACTACTGTAACAGGCATAGAAATGTTGTCTACCAAACTCATTACACACAAAAACTCATTATATGGTGTGTGTGTGTGTGTGTGTATTGCGCTGGTACTTCAGATACAACAGTGCTGCTGTAGGTTTTAAACACTGTGTCCACTCACTATCCACACCTACCTTGCTGGTCTATTTTGTAGATGCAAAGTCAGGGACGATAGCTAATCCATTCTTCACATTTTGTGTTGGTCTAGTTTTTTATGGATGATCAGAGGACATTGTTGGCCAGCAATTTATAGTTGGTAGACTTTTCCCAGTCCAGCAGTGACACTGAGGTGTTTAAAAACTCCAGCAGCGCTACTGTTTCTGATTTACTTATGCTAGCACAACACAAACTGACACACCACCACCATTTCAGTGTCACTGCAGTGCTGAGAATGATCCACCACCCACATATACCTGCTCTGCGTTGGTTTTGTGGGGGGTCCTTAGTATGCAGAGAATCAGACCTACAACGTGCACCTATATGGTGAGTGGTAAGTACCTGACTTGCCTGTGTACTAGTTATGAAACCGAGTAACTCATTTGTTGCAAGACAGTTCCAGGTAAATTAAATGCTCATAAAAGGTTGACATCAGCATAAGCATTATATCATCGCTGTCCAATGTCGATTTTCAGTTTTCTACATTATTTGAACAAGACAGCTGCCGTTTACATTGTGCTAACATTTCATGATGAATGGACCAATAGACCAATAGAGATAAAACCTGGTTCTATTAACATACATTAAAAGTAAAGACAGTTTTTGACCCCACTTGTAAAGTTACAATTTTGGAGATTTTCATTGGACAGCGATGATATGTTTGTTAAGTTCAATACAGAACAACAATAATTCTGTTTTTACAGGAACTTGGGCATAAGAAGGACAGATCACTCTCTGTCCTAGCAACCGCTGCCACTGACAGTGTACGACTGTAAACAGACCTGTATACCGTATATATAATGGATGACATTCTCTTATGATAGGATTTTTGCTGTACTGTGGATACCATGACAAGCTAAATGACAGTGAATCACAAAGACCACCGCACCCGAGATAAACTCCTGTGTTTATAAATGATGTGAGTGCGGCTCCTAGGAGTTTTTACTAACTAGCAGTCAGAACGTGTAGACTGCTTCATTCAGAATGAATGACTTTGAAAGGAGATTAGCTGAGCAGGTTCTCCTCCCGAGGGCGTATGTATGTAGGCCTCTATCATCTTTACCAGAGATACTGCAACACCAGAGGGTTTGCGTGCCCTCTGCAGAGACACTGCTGTGAAACTATAACAGGTGCCCACACACAAACCGAGTGTATTGTTGGGTGCATGCCATGTACACAAAGCGTAGTGACGTACGTACAGTTTTTTAAATATATTTACATATTTATATATTTTAAACTCCATTTTAACACGTTTGTTTGGCAGCAATAGCCAGATTTATGGATTTCCTGACAAATCCAGCTCGTTTGAAAGCAGTGCAGGTAGGAGAGACACAGTGGTGTGAAAAATCTTTGTTCGGACTGCTTTATATTAAATATACTACTGCTTTAATTATAAAAATGTTGTGTTTTTGTGTCACCTACTGCTTATTAATACATACAAGAAACTTCTACAAATGTACCTTTACCAAAGGAATGTACTTTCAAATCTGTGACTTTGCTCATGCTTAAAACAGCTCTGTACATGTGTGTACCCTGGACAGTATTCTTACTCTGACTGAGTAATTGTTGCCGGAAACTATTAAGTACTGTTAACAAGTATCCATAAAAGGGGTGGGGAATAAAGTTAATGTGATACACTTCACAAGTCTGGAATAGTGAGCTATCTATGTTAGAAACTGAAGAAAGTTCAACATTTTTAGACTCCACCTACAAGGTACAGACTGAAATTGAGTATGAGTGAAGTAGTAAATAGAGGCTTCAGGAACTAACAACTAAAAATAGCTTCCATGCTGAAGAGGCTACAGTGTGTGGTAGTATTTACACAATGAAGAATACATATATATATATATATATATATATATATATATAATTGTGTTCTTGTCACTCACACCTATCGATTTATAACCACATGTACAATGTATGTACAAGTTTTATAACCACTGGCTGCCAAACTATCCTGAATAAAAGTTCTGAAAACATGTGCTACCAAGAGTGTCACTGATGCTCTGTTGACTCAAGGGACAGGATAATCAGATTTAAAATACACCAGATGACTAAACTGACCTATAAGCATCCCTAACAGACCACACTGGTATCTCGGTACACCAGCTATTCATAACAAAGATGCTTTAAGCGACAGACATTTGTACCAGTTCTCTTTCTAACATAATTCTCTTTGAAAACATAATGCACTGAGCATTTTTCTGCTTATTTTAAGTTTTAAGGCACAAACAAAGCCATTTTTATCCGTATTAACACATATACGTTTGAAATGTATGAAGTAATGGTTAATATAACAAGTTACGAGTATTTATACCATTGTTTGTGATCCTATATTGACTGATAATCAGATCATTTGCGAAAGGAATTGCTCTAGAACGTTGTTTATATGGTAAAGCATAATGTCAGGTATTGTTACATTTTGCTGTGAAGAAGGCAAGAAAATCGTGTAGGTCTATTTATTTATTGTAAAGTTTTTTTTACTATAAAAAACATATACCATTACAGTAAATACAAATAAACACATTACAGTAAGTAGAAGAACACGCATTTGGTTGTGAAATTCCATTGGCAGCAAAATTGATTTAATTGAATCAATGATTGATTAAATAAACTAGGCATTAGATGACACCTGTAAATAATGGGGTTTCTCTAGGAGTGTGGTAGGCTGAAAGAGTGAGACGCAAAGTGTATTTTGTATATATTCTAATGTTAGTGTTCTTAACATATAAATACATACGTCTTAGATTTAGTTCTCAGTATAGTCCTACTGAACACTTTGAGAGCAAAATACCAATACTGTCAAACTAGGTCAAATTGGTTAATTATGTGAGATTGTAAATGATAGTGATCCTCAAAAGATCTTGTCATCATCTCAAGTACTTAAACATGTCCGCAAATTTAGCTTGATGTGGTGACTTCAGAGAAATGTGTACTTTCAGTGAAAACTCTGAATGAGTCTAACCAACAGCTTTTTATAAAAGGTGTCATGTAACACCTTATTTAATGTAAAAAATTGATGTATACAGAGTAAGGCCACATATGGAGTGGTTATATAATATTCATAACTGACTATGCCAGGCAAATTTGACATTGGGCATCATAAACACAAAGGAAAAAGAGGATTTGCAAAACTTATAGAATTATAATTTATATAATTATAGGATTATTCTTATAGTACAAACCATGATTTTAAAAAGTGGGGAACGCTGTGCAAAATAAAACAACAAAACAACGCTGTGTAAATAAAAACGTATACAATTATGAACAAATGATGTGAACCATCTATTTATTTGAAAATAGTTTTTGAAGTTCATGCCAAAAATTGGGTCGGGGCAACAGATACTGATAAAGACCAATACACCTGTGTTATGCTAAAACACACCTGAAGGAGCATCTCACAAGTAATTATGTTGTGTTATATTTTTGTGTTATATCTGCGCAGTGCAACATTTCAAGCATAACGTCCATCCATCCATTATCTTCTGCTTTATCCCACTAGCCGGGGTCACAAGGGTTGGAGCCAATCCCAGCGGCTTCAGGCGAAGGAGGGGTACACCACGGACAAGTCGCCAGTCCATTGCATGGCCAATACACATTAACGCGTCCACTCCCACCTATAGGCAATTTAGAGTGACCAATCAACCTAACATGCATGTCTTTGGACTGTGGGAGGAAACTGGACCTGGAGAAAACCCACTATAGTACTGGGAAAACACACAAACTCCTAAAACAGCCCGGACCAGTACTAGATGGCCAATATCTGTGATGGTATTTGGGGCATTAGTGCACATAGTATGGGAGACTTTACATCCGAGCACCATTAATGCTGAATTATATATATGGGTTTTGAAAGAACCTATGCTGCCATTGAAGCAATGTCCTTTTTAGGGAAATACTTTTGTACTACAACAGCACGGCTTTGTAAGAAAAGAATCTGGGTACTAAACTGGCCTGCAAGTCCAGACCTGTCACATTGGCATATTATGAAACAAAAAATACTACAAAAGAAGAGACCAAACTGTTTTAAATCTCATTGGATTTTGATTTTATTTACACTTTGCTTTTTTTGGGCATTGTACCGAATCACAAACATCAAATAAAATTTGTTAATGTATCTGATTAGTACAAAGAACACAAGACAATCCTAAAAAAGGCTAAGGTATGAAATACAAATTAATTTGCAACTCCAATTTAATATTATTGTACCATAAGGCAAGATATTTAACAATTTACGTTGTAAACCATTTTTTTGGTAAATATTCATACCTGTAACACATTCCAAAATATTGGAACAGGGGACATTTAAGACTAGGGACATTGTGAAATGTTCAGAAAACATGCCTATAAACAGGTAACGCCATCATGCTTTGAGGATCCAGGGGTGCACATTTCTAGTCCTAGAGGGCCAGTGAAAAGCATAGTTCCCTGCTAAAACACGCCTGATTTAACTCATCTGTTAATTGCCATGATGTGTTTGAGCAGGAAAACTAAAAACTGTACTGGACACCAACCCGTTAAGACTGGAGTTGCACACCCCCGGTCTAGTTTTTTCAAATCTTTTCGCGACTGTACTACACGAGGTGAAAGCCTTTTGTCGACAGTGTCAAGAACCCTAACCCATGTTTGAACTCACCTTAAACGTACTGATGCAAAGTGAAAACATGTATTGAGGTCTGATGAGTCAAAATCCATCATTTATGGAAATAATGAAGGATGTGTTCTCCAAACCAAAGCACTAAAGGACCATTCAGACTACTGTTACTTGTGTAAAGTTCAAATGTCATGGTATGGTATAAAATAAGCGGGTGTGTTAGTGACCTTGACATTGGAGACTTGCACATGTGTAAAGCCACAACTAACACTGAATGAGATACAAATTTGGAGCAATGTGGAGCTGCTTTCTAGACAACATCCTGTGTAGAGACATCCATAGTACCATTCATAGTAACACCAAGCAACATTCAGATAAAACACTGAATATTGTATTTTGTATTCTTCTCAGATGGTTGAGGTCAAAACAAATGTACTAATCACAGATTTCTGATTTCTGTTTTTTTAGTGGTGTGTTACATACTGTGCCATTTTTACTGGGAAGTAAGACAAACATGACACAATGGACGCCATATACTATGGACATTTGCAATAGCAAGGAAAAAAAACTCCCCAAAAGCATCAAGAACTTGCATTGTAAGCACACACAGTTTCTGAAGAGTGTTTTTTTTTCTGAAGAATATCTTCTGGAAAGTACAGATTTCTTAGCTTTACCCCTCTTACTTTTGACTGCTTTCCGTTGTAAACTGAAAGAACGGGATATGGCCAAGATGAAATTAGGTCGTCAAGAAAGGGGAGTTGTGAGAGACAGGAAGTGGTTTTCATTTACTTGAGAATGAAGCAAAGCGTGATAGGTGTTACTGTACACCATAGTGTGCATCACTATACAGAGGTGAAAAGCCTGTGCAAGACTGTCCTTGTATCTGCAGTCACTCTCTCACGGTTCTGCCAACCTACACATATACACGCAGGCGTAAACAGGCCTGAAACAGTGCCATGTGAAAATGTAACATGCACAAGTAAGAATGTTATTGATTAAACGTGATCTGTTTGTGGCCTATATGCCAGTTTGTGTGTGTGTGTGTGTGTGTGTGGAAGGTGGAGTGGGGGAGTGTTTGCGGTTAGGATGAATCTACATCTGAAGTTCAGGTTAAGCGCCAAGGTAAAAACATTTGAGTTCGAAGGAGCTTGGAGGTGACATTATGAGTCATTGGCAGAAGAGAAAAAAATCACATAGACTGGGCTATTTGATGAGTCACTGGCAAACACAAAGTAATACCCCCCTCACTCAAACAAACACACAAAACCACAGCAGATTACCCCCTTCACGAGGAGGCGATATCACACACCCCACACTGCCTGGACACCCCCATGATTACCGCAAGAACATCCTGCACTTTCATCCCACAATATACTGTATGCCCCATTTTCTTCACCTGTGCAGCCAGGCCGTGAAATGTCATTTATTTTATTTATCAGATAACACTTGCTGCCGAAAAGGATTCTGACCATATATATATATATATATATATATATATATATATATATATATATAATTTGGAACTTGATGGCAGCAAAGCGTCTCAAAAAGTGGTACTAATAAAAAGCAGCTAGAGAACCTACAACTAAGTATAGTATAGTTTCTGGGCAGAAAAAGAGCATTCCAGAGACTCTCTCAAGCAAAGATGAGCAGAGGTTCACCCACTGGCATAGGGACCGATGGAGATGAGGGGGACATATCCCATCCAATATGAGAAACAGGTAGATATGTCCCACCCAAAAATTAAAGCACAGAAAAGAGGAAACTGTTAAAAAAAACCTTTTAATTATAAAAGCCCGTTTTGGCAGCCTTTGCAATTCACGCACTGTGCCTGTTGTTAGCAACTGGCTCTGGCTGTTAGGTGGTCTGGGTCTTTTACTTTGTTAAGACTTGTGTTGAGATGGCTGTTCAGAAATATCCCGCAGTCAGCTGCTTTACTGACCCGAGCTCTCGCCTCACTGGAACGTCAAGTAGCTTGCTCTCAGTGATGAGAGCAATGAATAGCAGCGATGACCATATATACTACAATAAAAACAGTTTTTGTATATTGTGTTGTTATTGTAGCAGACTAGGAGGGTTTGGGTTAGCTAACGTTTATATTAAGAAGCACTCTGAAATCTGAAGTTACTTTACTCTCTGGTCACGTCCTAAACTGCAGACTGCTACTACACTAAATGGGGGGAAAAATTAAATCTAATGAATAAAATTAATAAAATAATGAAGATATAAAAGGACACCATCATTAGAAGTACTTTTAGTAGTGCAGTATGTAATGTTCCAGAGTGTGTTGTTTGGGACACAGCCTTACTGTCTAACATTATTGTTAGTCCTGTCTAGTCAGGAAACCTTAACATACATGTATTTGCCATTTCATTTCAGCATTATGCCACCAAAGAAAATAATATATTTTTGGTATATATGTATTTAATCCAGACACTGCATGTATAATTTAAAAGTTTTCTGACAACAGTACCATGTAATGTGGGGTATCGTGTTTAGCTTGTAAAGTGGCCTTAAGTTGGATTTATCTAATTATAAATAGAAGTACAGATTATGTTGTATTTTGTTTACTTATTTGTAATTTATCGTTATTTCACAAATGTTGTTCTACGTCCAGGCCCGGAGTGGCTAATCGGGAGATTAAGGAACATTCCTGATGGGCCGGCTCATGTCAACCTCGAGTTTGAGCCGTTTGGAAGGGAAAAATAATTTTGACACCTATCTGTCATTTATCTAATCTTCATCTTGCATTAATTCTTCATCTAACTACTTATTCATTCTCTATTCATCTGACAGCACAGCCCCTACATCGCAGTAGATTAAGTGGGTTCTACCATCTGAGGGAATTCTCCCCTCCCGAAATGTTTAAGTTGGTTGCGCCCACGAGTCGTCTTATCTACAGCGGTAAAATTAAATATAGCAACAGAATAGAGCGATGCTGCAGTCGGTGGTGATGGAGGACAGAAAGAGACCAGGTGGAGCTGAAAAGGACAGGTTAAAAAAGAAAGGCGGAAGAAGTTGCTGCTAAATGTGCGAAATGAACAGACCTGTTTTCTGGAGGACAGACCTCAGCTGCAGACGGTAAACAGAGATACGGAAATAAGTTTATATTGTCAGTGTAAGGCTGTTGCTCAAGGCCTGCAATATCAGCTTAGCGTAGTTTAATTTGCAAAGCCCAATACACGCCATTAACCATATATATCCAGTTTCAATAAAATAATATCCAGTTTGAAAATAATAAACCTAATTTATAAGTGTAGTATATTAATAGCCAGACGTGTGGACTCGAGTCACTAAACTGATGACTTATGACTCGACTTGACAACATCATTAAAGACTTGCGACTTGACTTAGACTTTACCTTTACTGACTTGGACTTGGAATCGGACTTGAGCTTTTAGACTTGAAAAGACTCGCCACCCTATTTTAACATAATAAATAAGGAAAACTCGATGTAAAACCTGTTTAAACAAGCACGCTATATCTACGTGAACCTCTACAGAGCCTGCTCTCTCTTTTTTTCTCTCGCTCTCTCCCTCCGTCGGTGTGTGCGCGCGTCGTCTGGAGAAACGTGTGCTGTTAATATTAGTTAAAATTGGCTAATATTAGTTCATCTAAGCATAAACATCACATATGGTGCTGTATTCTTGAGCTTTACCTCAAGCTAGTTCGCCCTGACATCGGTGTTTTGTTCAGGTGTGAAGAGAAGAAACTCCGGTGAGTTCAGGTGATTTTAAAAAGTGAAATAAGTTGTTTTAAAGTGTAAATACATATGTGTACGGTGCCCAAAGCGTTTATGAGTTGAATAAAAGTGTGTGTAATAAAAAACAACCGGAGTATAATGAGTATATATGATGATTAAGAGAGTCACGCAGCTATTTACTGGTGTGTTAGCATGCCTGTGAGCGTTAGCGTCTTAGTTACGGGCACTGATATAGGCTTATAAGTCTGAAGAGCTGTTAAATATTGGTCTACCTTTATTTGAGTTAATTATGCTTCGAGTACAGTGTGTTGAATAAAGTGCTGCATTGCACCGGCTGTTTTAAGGACGTGTTGAAACCTCGAGTTTCACGAGTCCACGATGGCGAGCCAGGAGAAAACTACAGTTCCCAGCGGGCTGTGCGAGTGACGTCGGCTGCGCATGCGTCAGACCAACACAACCGAACAACACGCAGATAAGAGGAGAGATGCACTGACCACCATATAAGAATTAAAAACCAGAACGAAAAAGAGGAACATTGAGGAAAAAACATTACACGAAGAATTAAAAAAAGAATAACAGAAAATAAAAGACTCAAGTGTTGAAATGGACTTATTTTACTTGTTCTGATTGTTAAACGAGTGCTGTTGTGTAAAAACTAGTTTTCATTCTTGCGTCAAGGTACTGTGGGAAACAAGAACTTTTTTATTTTTTCCTTATATGTTGTTGCAAAGCACTGACTTGCTTCGTTGACTAGAAAAGCTTTATTTCTATTTATTTTTTTTCTTTTCCTCAAGCCAAGAGAGAGAGAGCTATTTCATTTGTATTTTTCCCCATTTTTATATTGACGGAGACAGCTCTTTTCTTGCATTTATACTCAACATTGCACATACATGTCTATCTCACAAATTATTTGAAGGACTCAGATTTTTTTTATTAGTCAATAAATACATAGTTGTAACTCCAGAGCCTTGCATTCTGTCTTTTGCATTTCAGTCAAAGCCCTCCTTATTGAACCTAGTGTGATTTTGAAGCTGGTTCATATGAAATCAAAGAAACGTTGTGGTAGCTAAGGTCTAGGTGTAAGCATTACGTGTCATTTTTATTTTGATCTGCAATAGTAACACTTACTGTTATCCACGCTGTGCTGTGTTACATGAATCACATAACTGGATCATTTTGTATTAAATGGTGTTGTAACGCTAGGCAGCTGAGCTGCGCCGCTCAGTTTATCCATAACCTAGCAACAAGTAAAGTTCTGCAGCCAGTCCCGGGAAGCTTTGAGGGGCGCCAGGTTTGAATTTGTGCGGAGACAAGGAGCAACATGCTCCCGAAAATAATCCCGTTCAACTACAAAGATTATGCTGTAGTAAATAAAAAAGAACTGCAACATGCAGGACATGTGGAGTCAAGAAAAACTAAAGCATTTAGGAAGTTAGGAGCATCTCCATGTTCAAGTAGTGCAGAAAAGTGTCAAACACCGATCAGTACATGCAGAGCTACTGCAGTTCACACATGCTGTTAGAACTGCAAAGACACGTCCATATATTAATGCTTATAGGTTTAGAATGTGATGTTATTAAAATTGTAATGAGTACTAATACTTCCATACAGTGCAGTGTTTCTCAACCTTGGCCTTCGAGGCCCACTGCCTCTGCTTGAAATTATCTAATTTAATATGCAAGTTATTTTTGTTATATTAGAAACTTTAAAAACATTAATGTTATATTAATGTCAGTTTAATATACTACTAATCAACTGCATCAATTGTGTTAAACACTGAAATTATATTGCATCTGATGACTTGAGTTAGGACTCAAAGTTTAAGACTTGGGACTTGACTCAAGACTCGCTTGTATTGGCTCGGGACTTGATTGTCAAGACTTGAGACTTACTTGTTACTTGCAACTTAGTGACTTGTCTGTTAATAGCCGAACTCATTAATGGAATGGTTTTGTACCGTCGGAGCAGCAAACCCCTTCCGACACTACTGATGATCCTGAGGAGTCCATGTTTACTGAACAGACAGTATAGTATAGTTTAACAGAGTTATTTAAACTGTATAATAGCTAAGATAGTTATTTGTAATCTAAAATATAACATAGTGAATAGACGTGATATATGTTAAATTGTGTTAATGTACACAGAGAAGGAAATTCTCATGTCTGTAGACAATGTTATTAATAAAGTTGAGAAGCCAGTTCACTGTTTAGGAGGCTTTTGATGCTGTTAGTACTAAACATGCATGTAGTGAGTTTAGTGTAAATCTAATAATCACGCTCCTCTCTGTTGGGAAGAAAAGTGTAATTTTATTTTTTAATTATTTAATTTCAATTTATTGCTTATGTACAAATGTAAATACGTTTTCATCCTTTTCACATTTTTTACCTTTTAAACCTTTATATGATTTAAATTTGAATTAAACATGTTTAAGTGAAGTGATTTCTGTTAACTTACCAACAAATACCTGAACTTATACCCAATAAAAAGGCATTTTAAAATTCCCCCTCTATGGAAAAAGTTGGCCGGATGTGGGCATGAAAGTTCCAGACTGAAAAAGAGGCCCACTCCTGCCCTGTCTGCGTCACTATACAAACAGTGATTTACTACCTTACCTACTGTGGAATCAGCTTATAGGTAATATTTTAGGAGATAGGGTGGGCTTTCATTCATATTAGCAAATGTGTCCCCCCAATGTCAAACCCATTCCTACGCACTTTGGTTTACCAACCCATGAAAAACTGCATCTAAAAGTTGTGGAACAATTTCAACAAATGTTCCTCAACATAAAACTGTAAATATATCCCACCATCTACAGTACATAATATCATCAGAAAGGAACAAGGTTGACGGTCAATACTGGATGCCCACCAGTGGCATTGTGTTAAAAACGGGTACAATTCTGGACTGGAAATCACTGCATGGGGTCAGGAACTCTTCCAGAAATCATTGTCCTCGAACACAGTTCATCGCCCAATCCACAAGTGCAAATTAAAGCTGCATCATGCAAAGAAGAAGCCATATGCTCCAGAAATGCCATTGTATTCTCTACACTACAGCTTATTTAAATGGCAAAATGGAGTTCTTTTTGAAAACCATGGACACCGTCACCATTCAGCTTGTTATCAGCACACAGTTTAAGAGCCTGCATCTCTGATAGTATAGGGTTGCATCAGGGCAGCTTCTAGGAGGGTCACTATCAAGCTGAATTGTATATTAAGGTTTTAGAACAACATATGCTCCCATCCAGACAGCATCTCTTTCAGGGCAGGCCTTTCATATTTCAGCAATACAATACTAAACTACATACTGCATCCATTACAACAGCATGGCTTCGCAGAAGAAGAGTCTGGGTGCTGAAGTGACCTGCCTTAATTGCCCTATATGGCTCTGCTCTTCTGTGTTTTTTTTTTGTTCTGTTACATGTGGCTGTCCTGAAGCCATTGCATAACTATGTGTGCAGAGAGTTTTTAGTCATCATCCTTGAGTAAGGGGCATGACTGGAACTGCCTACCAACAAATATAGCTAGTCAAATCAAGTAAGTACCTCACATGTTTCTTGTAATTTGTTTTCCCCACCTTTAACGTTACATATCAAATTTACCAACAGAATGTTAGGAAATATCTATTACATCACAGGTAGTTGTGTATCATGTTGCAGAGATATCTACTGAAATAACCATTAGCTCCAGTTTGTTTTGTCTAACACCACCTTGTACCTCAGGAGGCAATAGTGAGTTGTGAGTGAAGTGCAGTGAGTGCAGAATCAAGTTCAATCAGTCAATGGAACCAGATTTTTTCCTCAAGTAATTTTAAGGCATTTACGTTGGTCCATTTATCTTGAAGGTTTTACAGGATATAAATGGCTGCTGCTACATTCAAATAAATTAGAAAAATCAACAAAAATGTAGATGTAGACAGCGACCATATGCAACATTGGGTAAAGCTCTTGGAAAGCAACCATTTTAATGGCTGTTGCCACCACTTTCAGCAAGAAATTATGTTTGGCAGCAAACAAAAGAAGTGATGTGAACAGAAGCCCAACGAGAGTTTGAGTTTTCCACCACTGGAGTTTATTGGCGAATAAAGGGAGAAAGTGTAATTCTGTACTCACGTTTTGGCTAGAATAGCAAAAATTGAAAGAGGGACTATACTTTTTCTGGCCATATGTTGCCCCTGACTGTTAGGAGTACTTATTCAAAACGTTTTGGCATCTTACAGATCGTTCCTTTAAACAGGTGCTTTTGGAACTGCAGTGGAGCTGAAACACTAAACTGATATTCTGAATAAGCAAATACATATGACCGCATTGCTTTAAACCGGTAGATTTTTTTTGCAGCTTAGTTTTCATATTTAGACTGTATGGACTGAGGAGTGAATTGTATTTTAACAAAACCACGTTGATTTTCAAGTGAGGCATCTTTTCGTCATATGAGCCATTTTAGGGTGTAACTAACTAAAGAATTTACATTTAGTCAATTATTATTTATTTAAATTAGCACTTTACAGCCCTAGTCCTTATAGCGTGTAAGGTCATTTCTATTAGCACACATGATTTACAGGTGAAAGTTGCTTTGACACCTAAAACATTCCAGGTATTTGAGTTTACATGTCAGTCACCTGGTCAAATCTCAGATATAAATGCGACTTGAATTTTGTTTAGAAAAATGAAAATGGTTCTGAACCCCCCAAAATCAGTCAGTTCTCGATTGCTAAGAAAATCACGGTACGCTGAAAGGTAAACATCTGCTGCCAGCAGTGAAGTTGATTCAGCCGCAGACTTCCAGTCATAACGCTTTTCTTTTCATTTCATTTCTTTTCTCTTTTCTTAAGTAGGCCGAGCATGACACCCGGTGAGTCATAACGACGTTTTAAAAACGCGTTCGACATAAACTTTCCGCCTCCAAACGCCGCCGAGGAAGGGAGAGGTGCCCCTCACCCAAACCCCCAGCCTCCTGTTTCCCTCCGCGAGCCTACCGCACGGGCTCGCGCACCACTCTCGATTTTCATTGGCTGCGAAGTCCAGCGCTCGCGAGTCTCCTCAACAGATTTAATCTCCAGTCAGCGCGTGCAGGTCTGTTCAAAAGTTGTGCGCGCGGACGGTGGAGCCGGCAGCTGAGAGGTAAATCTCTACGTTCACTTTCACCTAGACTAAAACAATAGCTCTGTTTCAGAATTCAGCCAGGCGGCTTGTTCTCGCACGCTGAAAACAAATAGAGAGCAAATCGCGGGAACTGAACTTTTCAGCTGTTTGGCTTTTATTCGTAAACTAATAGGTGAGGGGCAGCAGGTGGAGTTACGGTCCTGGTTGTAGTCAGCTTCAGAACTCTGTTCCATGTATTTACATTTTACAGCAAACCAGTCTTTCATTCAACAGCGCACAGTGAATTTGACTTTGATCTAAAGCAATGGCATCGAACAAGCATGGAGTATTTGCAGCAGCGAAACCAATATTGTCATGTGACATCTTTTCTTAACACTTGCTCTGCCAACAGCCCTCAAAAGTAGCTTTGTCTGGACTGAGTAGACATCTTACATTACTTTATGCCAAACTGACCACTGTTTTCTACATGATACCTGCCAGTGTGGTTTTAAACCTTGGCAGCAATCTGAGGTTGTTAAGGCCTCTTACATCCAAAAGCATGCTGCTCTTAGCCATGAAGCCTGACAATCACCAACCTCTCTATCTTGTCCAGAATTATGTCCACTATCAGGAATCCTGGACATCCTGCCGAGATGTGCTTGCCTTCTTCCTCGGCTGATATGGCTGGTGAGGAGGACGAATCTATTAGTGCCAGGAGGCTTGTGCCTCTGCTTGGTCCGTCCCTGCTGGCCAGGAGACCCATGCACTTCCACTGCTATCGAGGCTCCCTCATTCCCAGCAGGCGCCGCAAGCGAGAGATGACGCCGACCGAGAAGAAAGATGCCTTGTACTGGGTCAAGCGGCGCAAGAACAACGAGGCGGCCAAGCGCTCGAGGGAGAAGCGGCGGTTCAACGACCTCATGCTGGAGGGCCAGCTGCTGGCTCTGAGCGAGGAGAACGCTCAGTTGAGGGCTGAACTCCTGAGCCTACAGTACCACATGGGGCTTGGAAGAGGTGCAGACATTACCCATGCACCATTTCACTGTCCCACACAGCCCCATCTTCAGCCTTCTCTCTGGGGGATAAATGCTGGCATACCACCCCCAGATTTGTACCAGCGTTGGCCCCAAACCAGTTCCTGTTCCGCTACCAGCTCCTCCCAGATTCTCTCACAGAAGAACCCCCAAAGGAACGGCACCGTTCCCCCACATGTGCTGAGCCTGGACCAACCAACAGAGCGGTCCACTCAAGGAAGCCGATCATCTGAGGCAGACTCAGCAGCTCACCAGCAGGTATCGTCCACTAACGAGCCAAGCATTGACCAAGAGGCATCTTCATCCAGCTCACCTTCATCTCCATCATCCCTTGCCACTCATCCCACCCAAAACTGGCTTCTCAACGGGTCAAACCACCCCAGCAACCAGCAAAACAATTTGCTTCTACAATTAGGCTCGTCGTGCCTGCGCCCATCCCCTCTTCATGCCCGCTGGCCTCAATCTTTCTCTTGGCCTCTTAGGGATTCTGATGGATCTCACCCTGGGATCAACTCCTTCTGGAACATCAACGGCACCTTCAGTATGCTTTCTGCTGAACTCTCACAGCTCAGAAGGTATTTAAGGCCAGAGAACTCCTAACATACAATGATGGACTAGATTTGATTGCCTGGTGCATGGTGTGATAACTGACTACAAGAGAAACGTAATGAACTGCAGCAGTATGAACATTTATTGGCAATCACCATAAATAGTTTGAATTACATACATTTCAATATCAGCTGCTATTCCTATTCAGTAAAATGCAGCATAGGGCTTTTTAAAATTGCTGTTAATTTCTTCCTGCATATTACCTTGCATTCAAACTGATAAAAAAAGTCTTACATGTAAATATGAGCTGGAGTTTGCATCTTTTTTTTTTTTTTTTTTTTTTTTTTTTTGCAAGCAAAAATACATTAAAATACAGGGCCCAGTGCATATTTTTTTTATACAGTGTCTCTTACAAGCTTGGCCCGTAAACCTTTTGCATGCTTTAATGGATTCTAATCATATGGAAGAAGAAATACAATTATAAGGCAATAAAGCTGTTGTCCAAAATATGATTTCTGTAAGTAGAATCTTATTAATATGAATTAATATGAGAGAAATCTAAAGTATAAAAGAGGTTCTGTTATATAGAATACATTTTTTCTCAAACACTTGTGGGCATCATGTAGCATGCAGTGGAAAAAATGGCTGAAGTTTGAACTTGTTTTTAACTTTAGGTTCAACTTTAAAAAGCCAGCAACTTGAACTGACTTCACCAGCGTTTTAATACCAAAAATTATTTCTCTCTCTCTCTGTATCTCTTTTACAATTATATAGCTGAACTCTCTTAAACCAAATTAAATGCTTGCAGTGCTGTAATCTGAGATTATTTTATTAGTCTAATGTTCATTATTGATGACATTTATTTTTTTTTGGTTTTGTTTTTCAGTTTGTGTAGTTTTATGTAGTTTGTTTTAATAAAATACAGTATATGGAGAACTGCTTTTGGTTGTTTTGTGTTAGTTTACTGTTTTGGTCTGCACCACTCACTCTCTTTCTGCATGCCAGTAAAACAGGTCTGAGTAAGATAGAAGAACTCGCGAAGTTAGTCTCGCGAAGTGCAGTTGTACTATGAAGCAGCCTCTACTCCATTAATTACCTTTGCGGAACATGTGGTATGGACCTGATCACACGTGTGAGCTGCAGTTCTCCAGTTCTTACGTGAAGTATTTAGCGTGTAACGGGGGTAATTAGGAATTGAACGCATATGATCAGGCTTATCTAAACAAACCAGATAAATGTGAAATAAGTGTCGATGAGGATGTGTTCTCAGACTTTTTTTTAATTATTTCGCACATCTGAACTCGTCTCGGAGGGTCTTGCTAAACCACATGTTCACACATCTAATATAGCCCATGCACAAAGTCAGCAGCAGATTTGGAGATAACAAAGAGCGCAGGCTGAGAGCATCGCAGCTCCGCCTGACCATCTCTGCAGCAGCGAAGCATCAGCAGCCCTGCTAGTACGAAAGTCGGAGACAATATCGATATCAAAGTGATGACCAAAAACGGAAGAAGAGAAAAAAGCAACGAAAAAAAAAAGCTTTTCTTTTTATCTAGACACATACCAAGAGCAAGAGAAAGAGAAGTGTCCGTTTCACTCCCTCCTCTGCTTTATCCGCAGTACACAGTTCAGCTGCTCCCAGTACAAAGCTCGCTGTCGTTTAGTTTTAGGTTTGAATCAGTTTCTAACTCTCTCGCGCAGAAACGACAGACAGGCTGTTTAGTTTTATTGCCGAGAATAACTTCTGATACCTGCACTGTTGCGCTGTTGAAGCTTTTCCAGAGAGCTAGGTTTGAAATGTAGCTCAGAGAGAGACGGGTTAAAATACAGAACAGGCGCCTCGCAGCTCCAGAAAAGTGAGAAAACCTGGCCGGTTATAAAGCCACCACATACTTCAATAACTATAAACTCAGCTGCTGCTCCACAGCTGCACAATGTACTACAGTAAAGAAAAGGAGATTTAAACCTTTCCTCATCTCTCGAAGCAGAAAGAATCATATTTTAAAACAAATATAAAAATATAGTTTTCATTTAACATCGGAAGAGTCTTTTAGTGTGTATTTTTTACTTATTTGTTTGTTGTGAGATACTATACTCATTTCCCAAAGGCACTGTCCTTATATGTAAATATGTAAACACACACAAATATTTCTAATATATCCGCCATATATATATATATATATATATATATATATATATATATATATATATATATATATATATATATATATTTGTATGTGTGTGTTTACATATTTACTTATAAGGTCATACACACACACACACACACACACATATATATATATATATACGTATATATAAATATGACAGATGACATATTAGAAATGAGAACAATAACTTTAAACGTGATGTAATTTTTGGACATTTCTTTTGGTCCTTTTTAAATTATGTAAAAACTGAAAAATGAAGACATATGGGTGGTTTGGACATATTTATATATATATATTTATTTGTTTTATTTTATTTTTTTTGCATAATAACTGCATAATAATACAGCAATATGGTTCTAGAATTTGCACATGCACAGTTCCTGATTCCTGAGTGTTTGTCATTTTGCACAAGAAAGAAATGTGATACATTTACTGAAACCCAGTTATAAACAGAAATGAAAATAAAAATAAAACATAAAACTTATCTCAGTGTATTGTATGAAGTCACACACACTAGAATAAGTGTGTGATAAGGACAGTTACGCCTCATAGAGTCTCATTCACCAACTGTTCTAAAGTAGCAATTTCTTCTAAAAACCCCAAATGCAGTTTTCACAACTATTCGGACTCACAAAAGTTTTCTTACTTGGGATTTGTTCTTTTGTAAGAATAGAATCTGTTCACACTCAAGAGCACAAATGTGCGAACAATTCAGCAGCTTCATAAATCTGATGAAGAGTTTGTCTTTGGATAGAAAACATAATATACTGTTAAATGAGGCCCGCTGTTGTTTGCTGTTGTGCTGTGCTACTGACCAGTGGACCAGTCAATGTGTAGCTAGCTAGCTGAGATAAGACACCTATTATACAGACTCATATGCCACCTACTGACTGACATAAGAACTGTCGGTATTATTTTCATTTGGTCAGTATGAAAACTAGATTTATCCTTTGTTTGTTTGTTCTATTTGCTAATGTAATACATTTAAATAAAAACAGTAAAACTGGCAGCTTCAGCAGATTTGGTAACTTTGAAGCCCATAAAACTTGTATCTATTCTTCGTCATTTCTTTCTACTCAGACTTTGTGGCTTAGGATGGCATATGAAATACAGAATGGCTAGAATGGCTTGTGCAGCATTTCATTACGCTGTAAATTCACACATGGTTTAAGCTGGTGAAAAGTTATTACTAATGAAAACAGTATGGTTGACACCTACATTGTTAGTTAGCACATTTGTAATACTAAACTAAAGAATCTAAGTTTAGACACCAAATGTGTCTTGGCTGATCTATATTTGACTATATTCCTGAACTGTTCTTTAAAAACAAAGGGCAGCTATTAATTGAACTATTGAGGTTCAGAAGTGGCTCCTATGTTATCGACCATCAGCAACAAACACTGGTTATGAGAGCAGACCAGCAGCAACTCTGATCACTGAGAGTAGGTCAACACCAAATATTTATTTGTGAAAAGGTTCTACCAATGAATTACTAGACCTACAGCAGAGAGTGTCTCAGGACCATTGCTCAAACATTAGGACAGAGGTGAATGGTGTGTCCACCAGGGGGAGCACTGTTCATGCAGATCTGTAGGATCTTTCAGTAGGGTCTTTCTTTAGGGCCCAAGCTTTGTGCTGTTTTTCCCTTTCGCAAATGTTTTAGTCATGTAAGTTTAGTTAGTAGACTAGTAGTAGTAGTAGTAATGCTGAAACATCCTGCATATTATATTTTTAATATATTATATAATAACCCTCTAAACACGTACACTGATTCATACTTCACTCTAAATGTTAGTTTTGTTATAGGTTATAGTTATAGGAGTCACATAACATTAGTATTATATTAGAGTTTAGATAAATACAAATGTAAATGCAGTCACTTGGCAAATGTTTAGGCACCCCTGCCCAAATTGAGGGGGAAAAACATCAAATGTTTTGGCACATTTAATGTTATGTTTATTTTTTTTATGATATATCAAAATCAGCAAAGAAAAAAAAGCTGTGCAGTAACATTAGCAGAAAAATCATGTGTCAACTTAGTATCACTTATAAAAAACAACCACCCATATCATTTGACTGTGAGTATTATATCTTTTTTATTTGTGATAAATACTGAAAGGTGGTGTTTGTAACACCAACAGAGGAGCAACCTTTGCACTAGGCAAACACAGGCAGCCACCTCAGGCCCCCCAGGAGCAAATGACCCTGTACAAATTCTGTATATTGTATTAATGTTAAATAACCAATTACAAAATATATACATATTACAAATAGCTTTTATTTGTACTTGTAGTGATGTCCGCGCAGCAGTTTTATTTTAGTGCAGCACCACATAATGGTTATTATGGGCTGTTCTGTGTTTTTACGTGACAACATCAAGGAAAAATCAAGTGGAGTTCTCAAAGTTCAGCAAAGAAATGTAAAAAGAGTGAGAATAGCTAATAGCTTGTCACTACTCTCCCAAAACCATTACATTTTTTGCTCATGCATCTACCTTTGTTTGTTTAATGCTGATATCTTCTATGAAATAAAATTATTCGCCACTATAATAAGACCATTTTACTTTATGGTCAGCATAACATAAGCCAATTGGATGGTTTGCAAAGACAAAATGAACAAGTGGAGCGCTGGGAAGAAGAGAGAACACTGTCACTGTGTTGTGAGGAGACCATCATATTTGTACATCGGTAAATGTGATGAGTATTAGACCACAACTCCTCTACTGCAAACAACTGTTTGTGTGGGCTCTCGCATACACGAACACAGACACACATACACACGCGTACATGCGGACCACAGTGCAGACCTTTGAGCTTAGTGTATAAGAGAAGTAGGCTGATGGAGGGGCTTGTGGGCAGAATTAATCGTGTAAGAGGCAAACAGGCAGATTCAAACTCAGAGCGACAATAACACCAAAGACGCCACGTGCTAGTAAGCAGACCACCCCACTAACACTCCATGTCAGGTGAGACATTTAGTTCGCACACTGTCAGGAGTGTGTGCAGGGTCTGTGGCGGCTAGCAGCAGTCAGTTGAAGAAATAGCGAACGCCATTGTTGGGTGACCCAGCAAAAGGTGCACAAAAGGTAAGACTCCAAGTTCGTTGTCTTTTCTAATGACGCAGAGGGTTATTGAAGAATGTCATGTGGGTTCAGATCAATTACGCAGTGACATGATGCGTTATTGTAGCAAATAATAATTGTACAATAATTGTGGCTTTTGTTTTTTTGTTTTTCCGGGGGGTTTGTCAGATCTAAGATGTTTTGTGGTACACTGTATATTTCCTACATCTCGGCCTGAGATAGTTAAAATGTTTAGTAGGAAAATCTGTGACGATCAGAAAATCCACTAACGATGAGCACTGTTGCAATTTGTTGCTCAACATTTACTGACATAATTGACGACTATTTGACGTTCTTTTCAGAATGGATCACACTGCAAATTGTTCTTAAAGGGTTAATACAGAAATAGACTGACTTATATTTGAGATGTATGAGATGCTGCTCTTAACAGGATCGAAAGTGCTGTATTTTGGCTCTAGATTATGCGGTAGCCCTATCACTCCTTTCTGTTTTAGAAAGATAGATATCGATCTTTGGCCACTGGTTTAGGTGACAATGTTAGAACGGAAGTGTGACAAGATTTTAATCATAGAATCATAAATATATCTCGTTATAATCAGTAGCCTTAGCACACCAGGGACCTGCTCGGGGAACAATGCTGCATGATATATTGTAAAAACCTACAACCACAAACTGTAGTACACAAATGAATGATCAACAATTCATACATCCACCAGTGGTACACCTTCAAGGAAAAAGGAAAACACACCAGCTGCCTCGTTTTCTGTTCAAAACTGTCTAGACAATAACACAGAAAGACGTTTTAGTGAGGGAACAGGTGCCATGCAGCGAAAGAAACATTAGGTGGCAAAAAAGAAGAAGTTTAAGAGGAGTTTGTTACTGAAAAGCGGCTTCTAAAATTAGACAGTTAATAAGCAGCAGGTGCAGCTCTGGCCAAGGCCTCAGGAGATCGCGAGCCAGGAAGTGTTCATCCTGCCATCAGCTCCAAACGCCTCGCCTGCACACCACGCAGCGAAACCAGAAAATGAGAATCAATTCTTTCAGTGTTATTGTTGTTGCAGTTTTTCCAGTTACAACTTTAGAAATGTACAACGTCTAACGGGCCCATTCGAACAAGTGAACGTGGACGTGTTTTCTGTGTCTGTAGGAAGGTATAAGACGCATGCAGAAGAGACTTTCTCTAAGGCTGGCCCTGTGAAGTGGTGGCAGCGACACAGCAGTAGAGCAAATGTGCATGTATTTTTAGTTGTTGAACATGTGAGATGTGCTACTTCACTCTTCACCGTTTTCAACCCTTTCAAGTACCAGCTGGCCTGTCGAGTGGCAGCTACCAGAGAACCCAAACCAATCTGAAAAAATACAGCATAACGTCACATAACTTTACATTTCAGAGTTGTGTTTATCACGAAGCAGCCTTCGTTACCGTGTTCAACTCTTGAATAACTCAAAACAACGGTGCCAGAAAGGGTTCTTTGTGCAAAGTCATAGCATGATTACATTCAGTTCCCTAAAGAACCGTTCACCAGTTGAACTTTAAAGAGCTGTTGTTGTAAATGTGATGTGTGAAGCCACTTTTTAGGATTTGTACAACCTCCACATGAAAAAGACCTAGTAAGAACCCTTCATTTGCTGTAGAATGCCTTCAAACGGTTTCTCACACTCACAAATCTCTGCACAAAACACAGATCTTTGGGGAACCAAAAGTGTTTTTTTACCTTTTGGTTCTCTGAAGAACCTTTCAGTGGATATGTTTAAAGAGATGTCAATGTAAGTGAGATGAATGTGACTAACCATTTTAGCATTTTTTAAGTTTCAAGAAAGATTCTTTCTAAAACTGGATGTGCAAGCAAGGAGCCATTCTGGAATCCTTTCTGTTAAGAGGCTGCCTAGAACATTCTACTGTGTGTTCTATGTACTGAACTGCATGTGAAGCCTGGCTCAGGATATTTATGGACGTTCCCTTTGCTTAGGAGACACTCATATCCAGACCTCCATGACCTTTATCCAACCTCAAGATGTTACGGCCGGGTCTAGGGTCCGACCGGAGCAGAGAGGCAAATGAGACAACTGTCGTTTCTCCTTAACTTTCTTTTTATTGAGCAGTCAGTGGCCTCTATGACCCCTTATCAAAGCTCTAAATAAATACAGTTCTTGTGAACATAGAACGTAATCAAGCAAACACAAAAATCAGTCAACACAAATGCCAAACGTTGCTGTGCCGATGACTTTAACGTTCCATACGTTCTATACCAAAGTTGCATATGTAGTACACACCACAGCATAGCCAAAGAAATGGTCTTATTTACCTTAATACAACCACCACTGGGGTAATGTTTGCAACACTAGACCAGTGCAACATTAAGTGCGTGATACTTTTGGGTTCTGCTATTGAACTATGACAACAGTTGGTATCAGCGAGAGAATACAGTAATAACTGACAGTTGTCAACCAAAGCGGAGCATCTACAGAAACGTGTGAAAAATGTGAAAGATTATTGCAACCAGATGCTAACAGATAGCAGTCTGCAGAAGCAGTACATGAGGAACAAACCTTGTCACGTGTATATTTCATAAAGGGCAACAAGATGTTATCGTACTTTTGTCTGTCTGACATGAGACGTGTCCTTTTTTAATACAATGCCCGAAATCAGACATCGAATGCGACTCAAATATGTGTAGTTATGTAAGACGTGTGGAGATCTTAACAACTGCTATAAGCACGTCATCAAGAATGTAATTGTCTAATACAATTAAATTTAAAAGAGGGACCGTCAGCCACTGCAGTTTGAAATATTAGACAAAAAGCTACATGAAATACAAGGGCAAAAATGGGTTACTTGGAGCAAAGCCATTGAAGAACTACCTTATAGAATTTTTCAGTTGGTGGTTCTTTCAACCATTTAGTGAAAATACAATGTACAAACCATTTAGAAATTAAACCTACACATGATGTAATTGTTCTATACCAAATAGAGGTTTCTGTCTGTCCTGAAATTGAATGTACTATGTAGAAGCTTATTTTGAAGATGTCCAGTATGAAACTGAAACTGACCGGGTAATGTATTAAAAGAACCGGCATTTTAATCAAACGTTTGTCATAAAATAAATTTGCAGTTAAGTTGATACATATAAAGCGTGTATAGGCTATTAAATTACATTTTTTTAAAAACTGAATGAAATAAATAATGATTGAAGAGGAAGGAGGAGACATGACCTTTGGTTATTCGATGAACACAGGTTATTTTATGGACAATTCTGGGGTACTTTAAGGGAAATTCCACAAATTTCTTTACATTGCACAAGGTTATTTTAAAAAAGTATTTTTAATTCTGGCTGGATTAAAATGTGAAATAATGCATTCTACTTAGATTTCTTTGTAACGGTGCTGGTAGAAACTAGCCGTTGTGTTAGAGATGTCTACAGCCCAAATATAGTCATTTTATTTACTTATATATTTATTTAAAACAATCATGTGTCTAGTTTTACTGGCCTATGCAATGTAAATAATGGTAAAATAGTGATACTTCTACAGTATGAAACAGTATGTTTTTACTTTTACCTACATTATTCTACATGCGTTACCTTACAATGTCTCCACCAGGCATATATAAAATAACCAAAAACAAAATATTATTTCAAAACTGTTGTAAAACAATGTCTCAGGACTCACGCAGTTTATTCGTTCTCATGTTGTGTCATAACTTTCTGTGTGGGAGCTTTTAGAGGTGTTAAACTGGTCCAACCACTGCAAACAATTCTGACTCACTTTATATAAAACTTCACATTTTAATCCAACCACTAAGAATGACTTTCTCTGAATGACATCCTTTGCCAGAAACTCATGAAGGTTTTGGAAAAAACTGTTCTTGCTGCCAAAGAAAGTGCCCAGATGATATTAAAAAGCTTTAGTTACTCGTGGTTAGCAAGACTAACCTTAAAAGGTGTTATAAGTTTAAAATAAAACTAGTATCTAAAGTGCTAAAGACTTAATTACTAGCAATTTTGACCACAATGAACTCTGGTAATGTGTTTTAGTCTTATTTTTAAGAATTACCATGACCTCTGTCTAATTTATAGCCTCAAATGTAATAGTAAAGTCCATGATAAGTTTGGGTAATTCCTGCCTGGGCTTTAAGAGGTACACATAATACAAATGTTTGTTAATGATTTGTAATCTCTGACATTTATATAAATGTAGGCTAATTTTCTCTATTTCGGAGTATTACAGAAACATTAGATATGCATGACCAGTTAACCAGAAGCGTGTTTGTTGACCTCACCCAAAACACAAAGACCATAGATCAGGGTTTTTCACTACCAAACTTGTGAACCCACAGAGCTATACTGTTCCAGCACATTTATAAACAGTTTGTAAAGAACACTTACAGATACTATCAGTATCAGAAATCAGTATCAGAGCTTAATTACACAATGTAAATAAATCCTAATGACCCTAGAATTTGAACTTGGGGTACTCCTTTAGTTGTGTTACATTAATTATTGTCTTCAGTGATCTTATCATGCTGTACACCATTGGCAAACCGTGACTTTTTCAGTAAAGAGCCCTGTCATGGAACTGCCAGTCTTTCCTTTCAATCAGCGTCATGACTGACAGAATGACTGACAGAAACTTGCAGTCAGTGACTTATCCAGGACGTCCAAAATGGCTAGAGAGACTTTTATCACCTGAAAATGCAATTGGTTAATTCCACTGTCACTGTTTTTTAATTATTTAGTCTAAATCACTACTAATTCTCTGGATTTGCAGACATGCACACTACAGAGAAATCTATGTGGCCATACGACGGTCTAATTCTGTCATTCATCTAGGCCATTCATCTAGGCTTTTCACAAGCCTCCATGGAAGCTGCTTGAGATGCAGGCTTCAGCAGACATTACCTTAAAACTCATAGCAAAATGCATGTGGCCCCAGAAATCAGCAGCCCCTAAGGGTCCCCCAAGGCTGCATACTCTGAAGTGAACAATGTGCTATTTGCTGCAGGTTTCCTTTGTTAAATTAAATAGCTTGAACAATAACATTTAAAGTGTTAAAATCATACGCTGCATTTCCATTCTTTATCATAACTGGTAAATCATTCAACACTTCTAGTTTCTGATGGTGTTAGCGATATGCATGCCTGTAGTACGTAGCAGCTCGTCTCATAGCTGTGGTTTTCACATGCATCTACATCCCCGCGTCCTCGTGACAACACCTCCTTTTTTCATTTAAACGAATGGACGCTCAGAGTGGTCTAAATGAATTTCTACTTGGTTTCATTGTCCCAGTGGTGAAGCCTCAGACAAAGCCTCAACATTTCAGCCCTTATTGCTCTTAACCTCGATCCCTTATCTGTGAAGAGGGCTTAATAGATGAAAACGAGCTGGGTGTGTGTGTGTGTGTGTGTGTGAGCGTGTAGGGGTTGGTGGGGGGGCGGGTGGTGTTGTAGGAGGATGTGGTTAGCCAGCAGCAGCAGATACATTTAACAAGAGAAGAGAGTGGACAGGGTCAAAAGTCAAAGACCAAACAGAGACGTGGAGACGTGGAGGCTGGTGTCGAGTGGGATGAGTCGCAAGCCGGCCCAAACAGTTCCATGACTAATTGGTTATCGCAAGTCTTGTTATATGGTTGATATTACCTGTTTGTTCTCACCACTGCATGACGTGTTATGTCCAGTCGTGTAATTCACAGCATGATGCCTGTTTAACTAAATGGATTAAAAAAGAATTATTTCTGCTCGCAGTGAGACAGGAAAGCAAAAAATATCTCCTTTATAACTTACTTCATAACTTCATAAACTCTAAACTAGTTGACAGCAAGGCTGCAGTGCCAGTGATTTCACAAGGGAAGGAAGTCAGCATGGTAAATGCTGCTTATTTGACTATGTCACCATCTATTTCTTTCTTCTGTCTCTCTCTCTCTCCATCTATCTCTCTGTTTCAGCCTGCCCAGTCTAAGCCCAAGTGGTGTGGGGCTGCCACTATCTAAATGCTCCCACAAGGTCTGTCTAAAACAGAGCAGGCATAGTACAACACATTTTGGGTTTTGCTTAATAATTTAAGCATTTGAGCACAATTCATTATTTGTTATACAAGCAACATACACATACATCTCTACTGTAGGAACCTCTAATGTCTACGCACAATTCCACAGGCAAGGCTAATTTAGCACCCAATCGTAACGGTCACTAAGAAACCTGGTAAATCTGTAAAAAAAATTTATGTCAATGCAATTAAATCTAACCCATTCACCCTGCTCTTCATTGGTCAGGACATTCACAAAGCAGAGGTATTATGTGGGATGTGGATCATTCTCAGCACTGCAGTGACACTGACATGCTTAATGTTAGTTTGTGTTGCACTGCTACGAGTGGATCCGACACAGCAGTGCTACAGGAGTTTCCACTCACTGTCCACTCTATTATACACAGCTCAGAAACCGTAGCTCATCCGTTACTGTTCTCAAACACTGAAGTGTTTAAAACATACGGCAGCACTGCTGTGTCTGATCCACACATACCAGCACAGCACATGATAACACAAAACCACCACGCCAGTGTCACTGCAGTGCTGAGCATGATCCACCACCCACATAGTACCTGTTCTGTGGTGGTCTTGTGGGGGCCCTGACACTAAAGAACACGGTGAAAGGGAGCCGACAAAGTATACAGAGAATCAGACGGACTTCTGCCTGTAACTGTACAACTACAAAACGCACCTATATGGTAAGTGGAGCTGATAAAATGGGTAATGACTGTAGGTACAAGGAGGTTTAACTAATACATTGTTGGATCAGTGTATTTTACATACTTATTAGATGGAGAGATGTAGAGTGCTGTCTTTGTTTTCCACTGCATAATTAACCCCACCATGTTAATTAACTCTAACCCTAACAGCACCTTCAACTTGATTCTGTTTAACTACATCGAATATGTAGCTGTTACGTTTTGCCTAGTGAGTACTTGTGAATCTAGCTTGACCCTGTAGTCAGTTTAAGAACTAAAACAATGTTCATGTCATCATTATCATACGCAACTGTAACTCAGGTTCAGCTGCTTTATTAAGTGTAATGTACTTTCTTCAGTTATTTTTATTATTGGTTACATCATGCTATGAGCCAACAATAAGCTGCTATTTTTTTCTACCTGAACACACAACATACAGAAGCTTTGAGGCATTCAGATGAGTTCTCACACACTCACTCACATACAACCACAAGGGGAATTTTCCTTTTTCATTACACCTCTGTTGCTCATACAGACCATTACAGGAACAGAATTATACATTTGGCTCATGAAACCAAGGTTTTATGAAACTAACGTAACTGTGGTCAACAGCAGGCACCGAAGAGATCCTCAATGGTTGATGGGTGATACCTGTTTAAATCTTTAAATCACTTGACTTAAATCATTGTTGTGTCATAGTTTCTCACATAAGATAACTTATATCTCACAGTCATATCATACATCCAGGATCTCTTTATGTTCACTTTCATTTTAGGTACAAGAAGCACTGAGAAAGTACTTGAGGAGTGATCTTAAGACGATTCTAACCAAGCACCTCAGCGAACACTCTGAAGCTCAAGGCAGGGACATTCTATACCCTTCTAATGCTGGCTACAATGCAGTCTGCCTTCCTGCGACTAAGAGGGGAGGACGACCAAGAGGCGGAGGACCCCTCTCTAAGAGGCCTAGGCCTGCGTCGCAAACGAGAGTTTACTCCGGAGGAGAAAAAGGACGCTTCCTACTGGGAGAAACGGCGCAAGAACAACGAGGCGGCCAAGCGTTCGCGAGAGAAGCGGCGGGCGAATGACTACATGCTGGAGACACGGCTAGTGGCACTGAGTGAGGAAAACGCTGCTCTACGGGCCGAACTACTGGCTTTGAAGCTTCGCTATGGTCTCCTAACTTCTAATCCCTCCTACACCGCCCAGCAGAGGAGTTTTCTTCAGATGCATCCATACACCCAGCAAACTCCAAACACTTTCCCAGACAGAGATCTCTACTGGGACAGAAGGAGTCAAGAGCCTTCCCAGCTGTCTGGATACCAGCGACCTTCTGCCATGGCTGCTCACCCTGGCTCAAACTTTCTCCCCACACATTCCATGAACATCAGCAGGCCCTATCCTTACCTTCTCGACGTCCCTGGTCTCCTTCCCTCCACAAACAGCTCCATGCTCTTGGCTCCTGTGTTCCCCCCGCTGGCTGCATCCTATGCAGATCTTCCACTGCTAAAGAGCAGAGGGCAGAGGCCCATGTCAGACGAGGAGGGCGAGCAGCAGGTGCCGGCTGATGGCAGTGCCGCCCTGCCTCACAAACTGAGGCTGAAGAACACCAAAGCAGCAGAGCACAAAGACAACAGAGCTATCGCTACGTCCCCGGGCCCTATATATGTGTCTGACTGAAGTCAAGCCCAACTGGAAGATAGACGACTGTTAAACATGGCTAGAAGGCTAGTTTATGTGGACATGGTGGTTTCCTAGTTGGTGGACATTTTTTAACATATAAAGACATTAAGAGATACATTACTATGCAAACAAACTTTCAAAAGAATCTGAGAGAGAGACTTTTTTGTTTTTTGACTTTGACCAGCATCCACAATTGAACATCATCCCCAGATTTGATTTTTGAATTGTTGAGGCATTATTATTTCCTAAATGTTAAGGAATCTCTCCAGATATATATAATGCCTTAACAAAGCTTCAGGCTACGTCATGTATCAGCATCCGTTATAACTGTACTATGTTAAACTTAGACCACCAACCTGTAGCAGCTAACACGTGGCTACTATATTTTCACCTCAGCTGGTGCTATAAGCAAACCAAACCTGATAAATTCACTAAATGAGAAGTGGATTAGTACAAAAATTTAGATTTTAAAGCTAAAGGGGACAGAAATCTGTGTTTTTTTCTGATAAATTTGATCTTGTTCCTTTGAGCCACTATATGCAGTTACAAAGTATGTCTTATAAACACCTTTGCTAATAAACGTCTCATTTATTTCACCAGATTTTTGTCTTCTCCATGTAAAATGGGTGGTCCTCATAGTGAGTAATGCTTCCATAAACTAATCACCAAGCTAAAATAGCCCTGCTCAGACTTTAATTCTAAGCAACCTAGCTAGCTAGCTAAAGCTATCTTTATAAGCATCTTAGTAAGTTAGCCAGCGATTCATCAATTGATTCAGCATCATGCCAGCATTCAATGAGGGTGCATTCCTTGAAGTGGATAAAGCTTTCCTGACTTTAAGATATTGTAACAGAAAAACTAGAAATGTTTTTAGTGCGCCTTGGGTACAGCCATCTTATCGTCACTGTCCAAAGACAAACATGTATTTTCATTTTAGTCCATTTTTTATGTTTCTACATAATTTAAACACAACAGCTACCTTTTATATATTGTGAATGGATGAGCCAATAGAAATGATCCAAAATAGCTTGGAAAAAGTTTGGTTCCATTTAGTTACATTAAAAGTAAAGAACATTTTTATCCTCTCCTGTAAAGTTGAACAAGTTTTTACAGCATGATTTTTTACAGCATATTTTAAGTCATAATATAAACAAAAACATATTTGGATTATTGGATTTTTATGCAAGTCAGTGATGGAGGGTTGTCAGTCGCAGACCGTTCTAAAATAGGCAGATAAGCACATTTTGTCATTTTTGATGGTTTTGATTTTGATGGGGTTTTTTTTATTTAAGTTGTACACTTCTGGATGTTTAAAATACAAGTTTTGTATAATACAAAAAAGATATATATATTAAATATGTTTCCAGGGGCTTCATGTTTTTCTGCACTTTCTGTGACCCTTCCTATGGGCTATAGCTGCACTTTGTACAACCTGGCAGCAGAGATCCTCTGGCACGGCCCTGCAGAGCTTCTTGTCTGGTGTAAAGTAGCCATTTTTGTAGTCATTCTATGCTGCTTTCTTTGAAGTACATATTTAAACATTCTGACTCAACCCTAGCAAGAGGTGTTGCACAAGAGGTATTGTACCATACCAGGCAGTCATAGCTGGAGGGGCAGGGTTTGACTGTACCCAGCTAATCTTAAAAAAGTCCTGTCTGGTCCCAAACAGTATGTTTCCTACTTTTAGAATTATGTTTAAAATTGAAGTCTGTGGAGAAGTAACACATTCACTAAAGAATGTTTTAATTTAGATTTCTTTTCCAAATGCATTAGTTTACGTGCCACTGCATCCACAAGCTGGGAGCAATAAATTGTGCCTGTTGTCATGATCCCAATCAGTTTACAATGGTGTTTTAGGCTAATCAGCATTGCTATCACATATTTATACCATTGTTAGTCACATCAAATTTACAGCTGGTTATATGTCATCATTTAGCAAACAAGGCACATACTTTTGGGCTGTGCTTGAGCCTCTAAGCAGATCTCCTTGAATAAATGAATGCTAATGGCTCTCCTCTAATGCAATAATAACCTCATAGCTGTAAAAGAGGGGTGGGCTCTCCAATCTTGGCAAGCCTGTTAATGATGTATATATCTTAGTGGCTTTATTTTCACTTTTCTTATTCGTTTTTAAGACATACTTTCTCAAAGTCTCACCTACATTCAAACATCACTGAAAACATGAAAAGCTCCAGTATCAATTGAGTGTGTCAGGTCGTTTAAAGGTATCAGAAGTTGTTCTTGTAGTGGGTAAAAATTGCATGATGATGAAGAACTATTCCAAAAGATTATTATGAATTTGAAAAATAGACTGTCATAGAAAAAAGTGAGTCATAAAAACAACACAATTGAAGCAGTTCAAGGCAGAATGGGGGTGTAGTGGTTAGCACATTCGTCTCTCATCGTCGGGGTTGTGGGTTCAGTCTCTGTCTGGGTAGAGTTTCCATGTTCTCCCCACGACTGTGTGGGTTCCCATGTTCCAAAGACATGGATGATTGGGTGACTAGATATGATGAACTCTTCTGGTGTACATGCCTAGCAATGACATGGCACCTTGTCCTCAAACAGAGGACAAAACAGAGAATTACAAACAGAGGTATTTGACCATGGAAAGCAACTAATCAGAGTGAGTGAAATAGCCCAAGGACCTAATATGGAGAAGCTTATGTCAAGAAACTGAAAAATATTAGTCAAATTAAATCCACCAAAGTAAATTATTACGATGTGAAGAACGTAGGTAGCGATAGAAAAGAGACGTCTGAAGTGATATATACTTCTTAAAGATTCCTTACAGCATGCTATTACATTTAAAACATTTCGATACCCTGTACGATGCTAGAAGCAATAGATACTGAGGTAAGCTGTTGGCCTAAATTGTATTTTTAATAGTGCAATTTTGTATGATTGTTGGTTTAAAAATGTTCTAAATGTAACGAAATTATCAACATTGTGAAGAGATAAACAGTTTGTCCAAGATGTCTATGTATTGTGTTACAGAGATATCTACTGAGGTAAACATGTTAACTAGCAAGTCCCCACGTTCCTGTCTCGTAATTCCACTTTGTACCTCAAGAGGCAACAGTGAGTCACTGTAGCATCAAGTTGAATCAGTCCAACATGAAAGGTTGAAGATGTAGTGCTGATGGTGTATTTTAATCTCTTTGTCAATAATGTTGAAGTTTCTGCTCCCGGTTTGATCATTTAAGGCCAGCGAAAAGAAGACTAACAATGACTGAAGTTCTTGGTGACCGATTGGTGCCACTTTCTGCCGCTGGAGATGCTTTTGGCCAGTAAAGGGATGAAGTTTGATGCTGAACTTGCGCTGCTTCTGTACTGGTAAGTAAACAGTTTTTAATGCTAACATTAAGAAGGAGGGATTGTGCCTTCGTTTCTTGTGATGGGGTGGACACCACAACTTTCTGGTGATGCGCTGTTTATTTGGAGTATGAAGTTAACAGGTTGCATCATCATACAAACTGCTTCTTTAAAATCCAATTGCAGTGGCGAGGTCCATGTAGAATGCCATAAGGCAAAACAGTCCCCAAAGACTATTTGATTACTATTTTAACATGATTAACAAAGAAAACAATGAAGAAACATTGACATTCACTGTTCAATGTTTAGAGTGAACAACATTCTATTGTGTGTAGACATCATGACCCCCCATTTGTCAATGATTTCTATAAAGAAATCGCTCAACAATAATAAAAACCCTTTACAGAAATATCTTCAAGTCCCTCACTAGCAGTTACGACTACTTTTACTTTCTGGTACTTGGCAAATGTCTTATTCTAAATAAGTCGTGTTCAGGCAGTTCAGGAATATTAATTAAGCTGCATGTCTTCTACAATCCATTTATTTTGTAAAAGAATATGAAAATTATTTAACTAAACATGTAAATTCATATGAGAGAGGGCTCCAAGAAACGTAGCTGCATGCATCACAGCACACACAGTTTATTTCTTCAAACAACCACTAAAGTAAAATAAAAAGCAGTTAGAGTTCCATAGTCTCACTTTCAAAGGTGATCACATCAAAGCTGCAGATATGTTTATACTCTGATGTTCTTTGTGTTCAGGAACAAACTTCCAACTGTCATTAAAGAATGAACATTTCAACACATGGTTGAGAAAAAAACCGTATAATACAGTCCCGACACGCTGAATATGGACATAAAAGTACATTCCCCTCCAGTCCTCAGCTTCTAATACATACAATTTACATAAAAGTGACATGCGAGGTGCCTGTTCCTGGTCATCAGAGTGGATGTTAATAAAGCCGCAGAAGAAAACTTGTACTCCACATCTAGTAGCAGTTGCGTAATCTTAACTACATGTACACAGTTGACAGTGTTGATGGATGGAACTATTGTTAGACGCCACAAAAAGCTGCACAAACTTCATGTGTGAAATATTTGCTGTCTTTACTATATTTTCAATGTTTCCTCGCAGTTTAGCTGTGAAACAGGCCTTCAAGGAAGTAGTAAAGCTATGAGCAGGATCTGTTGTGGTTTACTAGTGTTAAGAGAGGGGGCTGCCTGCGAAGTTTCAGTGGCATGAGGGGCTGGAAAGGTGGGGGGGGTTAGTTTCTCAGCAGTTATGAGTCACTTTGGTTCTCAATTAATTGCAGTGTCTCCAGCGGCCACCACAAACAACACACTGCACACCAGCAACACTCACCAAAAGCTCAGGCAGCCGGCGCAGGTGCTGTCAACAACTCCTCATTCATTATAGCAGTGACTAATTCATTGCGACAGTAATTATCCCATTTACATACTCGTTCAACAATACTCTGTTTCAAATTGCATGTCTACGACTTCCAAGAGACAAAGCCAGTGATAAGAATCTGTCTGTTTAAGTAGCGAAATGATGGTTCTGAAAAAATCTGTAAAAGTAAAATAGATTTCTCAAAAGCGTTACACCTTTCAAATCTGACTAACAATGGTACCAAATGAACGAGGTAGAATGACTGTGCAGTCGAGTGTAAGGTTGTCTTTAAGTTAAAGTTTTTCAAGTGTTTCATTAGTGTTTAAATATTGTTTGCTCATAATTAACTGCAGCAAAACTGAGAAGTGGTCATTGTTTTTGTCTTATTATTGTTTTTGTCATATTTTTGACTGTAAAAATATATATAGACCACATATTCAGACCATAATGCCTTTGTTATGTAATATACTTCCACTGCAGGTATCCACTACACATTTTTATGCATAATGTCCTTTATCATTGTCCTTAAAAGAGGAACAAAAATAAACAAATGTTTATGAGCAAAAACAAAAATTATTTGTTTTAATAATAAGTTTAAAATGACATTGAAGAGAAACCACACAAAAGACACCACATAATAGTAACAATATCAGTTTGTGGCACAAAAATAACAAATACAAGCCATTTATGGTAAAAAAAAAAAGTAGTCAGTAAGTGCCTCTGATGGCGGGTCCCTTGACTCCAGACCACATAACCACTTTTTAAAAAAATTTTTTTTATGCCATTTAACAGACAATGTTATCTGGAGCAACTTGATCCTTTTTACTGAGGTAGATAGCAAAGATCACATGTCTTGCACATAGACTCTTATGCCAGGATCAGACAACATCATGTATTTTTGTCGTTCCTGATGTTCACTATATGTACTCCTGGTGGTTTTTCATTATGAAAAGAAAAAGAAAAGAAAAAAAGACATGACTGTGGACCTGTTCCTGGGTAACCTGAGGTAACTCTTACTGAAGCTGTTTGAATGTAGAAAGTGATCCTTTGACCCTTAATACTATAGCAACCAGTTCATATTTTTGGCATATCATGCCATCAGCTTGTTCTTTGATGATGTGTAACCCCCATATCATGATGCTGCAGCCACCATACTTCACTATGGGTGTGTACTTCACTTGGGATCAAACCCTTCGCTCCCAATGTCTCTCATTACTATGTAGTTGCATTTTAACAAAACATACAACAACAATGGAACTACTGGTAAAACACTCTTACATATGTAATGTAGTAATCAACTTCAGTTTTTACTCATAAGATCAAACAAGTGTATTTTGATTGTTTTAACAACATAACATGTGTAACAGATTGATGCTTTGGCATTGTGAAAAGGCAGTGTGAAATGAAAAGTCTCTACCTACTTACAATTTAGTCAGCCACATTAGACTACCTGTATTTTGGCTTTAAGCCATTCAGACATCTACATTAGATGTGTAATTATATTAAAATGATTTCTCCTTATCACATAGAGGGCGTGAAGTTACAAAATGGTATTAATTTGTGTGATTTGATCAGATTTTCCTGACACGACACAAATATTCCAGTGTAACAGTTTAAAAGTAAGTTCCTGTTATGCAGACACAGTGATATCACTCTCATAATGTATGCGTCTTCTATTACAATCAAAAAGTCTTGTTGGAAAAACAAAGACTCAAGCAGTTTGTTGAAATAGAAGTGCTCTCAGCCTGTTGTGCATGTGCAATTACATAAGAAAAAAACATCTACTATCATGCTATTAAACCGAAGTTTATAATGTGTATTTACATACACTGTACTTCTGTAATTCATCAGTAACAGTGAATATGTCACCACCATATTCACCAACTACACAGTTATAAGAGACCAGAGTACAATATGCCAAAAGAGTTTATATTTGCCTGCATGATCTCTGTGCTTCTGTAATAACAGATTTGTTGTGTAAAGAGTGACTGATGATCATCACCATTGCTCCTGCTATTTTTGGGTCATCTTGTAACTCTTTTCAACCAACTGCTTGGTTCACTCTTACCTTCTTCATCATTAATCTGAGAGCAGATTTTGAAATCTTGCATGGGTTATCTGCTGGGGGGAAGGTTAGTTGTGGTTTCCACTAACGTCTTTATCAAACCAACTGAGCATGAAAGGCATGTGTAAGTTCTTTGGGTTCTCTAGCTTGTTCCATTCAAGAGCTGTTTAAGGGCTCATATTCACACATGGCTACAATTCATTTCACATGACCATTTCCCAACCTGATCCTAGATAAATGAGCTCTGTTCTGTGTGTGTGTGTGTGTGTGTGTGTGTGTGTGTGTGTGTGTGTGTGTGTGTGTGTGTGTGTGTGTGTGTGTGATTTCTTTATAATATTTGTAAGTGTGAAAAGAATGTAGGCCCTGAAAGTATAACAAATAAATTTAAAGGTGTCTGAATACAAATTTTTCCTCAATCTGTTTTCAAGACTCCTGCACATTCAGTGTCTCATTTCCAATCAAGGGTGTTAATAGGGGCTTCTAAGACAGCTTTGGATGTTGCAAAATTGTTGTGAGGATTTGACTGCATTCAGCCAGGAGACTATATGTGAGGTCAGGTACTGATTAGTTCTGGATTACATACGCCACTCCAACTCAACACTCCAAGCCCACAGGTATTCAATAGACTGAATGCTGCTTATATAATTAGGCTTCACTTGCTTATTAGTTACAGCCGTTAATCTTTCGATTTCAGCAAGAGTGCTCATCATTATGCTTTGCTCCTAACCATCAACCATACTGGCTTCATCTCTTTAACAGTCTGCTTTTTTACTGTTTCCTACCACAGAAGCAGGAAAGAAGAAAAAGAGGAACATGAAAGAGAGGCTTTTATATCAGCACACCACATCCTCAAAACAAATTAGATCTGCATTACAGAAGTATATTATCTGGCTGCTTGGTTTTAGTACCTCTTTATCAATACGTTCATGCAACTTAAAATCGTGCAGCCCAATGTGTTGTGCTCATGTTTCCTTTAAGCTAATTTTAATGCATTAGTTGAGACTTTTTTTTGTTTGGCTTGTTTGCATGTTAAGTTGTTTAGTTCTTATATTGCCAGTTATTCAGTGACTCTCTTGTAGGATCTTTGCCTGTGTCTAGAACAGGAAACATATTTGCATTGTAAAGCACATTTCAATCAACTTGCTTCAACTTATGTTACTCTACAATGAGACTATTGGACACAAAACACACTTTAAATTAATTCCCAAATGAAAAAAAAAACACATATAAGCCCCAAAATATACATACATAGGTGAAAGCCAGAGTGAATCCTTTAGCCTTTTACTTTCACAACTTTCATTTTCCTTCTGACCATAGATAACACATACACAGCTCACAGTAATGAAAGTAATGAGACAGCAACCAATTTCAAGTCATTTCAATGTAATGGATCCCTAAGCTTTAAAATGCCTCATTATGTGTGTACAAACATTCTAGAGTAGTAGAAGGTTACATTAACTATTTATACTATTTGCTCTTGAGGTTTATGTGCTGTCATTGATTTTAAGGCATAAGATACCTTTAAATGTCTTTTCTAGACAGTTCAATGCTTGTGCCTTATTGTTTTATGTTAATAGAACCTTTCCAGAGATGAGTGCTATGAGTACTAATGATATCATCGGTCTTAAACCAGGGATGTACACAAGGCTAACAGCAATTATCTGATGCATCAAAGATAAACAAAATTGGCAAACACTGATTGACATTTAAAGGTCTTTTAAACCTGAAGGTCTTTTATTTTAAACCTGAGCGGCATTGATTGGAAGTGCTTTACACTGTTTCAGATAGAGTTGTGTATTGTTTCATGATTTAAACATATACCCCACGCCACACCACCCCCATACACACATAAACACAAACACACACACACATATACACATACACACATGCACACACACACTTGGAGACATTTTTTAAATATAAATTTAGTAAGTAGTGGTTTTAAGTATGTCAGTGTGTTTATTTAACTCTTTCTAAGCTTTTCAACCCAGTATTATTTACAGTTCTCATTTAATACGTGCTTTGACTACTCAGTACTTCATTAAGCTAAATCAAGACTGCTGATGAAGGAACTGAATACATTCATACAATGTCAGGGGCATCCAGGTGAAATCTGTAACTAACCTTCAAACTGGAGCTCAAGATATTATCTACTTCTTTAAAGATATTTATGTTACTTTGTATTGTATGTATGCTTATTTACATATGTTCAAAAGATATCTGGTGTTCTTACTGGTGAAAATACACTTATTGCTAAGATACAGGCTTTTAAACAATGAGGCTTTTGCATAGTGGGGTATATACATATTGCTGCTGTAGAAACATAAGCTTGTATGTTTTTAATGATATTTTTTACAGGAGACAGAAAAAATATACTGTACTTTTAATACAAGTCAGTGTAACCAGGTGATTTTCTTAGTAATTCATCCTGAAATTTACACACATCATAAAGGGTAACAGGTAAGCACAATGACCAGACAGTCACACAGCATGTAAGTATAATAAATGTCAGTACTTAGTGTGTCTAGTCTTTGCCTTTTTTACAGCTTATTTTCTTTTCAGCAGACTTGCTGTCAGTTTCTCAGTTAAATCTGCAACAATATTTTTCCATACCTCCAAAGTTCAGTCTTAGGTTGATAGCTTTATCTGTTTCAGACAGTCTCAAATACAAATGAAGACAAATCAGTCCATAAAACCTTACTTCACATCTCAGTTTCAGAAAAACTTCTGCAACTTCAACTTCTACTTCTTTCTTCTCAACAGCTACACTTCCTTGTAGACCCATAGCATTGAGTTATCTTCTCAGAGTGGAGGTATTGATGTGGTTTGTTTTCATGTCTGAAGTAAGCGTGGCGCTTGATTTTCCCTTAAAGTTTTGGTGGTCTACCAGGTCTTGTGTGGTTGCTAAGGGACCCATTTTCTCTCCTGTTTTTTTTTACTTTTTTACTTCCCTTCCTTCATACCTATTTTATATAAAATAAGAAATATATCATTATATATATATATATATATATATATATATATATATATATATATATATATATATATACACAAATAAATAAAACACTACACAAAAATATATATCAATTAAGTGAATTACTCTTTTTCTGCACAGACATGTATTGTAACTGTGCATTCTTTGTATGAAAATGAAACTTCTAGAGAACTTCTCATTTTCAGAAGTATTCATAGACCACAAATGGCATTAGCATTAGCCCAGTCGCTTCCCCGAACAACCCCAGCAGTTTGTCACAGTTCAGAAACCGGTTAAAACGTCAAAACTGTGTCTTCACTATGAGCAAACTGAGCACAGTGTATAATATAATGTCTGACTGGATTTATTCCTGATTTGAATTATCTGCTTAACATTGAGAAGCGTTTCTTGTTAGCAGCTCATGACAGGAAACATTCTAGGACAAGGCGCTCAGCTGGCTAGTGACAATTACGTACAGTACTCAGCCTAAAACACTGTACATCTGGACAACACTTTCTTTTGCCCTGGCTCGATGCTCGGCTAGCATTCCAGCTGCACATGTGAAGGAAACTTTTGCTGGTACGAGTGGATCAGGCAGTTTTTAAACATCTTAGTGTCACTGATGGACTGAGGGTGACTAATACAAACTGTGCAGCAACAGATGAGCTACCATCTCTGATCTTACATCTACAAAGAGGACCAACGAGATTGATGTTTAAAAAAAAAAAAGAGTTTAAAAACTCCATTAGCACTGAGCACTGCTATGTCTAATCATCATGTCTGATCATTAAAGAACACAGTAGAAGGGGATATCAAAGTATGCAGAGAGACAGATGCACTATGGTTTGAAACAGACCATCTATATCCACTAGCTCACTGGTTAGCTGCTCTAGCGAAGACGCAATGTTAGCTTTGGATCCGGAGTGTAACACTTTGAGGTTACATGAGACCTGCTGCTGTCTTCCTCAGCAAGTGAGGCGTCTTGACTTTTGAGTCAATGTTTTGTTCCATTGTAACAGTTCTGCTGCATTTTACTCTGAAAAAGGATAATGTTGCCTCTGCGTTATAAGATAATTAAACAGACTTTATCTTGTTGTAGACCTGGGTAGTTTCAGTGATAATAAAATTATTTTAAGAAGTCATGCGTAAGATAACGCAACCTGTCAAATTCATACCCCAAACAAACAAACATTAAGAGCTGTTTACTTACCAGTCTAGAAGAAACGTTGTGAGTTCAGCATCAGTCTTCATTCCTTCATAGCTTAATGTTGATTGTTGCTGAAAGCAGGCAGCAGTGGAAGTAAGTGTGACTTGCCAGGAGCTTCAGCCATCATCGCATTTACTCTTCCTTTCCTTGGCCTCCGGTCCCTAAATAATCTAACCAGGAGCAGCACCCTCAACATGATTAACAAACAGATTACAAAAGGCCGTTGGGGAAGAGCTGCTTCTTTTTCCTATCATAGTGAAATCATGGATGTCCCGGCACTACAGTGACCCAGTATTGCCTCTTGAGATACAAAGCAGTATAACAAGAGAGGATGGGCCAGGGATAGATGATTAGTGCTAAATTCAGTAGATACCCAGCACAATCTTACATATTGCTCCTTTAAACAACACTATCACACAGGGAGTGGTACAGTAGTCTGGACAAGGTGCACATATGCAGCTTAAGTTCAGGATATGTTTACATTTTACATTCTAAAGTCATGTGTCATGCTGTATTTGACTATTTGATTAGTAAAAAATGAATGATTTTTTCAGTCATGTCCTAAGCTAAACAAAAATATTCCAAACAAGGTATGTTTTGTGCTTCTCTGAGTACCACTGGATCCTCTGACTTTGTCAGCCAAAATAAGCCATCAACAACTACAAAGAGTGATATTACAGAGGCGTGATGCATAAATCCCCCAAAGACAAATGCATACTTGAGAGTTGTGACACTGTTACAGAGTTCATATGCATGCCACTGAGACGTGGAAAGTGTTGTTTTCACATGAGTCATGCTTTACCAGTTTCTCCACAAGTGGGCGAGTACATGTGTGTACCAAGATAATGATACGGGTGTAAATGCTTGATCCCTACAGTACGGATGTCCGGTGACTCTGTTATGCTGTGCAGGGCCTTTTGCTGGTATGTTTTTGGTCCTATTTTCCCTTTAGAAGGAAGGCTCACTGTAAATAAGTATAAAGTTATTCTGACTTGTCACCTTTATCCTGTGATGACAGGAGTAATCTCTTCCAGGTTAACAATGACCAACAAAACAACTTCTAAGAAACTTTACTTCCATTAGTTTGTGTACCACAGTAAAACATTGCCATGACACCCCTACAGAGGTGTTGTACTTAATTAGATGGTAGCAAATCATTGTTTTGTGATGTGGTTATTTTGTGAGTGTAAAAAAACATGTTCAACATTAGTAGGGTGGGCTACAGAGGTATGTGCTGAGAAAACTGTGTTTAGTGGTCTTGTGTTTAGTGGTTCTGTGCGTATTCAGTTAAAAGAATAGTTTGGCAAAACATTAAATTCTACTTACCTCAGTCATGACTTGTTTGCTTCTTCAGTTTAGCGCTGGACTGTGAGGTTAATATTACTGGAAAACACCAGAAATCAATAGTAACTCAAATCCATAAATACATCCTCAAAACTACTTTCAAGTCATTCAAGTCAAGATTAATGTTATGCAGATTTGTTGATGTGGTATATAGAACAGTACGACTTACCAAGAACAGTGAAAGTGAATAAAAGTTTACCTTGTAGTTACTGCTGGGCAGAGTCTTTTTGGACAACAGGTATTGTGCAGAAATGGACTCGGGTGGACTGTTGGAAATGTGTCCAGCTGTCTGATTTCTGTACCAACGGAAATTACAAACACAACCTAGCATCCATCCATTTGATTGTATATATTATTGGGAAACCTTTTTGGACAAATTCAATTAGAAATTATGTTAAGACCAACAAGAGGACTTCCATCTAGACCACAGAGACACACAGTGTCTGGAGAATGTAATACACAATCACAATTTACAGCACATGCAACAGATCAAATTCGAAGGCATTGGTTTCAAACTGTGTGGTAAATCATTCATAAAAAAGACAACAGAGACAATTTTTAGGATACATGCTTTTATAAACAGCGATTACTGGTACAAGATAGTAATAACAACTCTGACAGTGAAAGAATAAAACGATCTTCGATGCTCCTCACCTTTCATGACATCAAAGCGATTACTCTTAAAAAATCTAGAAAGTTTTTTTTTAGAATTTATTTTCTGTCTAGTTATGGCAGTTTTCAAATACTGTGTAACTGTATTTATAGTTGTTTGAAGCTCTGAAGAGTTGGATTAGGGGTTTTGAAGGCCACCATCTGAACAGGAAAAAAACATTTAGCTCCCTAACTGGTTTCTGGGGGGGTTACAAAAACTTGGCTGGAGATCAGTTATGACAGTAATATATGAGACATTTTGTGGAAGTTCTTGTGCTCTAATTTAAAAATAAAGTGCCCCACATCTGTTACTATAAAATGACAATTCATGTCCTACTGAAAAATGGTTTCAATACAAGAACCAACTAAATATCCTGTATGGACTGTGGCCTACAAATATATCCCATTAATAAACCAGGCATTTCACTCCCTATGAGACAGTAAGATGATGTGTGGACAGATGTCCTACTTTTTTGTTATTTTGAAGTGGGGGGGTATCAGAAGGAAGTCATTGAAGTTTAAATATATTGTGCTGGTAAATTCTTTGCACCAGCTGAGGGCAGCAGAGTAGCTTAGTTAAATAATCTCGGACAGCAGAGCTGGACATATGTGCTACATTCTGACGCCATACAGTCTGCCATGTGACAAAATAAACAAATCAGTCCTAAACACAACATGGTGTGTATGATTGAATGCCACCAGCAAAAAAACAGTGTTTGTACATGTTGGTTACATCCGGCATGATCTGTTTCGACCGCTTCTGTAAGCAGGCATTTCAAAGTTATCAAAATATGACGATAAAACCGGGCACGTAAAGTACTACACACAAAACAGTCATATATACAGTAGAGATACAAATATCTGAACAAGTTGTACACAATAAAAATACCACACTGCTGTTAATGGTGCACATCAGAAGTCTTTGTCTGAAATATGAAAAAAGGTCCATGTGTGCTTTTGTGCGGATCGTCTGTCTCACTGGTCGCGGTCAGGATGCCAAACTGACCACAATTAGAACACAATAAGATGAGAAGCAGGTCACAGCTCCACATTAAATGGCAAATATAGTCCTTTCTGCCGATGGATGAGAAATGAGGTGTGTGGGTTTTTTAGCTGTCTGTATCACCACTTTATTGACGATTGGCAGTGTAAACCGTACGTACCGCTGCTATTTACTTAAATGTCCGCAAAGGAGCTTCGCAAGCAGGGGCGAAATACAAAATCCACATCGTTTTATATTATCCAAAGCTCTGAGTATCACCATATAAAGTTTTGGCATTTCCTTGGCAATCAGAGAGCACCCTTTCAAAACGCATCCAGAGAATATGCACAAACATGGGCGTCCAACTTGAACATTACAGGGTAGAAAAAATAAATATATATATTTTAATCTTTTGTGCTGGTCCTTTGAAAGGCATTTTCTATTTTGGGAGTGTTTTGGACATGTGAGCAGGAATCGTCTGCAAATATTAAAATGATTACTAATTTATACGTTTCTGTAATTTTACACTTAACACAATTATAATAAGTCTATATAAACTTATATGGACCATGCTGCCAAATTAGTTCAAACTGCAACCCCACAGTAAAGAAGCATTAAAAACAATTCAGTATAGAGAATGTCGATATTTATCTGGGCTATGTTATGATTTAAACCCAAGGCATTTATAGGGTACTCTACTTCTCAGCCCCTTATTAAATAAGCAAATCGTATTGAACAGTATAGGTTCAGCTTTGGCAGTAGCCTGGTTTCTCTGGTCTATGTGCTAGCTGTGCACTCATAAATAGCATCAGCTGCGGTTTTGTTCTTTCATTGTCCTCCACCATGCCTACCAAGGGGACTTTAGGTTCCTAAAGCACTTGGGGACAGCTACAGCGACCAGAAAAAAAAACGTAACACTATACTCTAGGGCAGTTAGTTCCAGATATACCTAATAAGCAACATAAGCAGCTGCCTACTGCCATCAGAGGGCCCATCAACAACTTCTGGTATTTTACTGTTATGTTGTCATGCTTGAGTGAGAAAAGAGCTTATAGGTATGTTTAGATTTGTTGTGTTTTTTTGTGTTAATATCATGCCATTTGTTTTGGCTTCTAGTTGGGCACCAGAAGTGGTGGATCTGGCGTCTGTCTAACAAAGCAGGTGTAGCTTTCTGATCTTGTTTCAGCTTCAGAAAGCATAAGAAACAAGGCTGTGGTTAAAAAGTTTTACAGCACCAGGTATTAACTTTCTCTGTTAATCCAGACAATGACATAGACACGAATTTAGATACTCAGGGTGTAATAAATACTTGTGCATGTGCAAATGAAAGCATGGTGTTAATGAAAGATATGTAAATGTGTAGAAAGTAAAGCATTCATAATGTTAAGCAAGAAATACTGTGTTTTGAAACAGACCCCTGGATCCTGGATGCTGAAAAGGTTATCTGTAATTTAACCTGTAACTCATTAGAACCCCAATCAAGCATCTAATCATTAACAATACACAGAAAAGCCGGACATATATTTATATAATCTAGACAGCCTCTAGTAGCCATTGTTATCATTCAGTCACTAAATAATATCAGAACAGGGCCCCTAGAAAATACTGCTTAGATCCAAAAGGATAGTTATGGCCCTGAGGATTCATAAGGATACATGACATTTGCTTATGCCCTTTACGACAACTGTATGTGAACCAAAAGTATGTGAACCCTTTGAAATGACTTGTTTTTCTGTATTAATTGGTCATAAAACGTGATCTGATCCCACATCCCAAGTATAGACAAACTCAATGTGCTTAACCTAATACTACCCAAACAATTATATTTCATGTCTTTATTGGACACATCCATTAAACGTTCACAGTGAACCTTTATGCTAATTACTTCAACCAAACCTAATTAGAGTCAGGAGTTAGCAAACCTGGAGTCCAATCAATGAAATGAGATTGGAGTGAGGTGTAGAGCTACTTTGATTTATAAAAGACAAATAGAATTTGCTATTCACAAGAAGCATCTGCTGAACCATGCCTCGACAAAAAGAGATCTCCGAAGACCTACAATCAAGAATTTGATTGATTTTAGGTGGTAACCAGTCCACAGTTAGACAAACTGTCTACAAATGGAGACGATTTAGTACGATTTTGTGGCTACTCTCCGTAGAAGTGGGTACCCCACTAAGTTGACTCCAAACGCAGAATGCTCAGAGAGGTAAAAAAGAACCCTAGAGTAACAGCTAAAGGCTCAAGGGAATCATTGGAACTTGTTAACATCTCTGTTCATGAGTCTACCATACGCAAATCTTTGAACAGGCTTGGAGGAAGCCGCTGCTTTCCAAAAAAAAACATCACTGCATGTCTAAAGCCAAAGAGTACCTTGACACTCCACAACGCTACTGGGAAAATGTTTTGTAGACTGACGAAATACAAGGTTGAATTGTTCAGGAAGAACACGCAGCACTACGTATGACGTAAAATGAGCGTACCAACATGAAAATATCATCCCAACAGTGAAGTACGGTGGTAGGAGCATCATAATTTGGGGCTGCTTTGCTGCTTTGAGGGGAAAATGAATTCTCGAGTTATCCTACAGAATCATGTCAGGGTTGCTGTCTGCCAGCTGAAGGGTGATGCAGCAGGACAATGACAATAAACATGGAAGTAAATCTACAGAATGGCTTTAAAATAAGAAAATCTGCCTTTTGGAGTGGCCCAGTCAGAGTCCAGCCCTGAATCGAATAGAGATGCTGTGGAATGACCTCAAGAGAGCTGTTAACACCAGACATCCTAAGAATATGGCTGAACTGAAGCATCTCTTTAAGGAAGAATGGTCCAAAATTCCTCCTGAACGTTGTGCAGGTCTGATCAGCAGCTACCGGAAACACTTGTTGGAGATTATTGCTTCCAAAGGAGATTCGTCCAGTTATTACACCCAAGGGTTCACTTACTTTTTCCACCAGCACTGTTAATGTTTATTGGATGTGTCCAATACAGACATGAAATATTAGAATTGTGTGTGTGGTATTAGGTTAAGCACATTGTATTTGTCTGTACTTGGGACTTAGGTGACCAGAAAACCAGGTAATTTCAAAGGGTTCACATACTCTTTCTTGCCACTGTATATATCTACATACACATTAAAAAGGGCTATTACAATAAGTGTCATCTGTCATAAAGATGGCATTTGTCAAACTGTCAAGTTGTCACAGCATCTACGTTTTGTTAATTTTAAGTTTTTTTCTGGGTTTCTGGTGAAGTTACATAGCACATTACACAACTCACTATAGTGTATATCAATGTGATATAATTAAAGTCTTTAGGAAAGTCTGTTGACTCTGTGTCCATGTTTCAGCCATACATGACCAGACTCCTGTTTCTTTAAATGGCGAAAATACTGAATACTTAAAACTGAAGGTCAAATTACCACTTCAAACAGATCTAACATCACTGATAAAATCTGATGAAAACCTCTTTAAACAGTTTGTAGCGTTTTGCTCAATTACGCACAAAACCCTGATTACTCGGCTTGTTCTGGTTATTGCACTTGCACAGATCTTTACTCTTAAGCATCCCCTGCGAGCGCCACAATATCATCGACCTTTCTGGCTTGCAGTCTAACCAGCAAGCTGACTGGATCTTTTCTTGAAGGGTGGGCCTTTCTCCATAAGCGGACACCTGAACATCAAGAGCTTTCCCATTCATATTTCAACCAGTGACCTTTTTTTTTTTAAACCCTTTGATGCATAACCTGGATCAAAAATGACCTGAGATTTTATCCTCTATATCTTTGCAATAAATTAATTTCATTATTCAAGCTTCCATGAATTTCCCAATATACTTGTTTTTGATCATCACAAATCCTTATTTCAGTTTTTTTTGTTTTTTTGTTTTTTTAAAAAACCTTTTGTATTACATCCCTTCTAATACATGACATAGGTCAAAAGTGACCCTCATGTTTTTACTATGGAATTTGTTAGGAACTACTGACATTTGTAAACATTTGCAATCAGGAACATATTTACAAAAAATATTTTTGTTCATGAAGCAAATAAATAGGAATTCAAATAATAATTTAAGAGAATAAAAAATGAAATAAACTGATTTCAATGGACATACCAAAGAGATACTCAGCAATGCATAAAAATTCCACAGGAAATGAATACGGGTCATGTGTGATCCATGTTGTGCTTTAGAAGGGGTTTGCTTAATTTGTACATCAATGGGTTAAAAATAACTGACCTGACATTTCATTTTATCAGTTTTATGCCACTGTGACATACATTAATCCGCCATTTAATCTCAGAAAGTGAGATGACACAATCCATTGACAAACAATCATGTCACCTGATGTAGATGGAGTTCATTATGTTGATATAAAATATATAGCAGAGGTTCTGGGGTTTGTCATCTTAACAAAACATTTTTTTTGAAAATGCATTCTTTATGACACATGACATTTACTGGAGTATGTGTTTATAAATGTTTCCTCTTCTAAATCATAACTGTTCTGGAGGTCTTGTATAACACTGCTTTATGAACACTGCTTTACAAAATTCATTATCGCCTTAGCAGCAGAAATCTAAACTCCACCAGCAAACAGAGCAATGATTTAAAGTAAATTTGGTAACACTTCCTAAGAATCCTTTATTCATTATGCTTTATAAATAAATTTATAAGGTGAATATTTAAAACAGTTTAATGCCAGGGATAACATTGTTTAATTATTTACAACTAAATATAATTGCATAATACTTAATAATAATATACAAGCCTATAATGGCAGGTTTCAAAATACATTATAAACTGTGTTCATAAAAACATTACAAGCATGAAAGTTGTAATACATTAGCTATGGCTTTACACAAGCTTCGCTTTTGTTTTTTAAAAAAAACTGTACTTACAGTGTACATCCTGTTAATATCAGTTAATGTTAATAAATATCAGTTCATTTAAAGTACTAAAATAAAATTTCTTAAACAACAACAAAAAAATTACTTTACCTAAAGCCTGTAATGGCCTAACTTGGAACTCTATAACTTGTTATGATGCATTACAACATTTGAGTCTATGTTCTAACGGACAGGTATGATATCAAATCACATATTTCTTTAGGAAGTATTAAGAATGTCATTTTAAGTACTTAAGAGACATTCCACAACCTTACGGATGCTTTTCTAGAGCATTATGAATTCAGGACTCATAGAAGGCGTTACCATAAATGTCAGTCAACTTTTTTTATTTTTTTGTAATTTACTAAAAATGTTCTAACAGTAAATAATGTGAATGCTTTGTACTATTGTAATATGAGCAGATGATAAAGAGGAAAATAGGAAGGAGGCCGGAACAAATTAGGCATGTGTCTTTGACAAATATGCACAGAATTAAATAATTAAGTGAAATGCCAAAAAATAGAAACATGCAAAATTAAGTTACTTTATCCTGGACATGTGTGTTTGCCAAAAAGATAAACCATGCCCAGTTATGGCTGAACGCTATACGTGGAAAAAAAGCTATTTTCCTGGTTGCTGTAGAAGATCTGTATGCCTAAAAATCAATATTTTTCTTCCAATTGTTAAATCAAATTACACACTAGCTTTACAGACAGTTCTTTGTAGTTTCACTCTCTAGCTCAAGCTTGTGCTAGGACCGGGAAGGTGTTTCCTACCCAGCTTTTTGCCCAGTGGGGGGGGTAGGGGGGCAAAGCCCACTCACAGTTGGTGCCTATGTGTGCGAATGATCTCAAGATTACAGAACAGACAATTTGCTCTCTTGTTACGTGTAATAATACTTCTAATTATTACATAATAACACTCTACGTTGTTATACACTTATTAATTAAGCTTAATTATGTTTCTGTGTCACACTGTAATTTAATGAGTAATTCTAGTGTGCAAGTTGCTGAAGCAAAGTATCACTAAACCATTGCAATAGTGATGGTCTTATCATGGCTTGTTTCTCTATTTCTTGATAAAAATATGATATTGTGACTGTGATGTGTATAAATCTGTCCACAAAAAGGAAGTAGACTTACATAAACCAGGTTCTTTTGTGCAGTACTTATTTACCCTGTCATCACATTAAAGGTAAACAGGTTCTCTATTTATGCCCCCTATATCATCTTCATATTAAACTTTCGAGCCCCTCCTTGGCCCCCACTGGTTGTGGGGCCATCCACCTTTCGGAAGGAGTACTCTACTGAGAAGTTGTTTTTGTGCTGCCCACGTCCACGACTCCACACGAATAAAAGCAGGAAGCAAAAAAGAACTACGCCCAAAAACGTGATACAGCCCATGGCTGTGGAGACCAGAATGGTCTTAAGGTCTAATGTGAACTTCAGGAAGACACGAGTGTCGTTCAGGTTAGTGTCATTGAGATCTCCCACATAGTAGGTGCGATTCGCTGCCACAGCTGCATCTAGTGGCAGCCCACTAACTGTTAGTGTTGCAAAATAGGTATCATTGCCACCAGCGTTGCTGGCAATGCAGATGTAGGTCCCACTGTCTGTTATCTGGGCATAGCGGATTTCTAGCGTGCCTTCTGGTAGCACGATGACACGCCCGGTGCTCTTAGTGGTGATTCGGCGGCGTTGAGGTGAAATCCAAAATATGACCGGAGTTGGCTCTCCCTCCGCACGGCAGAAAAACGACACCACCTGACCCTCACGTGCAGTCAGCTGTTGCAGTTTTCGGTTGCGGATCTTTGGCCGTTGGCAGGTGAAGTGGTCGAAGAGGGCAGAGTCAGAGAAAGAGGTGAGAGCCTTGTCCTGCACTTCTACAGGCGCAGCACAAACTGGTGACTTGCCGTCAAAGTTGAGGGTCTTCCGTCGCTGCAGGATCCACAGCAGTCGGCAGTCGCAAGAAAGTGGGTTACCATCGACACGTAGAGTTTCCAACGTGTTTACTGAGTGGAACGAGCCCTCCTCCAGTGTCACCAGCCTGTTGTTGGACAGATTGAGCAGACGGATCTGCTGCAGGCCTCCAAAACCATAAGTCTGTACAGACACCAAGTTGGTGCCAACAAGGTGCAGCTCCTTCAATCGGACCAGGTCCCTCAAGGCCCAAGATTCCAGCACAGAGATGGGGTTGTAAGAAAGATTCAGGCTGGCTAAATGGATCAGGCTCCGGAGGGCACCAGTGGGAACGGTGGTGATGTTGGTGTTGGTAATAGACAACCAGGACAAATTGAGTCCCTGAAAACTGTGTGGGGAAATGTACTGTAGAAATGGCCAGTGGTCAATCTCTAGACCCCGCAATCCACCCAGCTTACGGAAGTTCTGTTCCTCCAGTGAGGCGATGCTGAGGTAGCGTAATCGCAGCGTGACTAAACCACGGAGGTAGGAAAGAGACTGGCCTGAGATAGATGTCAGGTTGCACCTCTCGATGGTGAGCTCCCGTAGGCCAACCAAGCCAAGGAATGCTTTATTCGAGATATACACCAAGTCGTTGTCTCCCACCTCCAAGTTTCTCAGGCTGCGCAGGTCTTGGAAAGTAAAGTCTAACAAAATGACCAGTTTATTCCCACTCAAGTCCAAAATGGTGAGATTGGCAAGATGCGAGAAGGCACCCATTGGCACCAGCTTCAACTGGTTGGAGCGCAGGCGTAACACACGCAGATTCAGTAAGCTGGAAAACGCATTAGGCTCCAGCACACTGATAAGATTCTCACTAAGATCTAATTCTTCCAATGATACATAGGCGGCCAGATCGTCATGTTCCACCCAACGCAAACTGTTGCCACTGAGGTCTAGCTGCCGCGTGTCAAGTGGAATTCCATTTGGAACTGAACTTAGCCGTTTGTTCTGGCAAATCACAGCCTTGCTCTGGGGCACACAGTCACAGCGCTGTGGACAACCTTGGCCTTGGGAAGTGGATGCTGGGATCAGTAGCAGAAGAAGGCCCAACAAGCTCAGGACTGGACTGACCGCCATGCCCCTTCTCTGCCTTACTGGGGCTGGATCAGAGCACCAGACACCTAGACACACAGAAGACAAAACAGTGTTAATTAATTTAATCGCGATTTTTTTATTTATTTAACAGAATACTATAATGTGTGTAAATATCAGTGATCACCATTTAGTTTTTTCATTTCAAAACTACCATAAACTGCAAGATATAATTTTTTTAGTGTCAGAAAAAAGCAGTAAACATAAATTGACCAGACACTTACACAAAAGCCTATACAATCAGTATTCAACTGGTCAACCCTTTACTTTTATGTATCTACTTTATCTCTTTCATTCATCCCATCTTAAAGCCACTGAGTGACAGTCAGGTTCTCTGAACAAAAGCTGTTCCCAAAGGGGGTCACTGACATTATGTTCCCCGTTTACAAACAACTACTCAACACACCTTAGCTGCCTTGCACATGTATTTCTCATATTTTATTAGTTAAACCTTGATAAATCACAGGAATTCCTTTTTTTAAGGTAAGCATTGTAAGCATTAGATTTGATTGGCAACCTAACAAATCATAACTCATTTAAATGTTTATGCTATGTAAGTTCAATGTCAGTAAAAGTATGTGAAAATGTAAGTATGTAAGTAATCTGTTCTAACAAAGGTTTCTCATATCATTTAAACTGCTATTTTTTATGCATAGAAATAGAGGACTCATGATTTGCTATAATCTAGAAACATGATGAGGCTCTAGGTCTTATTTCTGGTTCAGTACCAAGCTGTTTTTGAAAAGTGGCCTTTAAACTGTAGCAAGGACCCCAAAAGACCCCCTGTTTAACCCACCCCATTGTCTCTGGTAAAACAAATACATGACTGGCCTCTCGCTCATCCTTGTAACGAACAGCGCTAAGAAGTCTTCCAGTCTGCACTGACCTCTATAACAGATGATTAGTGGAGAATGGGAATCGTTACAGGACATTAGATGCTCAAATGGCCAGGACATATCTCAAAAGAGGAGCTCTAAGCATCACTCTCAAGCTCCGCTGAGAACATTGCAGCCAAAAGCAGTAGTTTATACTCTGCCACCTTTTTCCATATCAAGAGAGTGTACAGGTATATGCAAAAGTTTGGGTATCTGTATTTTGTTGAAGAGAAAAAAAGTAAATGCAACCTCTGCAACTACTGAAAATACATTTTGTGTGAGTGTTTATATACACCATAGCTTTATACTTGATCAATGACTATCAAGTTTTTGAGGTTTTATATCACAGTCCTATTGTAGCAGTCTTTCTAACCGTGCAATGCTTCCTGGGGCACTTGGAAAAAGCATAATAGATCAACATTCATCAGTCAACAAGGTGTGCTTTTCACCAAATGCTGCTTTTTATTTCTTTGAGCACGTCTTTGATTGTGGCCAAACAGTTTCATTTATATAAATATATGTCAGTCAACAGCATTTGTTTCCAAAATGATTCTGGTATGTCTATATGCTGATTCACATAATTTACACATTGACTTCCACATACTTCACATGTCAAAAAGTATCCAGTCACCCTCCATTGCTGACTCATGTTCCGATAGACAGCGTTTGACCAATATTTGAAACTGATATTGTAATTGTAATTTCTGTACTCTGGAAGAGTACTCTGTTGTTCTAACGTGTTTGCATTTTTAACCTTAAATAATAATAATTATTATTATTTTTAGGAAATATGAAGACACATACAAGAAAATTATCAGATATTCCAATATCAGGACATTATTGTATAAAGCTCTGTAGCACTGGGCTGTGGAGTGGCTGAACTGCATATTATCGAGACACGGAGCAGCCTCCAATTTGGAGTTGGACTAATCATCCAACCTCAGTACCTGATCTGTGGGCGGAATGCAATAAAATCCTCACACCAATCTTCCATGATTTGATGTAAAGTCTTCCCATAAGAGTAAAGGCAGTTACTGTAGCAAGAAGGAGACAAACTTCCTATTGATATCCTTGATTTCAGCAAAAAAAGATACAAGAAATGTTATTGAAAATATTTAATACGTCCCTAGTGTGAAGATTCCTCTGTGATACGTGATCCTCCTAAAGTTCTAAACTAAGAGTGGGAAAAGAAATGCCTTTACTTTATAAAAAAAAAAAAAGACTTGTCAGGTTAAAAGGATTATCTTTCACTACTTCTTTTTCTCACTGAGACACAAGACACTTTTAACATCTAAATGGTCTTCATGCTGGAGAACACTTATTTTATGGTTCAATAGAACAAAATGCCAAGACTCTTGCCAGGCTGAGCAGGATACCTTTCGACTTGGCAAAACTACACAGTACAGGTCTGCGGGCTTGGTTACTGGCCAGGTAAAGAAATGAATGCTTTTGGCTGGTTCATTCTGAAACCAGCACTCTGTCCTGTTTTGGTTTCTGTTCAAAAAGTATTTCTGTCCTTCACAACTACCCCCCCCCACTACTGTCCCCCATTTTCTCTGCTTTATCCTCTGCTTATGTGATCCTCCCTGTAGACATCTCTATTGAGAGCCAGCTGCTTAGAGGAGACCATGGTTTTGAGTGTTGGCACAAGGTTGGAAGAGTAATAAATCCGAGAATTTATTACACTAATTGTCATCAGTAGGCAATTCCTAATGACAATGTTTGACCTGCCTCGTTCTAAACAGTCAATAGAGGCCTAATAAGATGAGACATTTACCAAAGGACTGGGATTTACTCATTAAGTAAGGAGGAAAAATCACACTCAAATCTGGTGCATGCGTCCTGCTACCAGTCACTTTGTAGAGCTTGAAATAAAAATGTCAGGTGAGAATGAGTTTTTCATACCACGTCTCATGTCTTTACATATTAACATTACATGTCTAAGCTAAAAAAATGCACAGGGTCTCAAATTCAAAATCAATATAAAGATATGATGACAATAGTAGATGATTCACTTGCATCCTCTGAAGGCACATCCCTTACCGAGTTTTAAGTTCCCTATAAAAACACTTTTAGCAGCTCACAATCATCAGATTACTCTGTGGTTAAGGGGTCTGAAGCACTGAACAACTGTTGCAAAATGTTTGTCTGCGTGTTGTATTACACCTTTCCACCCAGAGGTTTTTCTACAAATCTCTAAATCGTACATAGTGTAGCTTTAAACAGGGATTTTAAACAATGCTACACAGTTTTCAAAGGCATAAGACATAGAACCCAAGTTCAGCTCCATCAACCAGCCAAAAACAAAAATATCTTACTTTCTCAAATTCTTATGTATCATGATGAAATAATATCTCCTATAATAATATTTTCTCAAACATACCATATGTGTTAGTGACTCATCGCTTAATGGTTCACTTAATGACAGAAGGATAAAAAAAAAAGATCTTCTTCTACCTTGCAGCCTCTATACAAATAGCACACAAGCCAGGTACTCTCAAACCCCAGTCTATGATGTGGCAGGCAGCTGTGTGTCTAAACTGGCCACCGTCACATGTAGGTAGACTGTTGATAGTTTGTAAATCCACTCTTAAATGGCTACTCAAAAATAATTAGCCTAATACAGGAACAATATCCCTTTTACATTGCCACCAAACCTGTATGTACCCCCTAGGATTCATTTTTCAATTTTAATCTTGCAACCTACAACCAACACCTGAAATGAATATCAGTATCTGCGGATAAAGACTGGAAGACTAGCCCCTGAGCTTCAGCTAATATGGGGTAAATTAATAATGTATGAAATCATTGTATTCCTAAGGGGCACAGGTCCAGGAGCCATCCCATCTCCCAGTCCCTAACAGGAGTTAAAGCACGCAAGCCAAGGGCACAAACACATAGGAGGACTTGATCCATGCCACAGTAATCTCATCAGCCTAGGCATAGATGAGTATCAATTTTCATGGCAAACAAAGTAACAAGAGAAAGATTAGGTATGAGGTACCGCTGACGCTGCGCTGGGCCAGTGAGACATGGCATCTCAGCGCATTGCGTTCATCCTTGTCAGGTGGTCTGCAGCCACGTGAGGCCTACATAACAGCTGTTAGTAAAAGCAAAGCATAATTTTAAGCAAATGTGGGCATCTGAGTTCAGAGACTAGAGAAATGCGTTTATAATGCAGTGCCCCACAAACAGCTGCCGAGGAATGTCAAATGTGAAACGTCCGTGTGTTAGACAGTCAGCGAATATTAAAAGCAGATTAAGGAAAGGGTACCACTGAGGTCTTCCTAATCGACCCAAACACTTGCAGTGTTTCACCTGGTCAGTCTCTAGATTCATTTTTGTAATCATGGAGACGAGCACCTCTGTGAGGTCCCCAGAATTATAAAAGGCTAGTCTTCAGAATATCATCCGTTTCTTCAGAAAAGGGTCTTGCCCTCTAGACCTGTGGGCTTCCCATGGGCTCTGCATGTTGTGCGATAAGTGCTTCTGCAAGGAATATAAAAATGAAGCAAAGCAAAATACACCCTTTAATCCAAAAGCAGTTAACTGTAAGGCAGACGCTCTTATCCAGAGACATGTAGAGTTAGGAGTCTTGATCAAGCTCCCTTATTGTGGTGCAATGAGCAGACATGGAGACGTCTCACGTTGAGCTTGTTTTATCCAACAGAGGAGGCTTCCTGCTGCTATCTACTAACTACCTCTACCACTCGCTCACCTAGTTTTAGATAATACCGCTGTGCAAAACACCCCCAAAAACTTAGCTCAATTGTAAAGTACGTACACAACATAATCACAAACATAATTTCAATACATGAGGTAACCACAAGGACCTATTTCTTGTTGAAGCTGTGTGGGCAGGACAACTTACATCAGTCTTGTAATTGGTGAAGATACTGCTTACATAAGCTTGACCCATGATTAAGTTTACATCTAATAGACACAACCATTTAGCGGACATGTATTATTTACAGGGCATAACATTACATTACACATAACATCCTGACAATTTTGTCAGCTTTACTCAGAGACACTTTCTAGTTCTACACTTACAGACTGTAGACCATCTATTTCTCTGCATACCTCTTTAGCTTCGATTCACCCTGTTCTTCAATGATCAGGACCCCCTGACCAGCACAGAGCGGGTGTTATGTGGGTGGTGGGTCATTCTCAGCACTGCAGTGGCAGTGACAGAGTGTGTTGTGCTGGTATGTGTGGACTTCAACACTCACTGTCCACACTATGAGACACTCCTGTCCACCGAGCAGATGTAAGAGATTATAGCTCATCTGTTTCTGCACAGTTTGTGTTGGTCTTCCTTTAGTCCTTCATCAGTGGTCACAGGATGCTGCCCACAGGACACTGTTGGATGGATGTTGCTGATTGGTGGACAGTTCACAGTCCAGGAGTGACACTGAGGTGGTTAAGAAGTCCAGCAGCACTGCTGTGTCTCATCCACAACAGCACAACACACACTAACACACCACCATCACGTCAGTGTCACTGCAGTGCTGTGAATGATCCACCTCTAAAATAGTACCTGCTCTGTGGTGGTCCTGTGGGAGCCTTGACATTAAAAAACAGGCTAAAAGGGGGCTAACGAAGTATGCAGTGATACAGATGGACAACAGTCAGTAAGTGTGGACCACAAAGTGCTCCTATATGGTAACTGGAACTGGAAAAATGGACAATGAGCGTAGAAATGAAGAGGTGGGTTGAGTGTTATGGCTGATAGGTGTACTTGTATACTGTGTGCCCACAAAAGCAGGAGTAACCTATTAACTCCAGTGTGAAACTTCCGGGACTACATTTGGGATAAGTGGGAATTGTATGATTTATTTTTTTATTTTTTTGCTGAACCATGACTGAGTTGTATGGCATCAATCTATGATGTATATGCGAGACTGCATATGTATTCCAGGCCTGAGTAGTTTTCTAGAAAAAAGTAGACCGACAGAAGAAACAGATGGAAATCAGGATGCACAGTGAGTATGTAAATTGAATAAGAATAGCACACAAACGGCCCGCTGCAGGGCAGGATCAGGCACTGCTGAAGCACACAGGGGGGCCGTGAGCATGGCTGCAGGCTAGTGCAGAGGGCTGTGGGGGCGTCCGCGCTGTACTCCAACCCGCCCATCAGCACTCGAGCTGCACCGTTTTAGCGCAGCTGATGGCCCTCTTCAACTCGCATCGATTTCAGTTCCTCGCTGCCCACACAACACTTCACATATCCACACATAAGCTTTCTGCTCGGACGCTCATCGTCTCAGGTGGCCCATCCATCACAAGCAGCAGGAGGGGAGCACAGTGGCCCTGCAGGGCAGCGGGAGGACAAGCTAAGAGGACGATGGATACCGCGCGTGAGTGCCCGTTCCCCGGAGGTCCAATATCAAAGTCTTGTGGTACATGACGACAGCAGGGCCACCACCGGCCAAAGAAAGCGGACAAGGGCGGCTGCGGCTACTGAAATACAGCAGGCCGCTAGGGTCTGTTCTCAGACTCAGCAGGCTATGAGGTCAGAGGAATGACAAATGAAGAGCGGATTCTCTAAATAGCTCGCATTATGTGCCTCAATAACACTGCAGTCACTGCGTATGAGGGATGGTGTTCTTGTGTACGGCTTACCAATAGAGACAGTGCCAGGCTGCTAAACTTTAACTACCTTGCCCTATAATCATTTTATCCCCAAGTTTGTTTTTTCCCAAGACTTAATAACTCATTACTTTCTTAAATCACTGAACCTTAATAAAACATTAAAAGTCATTACATCAAGATCAAATCTTTGAGAAAATAGATAACTATTTCAGATATTAAATCCATATTTTGAGAACATAAGTCACTTTTATTAATTGAAAAACGAAGTAATTGTTTGACATATTAAGTCTAAATAATAAAATAATAACTTTCTTAAGATGTCAAAAAATGGAGAACGTCAAAATGTAAATTAATTCATTCAAATTTAATACGATAATAAAATTATAAGAACATAAGCAATTATTTTTAATAACACAAGCTATTTTAAAATTAATCATAATTTTGGAAAAATGTAACATTTTATATCAGCTTAAAAAATAATATTTTGAAGTATTATGCAAAAATTACATGAAAATTCGTCATTATGTGAAGATATGACGCCACAGTTGAAAAACAAAGTAAATATTCTGACATACTTATCCTAGAAAGTGAGAAGGAGGAAAACTATTCCCTGGAAGGAATGAGCTTTCATTTCTAAAAGACTTTGTCCAAATTAATTTTCCTATTTGATTTTTTTTTTCAACAGATAAACTTCTGCGTGCCAAGAAGTTAAAGTTAACCTGCTGTGATGGTGGCAGCACAACTCCGAAACAACTCCGAACAATTTACACATCACATGACTCTTCAAGGGATTAAATGTCAAGTGCATTTCAGGCAAGACAAAGGCGAAGCACAAAGCAGGGAACATGACTTGTTCAACATGTATATTTTATAGGTGAAAGACAAGAAACTGTGCTCCATGTTACGCACCAAAGGGTTTGCACAGCTCGCTGATGAGCATTAATTATTCAGATCTGCATGGTCTATGGACATGACCCAATGACAGAAATACTGACCTCCACCTCTCATAGAGGGACATCTTTGGGATGCACGGTGTAGGAAAGAACAGGCACGAATCCTCCAGCTTTAGTAGCAATTACTGACAAGTCTCTGGATAGAATGGCTACTTGTTGCTCACCTGCAGTAATTGCAGGGATGGGTGCTCAAGGTATTAGTCTCTAATCTTGTGGCTTTTATCTTTTTATTGATCCTTGGGAGTCCAGAGGTAATAGCAATGTGCACAGAAAGAGTTTGAGCTGATTGCAATTAGGGATCTCTTTGTGGGCAAGAAATTATATACTATCATATGTATTACATTAATTATATGCTTCAAACTGAATTCACCCATATAGCCTGGCTTTGAATGCTACTGAAACTCTAGCTAATCCATCTGAAATGTATTTGTAAAGGTTCAAGAAACCAGAGCTGATAGTTAGGGAGCTAGAGCTAGTGAGATTTGGAGGTTTTGACCTCTCATGTTAAAAAAAATCTTCACTCTTTTCTTTTGGTGTCATGTGTTGAAGACTGGAATTTGAAATCTTTATAGCATCAGTTTATCAATGTTCCAATTACCAGACATCACTGTAAATTATGGTAAACTATGGAAGATGTATTCAAATAAAAGTAAATCATAGACAAAACAAGAAAAACACTGACTTTAAAAGAACAATGTGTTGTGTATTCACTGTACTAAATCATAAAAATGACCATGATATATCAGAGATTTAAAAAGAAATGCTAATTTGAAATAGTGACCTCTACGACCACAAATCTACAGCCAGTATGTCCTCCTTTAAAAATACTCAACTAAAGTGGAAAGTCTGTTTGTGTTTTGGCCTGAGATCCTGCCCAGTGTTCATTCTCCACTACCACTGACACTCTGGGCTGCCAGATATAAAACAAACTTGTAAGCAAACAGTGGAGGCATGGAGGCAAGCAAACGAACTGGATCAACAGAGATAGCGTTAGGTTTTACAAGGGCTGTTACAAATACCATTTTTGGGGCTCTGGAGCTTCAGCAGTAAGCAGCAGAGAATATTTAAAGCTTTGACTCATGAGAGTCATCCAACGCATGTGTTAAAAGCACATCCACAGCTTTAGAAAATGTCTGGCCAATGCCCGTATTGAAAGTACATCTGTGGTTTTAATCACTGCTCACAGGTCAGCTAGTGGTGCGTCAGGGAGTAACAGTACACAGCATGCGTGGGTTAACCAGAACTTCACAGAGGTGGTCTAACTTAAGGCACAAAGGGCACAGTAAAGGACCATTCATGGTCCTAGTAAGGGTCCAGTATGGCGGGACACTGTTTGCACTTGGCGGTCGCCCTGGGAATGCCTGCCGTCTAGCATCATGTCAACGTGGCATTCACTGCTGTGGGAGAGCAGGATGTCTGATGCCCAAGCCGAGATGGTGTATATTTACACGTTTAAACAGGGCAGTTAAAAGTAAAAAATAATAAAATAATGTACTGAGAAAACCACATCATCACAATGCATTGTAAGCAGTATTTTTTTTAAGGAGCAGAAATGTTTACTTGGTTTTCTGAAGCAGAGCAAAGGACTGCGTTTTTAACTGTTAGCACTGGAGAAAACAAACAAACAAAAAGATAAAGTGCAAGCACTGTGTGTGTGCGTGTGTGTATGTGTGTGTGTGTGCATGTATGTGTGTATTTGACAAGGACAGGTGGGAGCGAATCAAAACTACTCTCTTCTTAAACGCACCCATCCCACAGCAAGAAATTTGGAGAGTGCCATCTGTTTTTCATATTTCAGGGGAGAGATTGGCCACCCCTTTAAATCTGTACACGGCAAGATTTTGCAGACCACCAAAACTGTCCCCATCAGCTAAAGTGTACTAAGCTTTCATCTTTGAGAGAAAATCAGGCTCCATTCTTGCTTTAGACCTAAAATAACGCACAGGTGTTTCTGTTCATCCTCCCACAATAAGAAGGGAACTCAATACTGTACAGGATGTGTAGCTGTCAAAGAAGCCCTCACTGAAAAAACGAGAGACTAAAAAGAAGAAAATGGGAGAATCAAAGAAAAAGGCGCATGTGCTTTTCTTTGGAACAATCTACTGCATCGGAATTCCACAACCACAACTAAGTCCCCTGAACAGAATGGAAGCTGTAATAGAGGCTTAAAGGTGGACTAAAATTATATCTAGTTGTTCAGGCTTCTGTATAATTTTCTGTTAAATATACAGTACTGTGAAATAGTTTTAGGCACTTGGGGCCAATATATTTAAAAAGTTTTTTTTTCCAGACAGAAGATTTTATTGGCTCAGCTTAACACATTATTTTTTAAATATTCAAACAGTATTAATACAGTAAGAAGTGGTTTTACATCAGTGTGTTTATTTAACCCCTTCTAAGCTTTTAAGCTTTTCCTTGTGGTAACCCAACATTATGTGGAGTTATTATAAAACACCTGCTTTTACCATCAGTACTTCATTAAGCTAAATCAAGATTGCTGGGGAAGGAATTGAATAAAATCTTGTAATGTCTGGAACTAAACTTAGTTCTTCAAATTAGCGCACAAGATATTATTAGCTTCTTTCAGAATATGATATTCACACTATTTGTATTGTATTTGTTTGTTTGCATGTGTTCTAATGATATCTAATAATGGTGTTCTTAAGGTGTAAATACACATGTTGACTATATATATATATATATATAGTCACTGTTTAAACACTATCTTAATTAATTGTCTTTCACCCTGTGTGAAAAATTCATGGAATTTTTTTGTTTCCTGAGGCTAAAAAACTTGTATTTGATTGTCATTTAAGCTGAAAATCATGGCCTCAGTACAGTACGTGCAGGGTGACTGCTTTGAACAGAGATCTTTGTAGGTTGAAATCAATTGTCTCTGTTCTGCTTGTTTTCCATTATAGTGCTCAAAGGCATTTCAGTCTGATAACAAGATAATATCAGAAAATTGTCATTTTAGATGTCCCTGCAGAGACATGATGAGCTGGGTCAGAACACCATTCTCGTCTAGCAAAACACAATAAGCTCAATAGTGTTTTCTTCTTTCCTCTTTTTTTCTGGTAGGACCATGAATAGGTAGCTGCTCAATGGAAAGAGTGCCTCAAGGTCATTACCCTGTTAACAACTGCTATTGTCCATTAGACAGAAGATTCTCACGTCAGTGAATATCTAGCATAATATCATGCAATTCCTAAAATAAGCTCAGTAGACTCTTATGCAAGGTCAGTCAAGTATGTTACATCTGGTTGAATAGTTTTACCCAAAACAAAGCACGTCACTCCCTGTTAATAACAAAACTACCAGATTAACACATAAACTGTTCTCCTGATTACAAGGTCTTTGGATCCTCTGACATTTAATTTCCTCAAAATTATTCAGTTTTCCAAAAACCCTGTTCTTAAGCAAATTCTTATCACCTGCATTCCAAACTGCTAATAAAGTCCATTTACTGGAGTGAATGGTGTTTAAACGTAGATTACTATTCTATTAGCTTGTCCAAGAGCTATGTCAAATAGTGCTTATACAAAAAATAATGACTTGCACGGGGCAGCCAGGGTTCTAGCACTACTGTTGTCAGTATACATAAGGACGGGGTTCAAAAGTAGGCCAGCCATGTGCAGCACCCCTGGCATTTGGGCGCAGGCGGCAGCACACTGACATGAACATCCTCTCTGAAAGACCTATAAGAATTCAAGCTGGCAGGAGACGAATGCCTTCATCACAGTTCCCAAAGACCATCCAACACAGTGATGAGATGGCAGCATGGCATTTAGAGCACTTGTCATTTACTATTACTTGATATTAACTGTAACCACACCATGTAAATCTAGTCTCACTTAACAGGAACGAACAGCCATGGACAACCATGAGAAATATGGAGTTAAACGTGGTGGGGAATGTAGACTCATTAAAGTAGGAACTAACCCAACATAAAATTTCTTCACCAATCTAATGCCTCATAGTAGGGGGTGGTGGGTTGCTCAGCAACACTGTCAGATGGACAACAAGCTTGTCCCAAAGATGTAACATAAGTTAACATGGATGAAAAGAAGCCCTAAGAAACTCCAATTAGACGTAAAGATGCGTGTCACATGTGAATAGAATATGTTATAGCACACTATAACTAGTTTTGCTGAATTATCACTTGCACTCTGGACAATAAACACAATTTTGGGGGCAAGTTTCAGAGGGGATGTATCCTTGTGTGCTTGTCTACGATTTCTGATGGACATCAGGCCTGTAAATATGGCACATGAATGTAGCATTAATGTGGCAAGTTAGCAGGGCTGGAAAATAACCCAGCAGATTACAGTTAGGCATGTAGATTTGAGTTGTCTGCACGAAGAAAACACCTCATGCAGTAAAATAAACATTATCTGCTGCAAAAGCACTTTACATTTTTGTGGGCAGGTTTTAGTAGGAGGCAAAACCATGTGCACTCATTAAAACACTGTACGATGCACAACAAACCTGTTGTTAGTCTGGAAGTACCATAAGCTAGAATGGCTGAAAGGTCCCCAAGGATAAGTTGGGGTGGGTTTTAGAAGAGGTGTGCACTTGTTTGTGGTAGATTTTGTGCTGATCCAGCCATAACAGTTTACAAGTTTACTCAAGATGTTTAGTCTTGTTACAAGAATGCGTCTGGTCCCAGAAGACTATTGTAATTCCTGAACACAAGCTATTTTTTTCAGAATTATTAAACTTGGGCTTAGGAAGAAGTTGAGATATAGCGCATATTTTAATGTTACAATTAAAGTACTGCATTTTAATGAGTGCTGTTTAAAAAAAACAGTGGTGCAATCATCCAAATATTACAAAATTGAATTGGATTCATACACAAATTACTCTTGACAGACTGACCCATAGAAACCAACACAGTACACTTCTACCACCAACAGCAAAGCAATTTAATTACAGCACGGCTTTCATCGCCATCCCAGAAACATTAAAGTCATGCAGTGCTTAACTGTGACAAGTCATATCACGGTTTTCTCAGGATGCCTTTTATCCTCCTTCCCAATTCTTTATGGAGTTTGACTCTTGGGGCCAATTACATGTAAACACAGGGTGACTGAGTTACATAACCAAATCAGTCAGAATTAGCGAGATTGCTTATAATTACTGGGACAAAGGAAAAACAAATTAGAGGACACTCATGGTAGAAAAAACACCTTCCAGCAAAGTGCACAGATCAGCTTGGACATGTAGAGTAGACAAGATGGCTTCCTCAGTCTGGGTTCCGAGGCTTGGCCTGCTCCCTTGATTGGCTGGCATTCTAAGTCTGTCAAGAAACATCACTTCAAATCACCTGTGCACTGCCGGTAAGAGAGCCTGGTGTTCTGTTAGAGTGGGCATGTGTGAGGTCATGCTCAGTCACTCACAAGTAGTATATCACATGTATTTCAACATTCAGATTGAGACAAGTTTGAGTAGACTCAAGTCAGTACCATAACTAAATTGAATTTTTAATCAATACTTTCTATCAAAAATAAATTCTACTTTCTGTGTATTCATGCCAATTGATGTAGTATAAAGAAGCACCTATAAACCTTAATGTGAATTATTTTTAAAAGTTGTTTTTTTGCGGGTTTTTTTTGGGGACTTCTAATCAAGTCACTGTTACTCAAGGTTTTTAAGGAGAGTATTGACAAAGGGATGCTGCCTCCTTGCCTAACACAAGATTTGATAGTTTTCATTCTTAAATCTTAGATTCATTATAGTTAGACAGTTGGAGAACTTTATTATCCACATACTATAAGTCGCTAGCACATGTTTATGCATACAGACTTAACAGTGCATGGCCAGCATATTAGAGAATGCTAGACATCATTTATTAAAAGAAAATGTGTTTGTAATTACATTCAGCTTGTTCCTAGATAATAATTAGCATATTTTTCTCCTTACCATCTTGCTCTGGAATAATACATTTATCTTTATTAACTGAAAATAAACATTTAAACCAGTTCCGTTTGAGCATAGAATTAAATTTGTGTGATATATTGGACGAAGACATTGACTTCTTGTTATTATTTATGAGTAAATTTCAACTGAACAATAAAAATCTTTTACTCCTGGCTTACTTCTGCCCTGCACCATTCCAATCATTCTCTCCCCCTAAAGTACAAATTGACGGTCTTCATTTAATAAGTTCAGGATTTATGTGTCGGCTTCAACAGAGCTTTTTGTTCTAACAATGAATGACCCATTATGTGTAAGGGTAAAGGCTGCTACAGAATAGCTTCAACTTCCAGTTCTTCCAAAGTGAAGGAAACTCACTTTACGACTGTTTTCTGTTTCCCGTTATTGATTTTCTTTGTGGTGAATTGTGGCTGAAAATGGGTTCCACCCCTTTAATCCAGCCAAACTGCATTTCAGTATAAAATCATAAAAATTTGATCATTATTGACTTTGGCAGTAATCTGATTATTCAAGTGATCACATAAGAGGCATACTGTGATTTCTTAGATCAGATTAAGGTCTAGAAATTTGATTATGAAATCTGATAAAGCGAGCTGGATTTAAGCTGCATAATCAGGTTTCGGAGCACATGTATGCTCTTACTCTGATTCTTCCATTTTTTTATCTGTGAAGATGGTCCGTGGTACCGGAAAAAGCAAACAGTGACCGTGACATGGCTTTTTGTAATGACGCTGAAACCAACTACGTGCTTGATGAACTGAAGGATGTAAATTTGTTATTATTTAAATTATTTGTTGTTTTTTTCTGCTAAAAATAGATTTGATGTAAAAGAAAAAGTGGCAGTTTTATGATGCATCACATCATCATATTACATCTTCTGTGAGTTCATTGGCTGGTTGCAAAGAAGAAATCAGATTCCTGTTTGTGTATAGACGCTCTGTCACGCTCTGCCCTGTTGGATCTATCTACGTTCTTTTGTTTACATCCCCTGTCCTAATCATGTTCATCTGTTTGTTTTGGTCACATGTCTATCCTCGTCTCCGCCCCCTACCTGTTCCAGGTTTGTCTCTCTGCCCGTTGTTGCCAGGTGTTCTGTGTTCCCTGTGTAGATTTATACCTTTCGTTTGCTCCTCGTGTTGTCAGTCATAGTCTCTGTATTCCAGCCTGTTTGTCTCTGTTCCTGACGATTAGTCTTGTTTGTATTTTAGTGAGTTTATGTATTTCGTGTTTTGATTTTGTTTTGTTTTTTATTAAAGTATATTAATCTAAAAGCCTGCCTTTGTTTCCACCCTGCATCTGTCCTGCCGTCGTCTCCTCTGCTCCACGTAACCCCTCAAACGTGAGTTTTCCCATTGTCTAATTGCCCAAGTGCAAATTAACATATTGATCAGATTACTGACATAATCAGATTTTTGTAGTTATCAGATTAAATTCTAGTGATTTCTTTATTAAAACTGTTATTCTTATGTCCAAATGTTTTATACACAAATGTGCATTTTCTTCATTACTTGGTTGCTTGGCTTAGCACTTAAACTGCTCTTAAAATATGGCAAAAACCTTTGGATGTTTGTTATTTTTTTAATCCTTCTATGTGTGTTATTCATTTAAAATAGTTGATCCCCCTTATTGTTTATATAATGTGTTGATGCATGAAGAAAGAACACTGTGGGCTGACATTTTGCTTATTTGAATGAATGACCCACACAGTTTATCGCTGGTGGGTAAAGCAAATCCATATAAGGACAATAATATGTGATCGGCCATATGAAGCTGACCAGTAGTTTGAGATGTCTACTGATTCTATGGCTTCCTGTTGTTTGCTTCACATTAGTCCCGTTCTATTTGACACCCTTCCAGCCAGTCTTCACCTGCAAGGGCCTAAGAGGACCCCAAAGCCATTCAATGCACCAATTTTTATTTTGGTATTTAAGGGGAGTGCTTACCAGCAGACTCTATGAGCCCTTACTGTGCCTCTCATTGAGGACCTCATTGCTACAGAGAACGAGACATTACGATGTGAGACAAAGTGTATTTGTTTATTAATTTAACTTGTGAAAACTGAGATGCATTGTACTGTAATCTGAATTGTGTCTGTCCCAAACGCACCAATTTAAACCAAGAGCAATTTAGCATCATATGAAAAAGAGCAACCAGTGGAGAGTCTTGATCTAGCTGAGATTTTGTGATATGCCAAACCGTAATGTGTATTGTGAAGTATGGTGTCAGGAGCTAATCTGCACTACCCAATCTTCCAATCAAGTAGAGTCTTCCCATCTCTGGATTTTGTAGGCCATAGAAACAAAGGCTTAATGCTCTCCCAAGTAAAACTACTTTGAAATCAGCTCCATCACTGAACACAGTCACAGCTATGCTCACAGCCTCGACTCTTGGTATCTCACTTGGAGCCTTCATTGAGCATCACACAGTCTTTTAATCAGGGCTCACACTGCTTACAGATCAGCAAGAGTAATTAAACACTATTAACTAGAGTCATCAAGCAGCCACAAGAGCCTGAGCGGAGTTGTTCCCCACTGACTGGATTCTAATATTCCTATCTTCTTCCTTATTTTCCTCTTTTCTCTTAATTGCCAATTACCCACTAACAGAAATGTAGTTCTCATTGCAAGACACATACTCTAGCCTGCATTGCTGGTGAAAACAGGACATCTCTGATTGCAGTTGCAGATTACAAGTATACTGTGATTGTGTTTATTTCAGGGAATATGTGTCACTCAGAGATGAGCACAAATGTAGATCCATGAGGGCATCTGTCTGAAATACAATCATACTAGACCCCATTGACAAACTTTTGACCACTGAAACGTTGGAAACATGGATAAATCAATGAGGGAGATGGAACTTGATTGCCAGCTATGCAGTGAGAAACATCACCAGGAGCTCGGTGCCACTAACAACATTTGATCCTCTATCCACTAAATCCACGATAAGACTGTCAATGGTGAGACAAACTGTGAGTAACCCAAGAGACTGGAGTAGAGCTTCTTAAGTGACCAGGAGCCTCTGTTATTTAATACATCTATTAGGCTTGCTAATGACAACTTTGTGTCCTTGAAGACTGAAAGCCACCCTCAGTCTTCTTTGTGTGTCTTACTTGAACACTGGGGCTTGTACACTAAAAACAGCAATCATGAGACAACTGTTGTCAATTAAAAGATATGGTTACAGTGGGCAAGGATTGGTTTCACTGCACCCATGGAAAATGCACCCTAAGAAAATCTTTATTATTATATAATGGGGATATCCCTTCTGACCAATTCTGATGTTCGAGTATCTGTTATTGAAGGATTTTTTTTCCACAAGTATAGTAATATTAATGTAACATAATACACATAAAATGCAAACTGCTGTTATTCTTTTTCAAAAGAATAAGCAGTCTAGAATGAGCTGCTGAGCTACCCAGTTAGCTAACCACTAACACTAGAGATAACCACTGTAGTATGAGGCAACGTGCCAAGCTGCCATCTCTGTAAGTGCCTTCATGCTCTTCAATTTGTCGTCACACATACAGCACCATGGCTGTGGACCAAGTCAGCACATGCCAACGAAGGGAGGAGCAACCCAACTATGCATGGCTAGCAGTCACTGATAGGCCACGGCATTAGATGGAGACATAAAATAGTGTACCAATGTTTACTGATGTTTACTGATCTCTCTCTCTCTCTCTCTCTCTGTTCTGAGCTTTATACGGACCAACCGGGCCAATCTTATCACACCTCCTCCAACCTCCACCTCCCAGCACCAAAGCCAGGTCTACCCCAGGCCAGCGCATCTTTTTTTCCCCTTTACTCCTAAATAAACATCCCGCTCTCACTCAAGTGTCTGGTCTCTGTGTTTTCAGCTCCCACAAGTAGTTCTGATTATATGTGGGAGGACGGGGAAGATCTTTGATTTACCAAGTTCCACACCAAGTTTGTCTCTTTATGTCCTTTAACTTTTTAATTGTTTTCCATCCTCGTTGTGAAAATATGTTCATGTGCAGTAGCCAGAATAAGCTGATTTACTTATTTATTTTTTGCATTATTTAAACCAAACAATTAATGTGTTTTTAATGTGTCAGACTCCATGACTATCTGTTATTTCAAATACGTTTTTACATATGACATAAAAAAACAAATAAGAATGTTTTCTTTATTATAAAGAAAAACATGACAAATTAGGAAAAGATATTTACTTTGCTCAGTGGATGAAAGAGAGAAACCATTTGATGTGACAAAAAGTGGCAGCCTACTAGTAAGAGGTCTCATTTTAATAATCAATAAAGTATTTTGCTTGATTTATATAACAGGTTTGAATGGACATGCATACCACACTTGACTCTATATCTTAAAAGGTGGGGTTCCCTTTAAGGCACTTGTATTTTATTAAAGCAATAAATAATACACTTACTTTAAAGACTGTAACGGCCCTAAACAAAGTTAACACTCTCTGAATTCCTGGTATGTTTTCACTGTGAAATTCCATGACATAGAACAACTATTCCAATAGCGATTTTAGTGTTTAAATGCTTGCACTTAACCGAAGAGTCGAGTACCACTGCACATTAATGTATATGACTTCCAATATAGAAACAGTGTCTGTTTTGTAGAGCAGGTCCGAAGTACTAGAACTGGTTCTTTACCCCTATTATCCTTTACCTATGGAACAATGTGTGATTTTAAAATAAACTTCTCCTTGGTGACTGCTTTTGTCCTTCCCTGCAGTATCTAGGAAAAGAGCTCTCCAGCCTCACAAACTATAGCATCCAAAGCCATTCTGATCAAGTTACAACTAAGGATTTACTGTGTATATACATATGAAGATATGGGTCAGCCTCAGTATATATTTGACAACAGAGTAACAGCTACTTATCACCAAGCCACACTGACCTCCCCCTAACAGGTGCTGTCAGAGTGCTGACCCTGTTAAATTAGGCTTGGGTGGCGTGGGCCCCTCGCCTCAGGCTGAAAAATTAGACCTTGAAGACCCTATACACCCGAGCTTAGGTTACAGACAAAACCCCTCTCCACACCGCACTAGCAGAAACGGCCCTCATGAAACCAGAAAGTAACTGAACGGTGGCTTACAATTGTAGCTCAGACTGAGAAAGGTCGATAGCTCGCAGAATGTCAATAGGGAGATAAATAGGTTTCCAAAAACTGGCTACCACGCAGAAGGCCACATCTGCTAATTTCACTGCTGCACTCACCAACCATTGGCAAGGCACCATGTAATACATCTGCAGCCTCCAAAAATTAGAAGCAATTTTACTTTCATAGCATGATAAAAAAAGGGAGAGCTGAGATATGCTGTAATCATATTTCTAATAAGGGGAAAATTAAGGACTACGTGCATTTCCTTCCATCTGTAGTGTCAGTCAGCAATCTGCATCTCCAGTCAGTGAAATGTCACACGTGACAGTGTAAAAGAGATGGATTAACATATTACGCTGGCTATGTTCTGTGACAGCCGCATCCGTATAGCAGAGCTGGATGTGGGGCCTGGCCTAGTTCAGAGTGGTCTCCTAATCCAGTGGCACACAGCCAGCTTCTACTGCTACCTACAACCAGCCATAATCTGTACACAGACAAGACAACAGAAGGCCATTGGGGACAACTGGCAACTCATCACAGTGTCTCCAAAAGAAGTAATACGTTTAAACTGCAGCTCGCTGAACAGTAACACCAACATCAAATAGAAATCAGTGCTGGATAGGGAACACACGTGCTGTACTTGAGTGAAGGCAGAAATACTAATGGTAAAACATTACTCAAATACACAGAAGTCTTATTATACTAACATTGAAATGTGCTTAAATCTAAATGGAATAGTACAGTATACTATTACAGATGTGTATTATTATATTATATATGGGCATTTTAAGAAGCCTGTGCTGTAGCAGATACTACAAACAGAGACTTTAAAGGTCTAGCAAAAAAATACAAACAAATCTAATTTAAACAATTTTCCACTTCCCTCTGATGTAGTCTTTGTCTGTTTTGTCCATTGTCTCTGGTAATGTGCTTCTGTTTGTTTTGGTTTTCCATTTCATTCCTAGCTCCGCACCTCTGCCTTGGCCCTTCTCTGTCTCTAGCCTGTAGCCCCAGGTGTATTTATGCCGCTTGTCTTGGCCTGTTTCTGGCTTGTCGTTGTTTGTTATAGTGTTTTCTCTGTTTTTAAGTTTGCTTATTGCATTTCAAAGTATTTTCACTGTTCTGCACTTTTAGTAGTCCTTTATGTTTCTAAGTGTTTTTTCTTTTGTTTTTTTTCCCTTCACAATGCTTTTTCAATATTCAGAAAAAAATGGTGTCAAGTTGGTGTTTTAGTGTGTTGCGTAAAAGTATGTCAAGTTTGCGGGGCAATAAGGATTGTGTTATGAGACGATGCCACCTTCTAACAGAGAACAGGGTATTTCAGGAAGCTGAGAAAAGTGGTTTCTGAGGGAAAGAGTTTTTTACCCTCTGACATGAACTTTGAGCTTCATAACTCTGCAGATCAGTTCCCTGCACAAAAAGCTACAACAGACCGGGATGCACTGGAAAACCATAAGTCCCCTTCTGTTGTTTTAATCTGGAGCTACAAGGCTTATTATGCTGACTAAGACCAGAGATCAACAGTCACCGAAATCTTTACCATGATTACAATCCCCCAAAATTCCACTTTAACCATGTCCAGGTCTTCATTAAGGTTGCAGAGGTGCTGAACACCGTCAGTGTCTAAAGATGTGGCTAGAGTGGGTTAAGAGAAGTTTTGAGGAAGGATTTCCAGAAAATACTTTTTTAATGTAATTGAAAGTTTTTTACCACATTATCACTTAGAATTAATAATGCTGTTTCTGTTACAGGGATGTATGCAAACACGTAGAGATTGGCTGCCCTTTGACTCGTTCAAAAGGCTCTTCAAGATTAAACTGTCCAACATGGGGGGCGGAGCCAACCTACAGTAGACTAACTATGTAGTTTTATGTAAAAGATTCGGTTTTTAAGATATTACAAACACAGTGAATTCCAAATGGGCTGTTTTTGCAGTTTAGTTGCTTTCAAAGTTTTTCCCCATAATATAGGACTTCCATTAAACTACAGTTAAAAGTACTTGCATGTGCTCTATTGTTGCCCATCAGTATTAAACACTCTGATATTGATTTTATATATTTATTTATTTATTTTTTAACTTACGGGCTGCTGCATTCCAGGGTTTGAGCTTTGAGAGAATTACTTTAGCACTACCCTTTAATCCCCTGCATGCCAAAACAGCTCTAGGGCTCTTAAATGCACTGCCTCACAAAAACTGGACTAGATGTCCTTATGGTTTGGACTATGATGACCCTACACAGCGAAAGACCATTTTTCCCTCTCTTTGGTTGGTCAATCAGAAAATGTATTAGTGCTAACGTTAATCCTAACAACTTACCCAGTCCTAAGACTGAAAATGTGTTATGGTGTTATAGAGTGAAGGACAGAACGAGAGAAGAACAGTGCAAAATGCTTTAGAAATTTGATGAGGATTGAAAGAAAGACAGAGCGAGATAGACAGAAGAGGATTTGCCGAATCCAAGGCCCCGCGGATGAAGGCGGCATGATTGGATGAGAGTTTGACAGGTGCTCTCGTTTCCCTCTTTTGGAGGACCTGTTTTGGGCTGTCAAGGTGGAAATCCAATTGTGGGGAGACCGGGGACGATACCTAAGCATCTGAGGGGACTTAGCACTGAGCCCCCACAAATGACTGACAATCCTAAGGCCTCTGTGAGACAGGCTTAAAAGCAGACAGGGGGAGGGAAGAAAGAGAGTGGGATGAAAGAGAGAAAAGGGGGATGAGAAAGGAGTAGAGGGAATATTGAGTGCTCAGCACTTTTTCACCAAATCTTATGACCTTTAAAAGCCCTTCGTGTCCCCAGGTGCTGGCCGAGACATTCAAGAAGCATCAAGCGGAAGGCTTCTGACCCTGCGCCAGGCGTGAACATGCAACATTTTTTTAAATACACCTCAACAACAGCATTTCGTCAGGTCTGTGGCTGTATAATGGCTCACAGAAACTGAAATCTGAGCTCCGAGTAGCAGGAGTTTGGGATAATTGGCATTACGCAACAAAAAAAAGTCTCTGTCTCCGGCATCACTGTACTTGCCGGAGCTTACGTAATGCATTGTGCTGAATATATCCATAAACATCTCCTGATCCTGCCCATACCCTGAACAACAATGTAGTGAATACCCCCACTTGACAATGGCAGACTAGACAAAGCAAAACCGCAATGTCTAGTTGCTCAGGCTGAAACATTTGGTTCAGCACGACAGAGCATTCCTCTGAGGGTGACTAAGTCAAGGTGAACTAGCTTGACAGGCTGAGGAGAGACACGGCAAGAGGAGAAAAGGAAAGGTCGAATTGAGATGAACGTTGATCATCTTCAGTTATAAAGCTGCCTCAAGCAGTGCCTCTGGAATCGCCACAAGAATTCCTTCCCTCTCCAGGAAAGTGAATAATTTAGCCGTGCAGGGGTGACAGCCAGGAGATGACCCAGCGTGCGGCATGCCTGTTTTAATGTGCATGAGAAATTCATGGCACATCCCATAGAGCCAGGTTTCTGTCAGGGCAGCCCATGTGAATGCAGCCTGCCAGGATAGATATATTGTCATCGAGGTAATAATACGGCCTCTGGTGGGGCCCTGCAGGACATGGAGAAAGCATCAAGTGAAGCTCAGATGATTGAGAGTTCTCTGCCTAGCCAAAGGGCGGTAACTCTTTTAACCCACCTAGAATATGAAATATTGCCACTGCTGTGTATCACCGCACATTAAGATGGTTTTTATTCTTTCTTTTGCTTTTGTTTTGAGGAACCTACAGTACTTTGCCAATCATAAATCAACCTTTATGTATTACATTTTCTAGGCAAGCAATTAAAAATCAGAACGTATACAGTACTGGGCAGTACACAGTTATTTACTCATAAAAACACAAATATTATATTATAAATACAAGTCATTCATTCATTAATTGATTCATTTATTCACTCATTCATTCATTAATTCATTCATCCATTCTTCTAAACTGCTTATCCTTCTCCGTCATGGAGGGTGCTGAAGTCTATCCCAGCTTTTATTGGGTAGAAGGCGGGAAACACCCAAGACAGGCCACCAGTCCATCATAGTGCAGACACACACACACACACACACACACACACACACACACACACACACACACACACACACAGGGGCAATTTAGCATCTCCAATTTGCCTGACTGCACATCCTTGGACTGCGGAAGGAAACCGGAGCACCCACAGGGTGCCTCTACGTACACGTGGAGAACATGCAAACTCCACACAGAAAGGACCCCAGATGCCCTGGCTGTAAACCGAACCCAGCCTTAATCATTAACGCGGATGCCCAGTATTACTCAATTATAATTATTTATAGTCTTATCACATAAAATCAAGTGTACTGCTGATGGAATGCAACATATAAATGTGATGGCTGGAACCAAACTTTAAACCAGCTCACAAGATATCAGTATATACACTCAGTGGGGTTGAGGTCTGGACTCCATTGATTTGCAAATGTTTCTCTGTTTTGTCTATTTTACTGTGCTACTTGACAGCTACACATCATTACAGCCCCATAGCACTGAGCTGTCTCACAGTGGAAGCCTGAACAGGAACAACAGCTGAAGTGGAGCTTGATTTTCTCCTCTCTCTCAAAGAGCTTCAAGTACTGTTTATCTGATGGTGACAGTAGTATTTTATGTATAATATATTTCTTATCTGCTTGGAAATAGCGTCCGAAAAATTAATAACATGTACTTAATGGCTGCTTTGACTGGTTTCTGGCAATTTTGTACAGTACTGCTCAAAGCATCCAAAAACATATTCATAATGCAACACATGAATATTTATGAGCTTATGCCAGTAATTGCAAGAAAACATAAGATGTTTTTTTAGATACAAATAGCATTGCATTGACATTTGTAATGGAATTTATGAGGCAGAGGTCTAGTTAAAACAACATAATTTTCACACATATGAATATTCATGTCAACCATACAAAACTATTAAAAATAAATAATAAATTATAACTTTATAACATTTAAAAATGTTAAAAGTTGAAGTTCCTTGCCTCTGTTTCTACTTTCGTGACCGCAGGCATGAAAAACAGAGTCAAATTCATTCTCTAAACAAAAGGGGGCAACATATTTCACAGGAAACAAGGAAGAGCCAAGAGCTTCAGCCACTATTGCATTTCCTTTTTTTTTCATTGGATATTTGTCCTTAAATGGTCTAACTGGGAGCAGAACCTTCAACATGATTAACAAGATGTTAGATTGTATCATTGTGGCAGAGCTACTTCTTCATCTTCTCATGTTGGACCGGTGGCCGACTCAACACTACAGTGACTCACCGTCGCCTCTTGAGGGACGAAGTGGTATTATAAGACAGAATGTGGGGGGTAGCTGGTTAGCCTTGAACATATCTCAGAAAGACATGATACATAGACATTTCTGACATGCCAATAAAACTTAGTTCATCACATTCTGTTGATAATTTTAGTTCATTTTTAATGTTTTATACTAAAATAAACACCTTTAATAAAAACTGTACTTTACCTCAAGCACAAATATGTCCAACTGATACAGTCAGTCTTGGATTGGCCTCCACCTTGTTAATTCCTTAGTAATTCTGCTTCATAACAGTCTTATATTGCAACAATTTATGTCAGCATATTGGCTTGGCAAATAACATACCATGTCAAGTCCCTATAAAGTCCCTGTGAATCAAACACAGTTAGACTTCATACTATAAAACATATGATACCAGAAACGTTTTCAATATTTCTTTTTATCCCAGTCAAAGACATTTGAAAAAACTTCTGCTGCCCAACTTTTGAAGTGGAAAGAAATGGCCAAGCTGTTTAAAATGGCAAGCTTGAACACAAAAAATCATCCTCACGTTCATCTCCTGTTTGGGAACACTTCAGTTTCCCAGTCAACTATAACAATGATGGACAGAGAGTGTTAGATCAAACTGACATTGCACAACGTGAAATCAGATGCCTGTGCTGATACCTCCTCTACTGTCATAAAAACTTTCACAACAACATCCCCAAAATGTGTTGTTTACTGGAGCGAGGAGAAAACACAACGCTGACAGGTTTTTTTTCTTATTTGCAAACTTCTTCTTCCATTCCATCTCAAATAAAGCCACTGTTATATTCTCCATTTAAGGTGGAATTGAACATTTGTATAGAAAGACGGCAAATAAGAAGTCAACTTCAGCCTTGTGGAAAGATCATGTTCTCTAGAAGTCTCATCTCCCTGTAGAATTCAAGCAGACACTAAGTGTCAGGTCTAAACAGGTGAAACAAACAACTCCGAAGGAGTGTTTGTAGCATCTGTTTTGTGTCACTATTCAGCTATAGACAGTCCAGGACTCCTTAATTAGCTGGAAGTGATTCAGCCATGTTAGAAAATGCCCTCTCACATGTATTTCAGTGTAGAAGCCAGACTTTACATGGAATCACAAGATCTGATTGTAAATAAGGTGGTAAAGCTCAGTTTATTCAATTTTGAAATACAGGGTCATAGTACACAGACTTTTTTGTTTTGTTTACGTTTAATTTGAAGAGCTATAATAACACGTATTTGCTAAACATAAACATGTACCATACATTCAGCGACCACTTTATTAAAAACATATTTCACTCCATTAGGCACACCACCTGTGACCACTGATGAAAGACTAGAGGACGACCAACACCACAAACTGTGCGGCAACAGATGAGCTATCATCTCTGATTTTACATCTAAAAGGTGGATCAACAAGGTAAGAGCATCTAATACAGTGGACAGTGAATGTGTTTGAAAGCTCCAGCAGCATTCCTGCATCTGATCCACTTGTACAGCAAGGTTGGGATGTACTATACTAATACAGGTCAGGGCCAACCTTTGCTCTCAAAACAGTCTCAATGGTACGTGGCATGAGTTCCACATGTTGGTAACATTCCTTTGAAATTCTGGTCCATGTTGTCATAATTGTAATAACATGTCCCAAACGTGTTGTATTGGATTCTGATTGGCTCTCTTACACTTTCTTGTATACACACTACAGTGTACTGTAGTACACTGTTAAGCCCAGCCTATCAAACAGTAGTCTGAGCCACAGACACTCCACAGTTTGTGTATCTGTATAATAGCTTCCTACAATACGATATCTCAAATAGCAGGCTTGTGATTAGTCAGTTTGCATGTCAGTCTAATTTCCTTTTCCTGCAGTAGTAGGTGGCTCTTGGCAAAGTTAAGAGGTGAGCTAGGTCAGAAATTAGGTTGAATGCCACAGCCTATATGAGCATTAGCAAAACTAAGTCAGCAAAAATGCTCACATAGGTGGTGGCATTCAAACAATAATTGTTTGGTATTAACTGGCCAAGAAAACATTCTCCACACCGTTACATTAGCCTAGAACGTTGACAAGACAAGCTGGGTCCATGCAGATGGTGTCAAATTTGGACTTTACCATCTGTGTGTTTCAATGGGAACTGAGATTCATTAGAGCAGAGAATGTATTTCCAGTCTTCAACTGTACAGTTTTGGTCAGCCTGCGTCCTCTACAGCCTCAAATTTCTGTTCTTCGCCAAAAGAGGTGGAACATGACCGGGTGTTCTGCTGTTGTAGCCCATCCACTTCAAGGTTCGATGTGTTGTGCATTTTGAGATGCATTTCTGCTCAAACAACTGTACAGAGTGGTTATCTGAGTTACTGTAGTCTTTCTATCAGCTTGAATGAGTCTGTCCATTCTCTATTGACCTCCCTCATAAACAAAACATGCCATTCGCAGAACTGTCACTTGCACCATTCTGAGTAAACTCTAGATCTGATCTATGCGCCACTGAGATCACATTTTTACTTCATTGTGATGGTTGATGTGAACATTATCTGAAGTTGTTAGCCCACATATGTATGATTTATGCACTGTACTGTTGCCAAATGATTGGCTGATTAGATAATTGCTTGTATGGGTAGGTGTACATGTGTTCCTAATAAAGTCCTTGGTATATTATAAATATAGGAATACATTATGCCAGCTTTCAATTAAGAAACCACAGAAAAGATCAAAGCCTGAACCATTTTAATTTCATTTTTTTTCTAAAGTTCCTTCATCCATGCTCTGCAATCTATTTGTATTTCGTCAATGTTGGATTCTTGCAAGATGTACATCTGCATTTCTTTTTTTACTTGTATATTCTGCATAAAAATGCCCTATATCATGGTGTAAAAATGACAATACAAATCATGCCCTGGACTTTTTGTATTACTACACCCCTAGTCCCTAGTATACAGGTAGCCTTGTTTTTTTCACCCCCACAACTGTCACCGCAACACAGACCAAACAAAAGTCCTTCAAACTAACCTTATTCTGCAATTGCCAGACACCAATATACATCAGATCCTGTGTCATTTCTTTCTAGATGTGACCTCAATCTCGCATCCATCAACATGAGGATCTTGACACATTGTAGTCTCTCCCTCGCGATTCCAGCATGGTTGGAAGTTGAGCATCATTACTAAGTCCATCTGATTAAATGATCTGGGCCTTTTTGACAGATACCTCAGGGGAGAGCAAGCAGGAAGGAGTCTGTTTAGATTGATCTCACGCACCATCTGTCGCCATATTGTAGAGTAAGGCATGGCAGAGGCATATTAACAATTAAATTCATCCGTGGGGAGCAGGCAGTGTTTTCATGGCTAACATCGTACTCAGTAATTTTACTTATTGTGAAAGTTGCTAAAATCAGTCACTTTCAAATCTAGGACACAGTCTCCTGAACTGAATTAGATTAAAGAACTTTCTGCAGTATTTCTATTACTACTTGCTAGACAATTGACTGCATCAGGCTGGGCTAATGAGGGGAAAAAAAACAACTCTTTCCATCATTAGCTCAATGTACCGCCCTCCCGTGAGGAGAGATGAATTATGAATTTACGTGACACTCAGCTAAATTGCCTTGTCTGCTTTTTTTCTGCTCATGTATCAGCCTTGTAAAAAGAGTCAATGAGATGAGTCATGACTTTGTAATGCAGAAAAGAGGCAAGATAGAGGCCTTTTAAATCAGTATTAAGGCACGCAGTGTGGGGAGAGAGAATGTATGGAAGGCACGGCTCTGTCGTTCATTTTTCCATCACGGTTTTTAGAGCCCGGTCATTGCACTTTGACAGACTACCGCTATCGGCTTCTGATGATAGGCTTGATGAAATGGCGTCTTGATAGGCTGGGGCTCGTCTTGAGAGCAACTCGGCGTCCAGACCTTGACTGCCTTGGCCAGATTTCCAATCTGTTATGAGCAGCTGTGTAAAGACCATGGCATCATGATTAATCGACACAATGCCAACATCTCACCCAGATAGGAGTGAGCAATCAATTACGTCTTGCGTGAGATATCCAGCCCTTGTGTAACCTGAAAGGAGCCAATAGGTGAGTTTCCAGCGCCGAGGGCTATTTTGAACATGCATTTAAAAAATTTATCACCCACCACCTGCTGAAAATTACCAGGAGGAAAGATGCAGGAATAGGTAATCAAATATCAATCCCATTAAATTAATCTCATAATAGCAGAGGAGGACAAATGGCTTTGAGCTGGTGTGAAGAGTATGTTGTTAATCTAATTACACAAATTAAAGAGCTGGTAGAATGCAGGCCTGGGGCAGGGTCAATGGAAAAGACGTGCAACCTGAGCCTCTCCAAAGGCATTATGAGACTACTGTGGCCAAGGACAGTAAAAAGCTCATTTGAGTCTACAAGAGACAGCTTGACAAAAAAGATACAGTCAGCTTTAAAATGATTGGCATCCTTGATACAGATGGATAAAACAAGTCATATCTTTGTGGTTCATTAGCTCAGTCTAAATGTAAGTTATGAAAATATTTAGAGTACTTTTACCATGTCAGACCATTAGTGCTCATTTTGACTGTGTACATTGAACTGTGTTTTGTTCTCTGTAAGCCTGCGAGCCACTCACTTGTTCCAGTGAGTCGGACGTTATTTTAGCAGCGGTTATTCAGTTGCCAACTCGTCTTACATCAAGAATTTCAAGCTGTAGTGGTCATAGTCCCTAGTGGTCTTTTTTATTGTTTTATCTGAGCAGTTGTTTAGTACTCAGTACATTTTCTAATATATCTGAAAAGAACTGTCAAATAGTTCCCAAGCATAATACAATTCTAACAACATAACTGTTCAGATAACACATGCTACTGCATAGAAAAACAAGAAATATGTTATAAAGTTTTAGACAGATGCAAATATACAATAAACACAAAAGTTTATTTTCACAAAGATGTGATGTGAACACTCGGACAGTAAATAAGACAACAATGCTGAAGATGGTTGCTTTTATACACAAATAAAAATTAGCCACTTGTCTAAATATGCTCATATCCACTGTAAGGAACAAAAAGTTTAAAACAATCAGAGCTGTAGTGAACCTGCCTGGACGAGGACAAGTACATTTTCCACCATGCACAGTGATGAGGGTAGTTAGAGAGAGACAGAATTTTCTATGAACTATGCTTTGGTGTCATCCCGTCTCCAAAACTACAATTAGATACCACCTTCAGACCAACAATCTATTAAGAAGGTTAGATTAAAGAAAAAATATTTTCTTTAATCTAACCACAGGGACCTGGAATGTGTAACTCGCTAATGAAGTTAAGTACTATGGTGAGATAAGACAAAAATAGAAGTTTTTGGCAACACAAGACTCAAAGTGGGTTTGGTGTAAAAAGAAGGATGTTTTTGTACTGACAAGATCCTCATCCCCTCTGTTTAGCACGATGGAGAATCTGATATGTTTTATGGGTGTTTTTCCTTTAAAAGCCTGGGGACCCTCACATGGCATGGACTTAATGAAGTAACAGATGTTAAAAAAAAAAAAATCTGGCTAAAAATCTGCAAAAAAGCTGAAACTGGGTCACCGTTGGTTCGTCCCACAGGAGAAGTGTCCAAAACATGCACCCAAAAATGGTTCAATATGGTCATCCTCATCCCCTGTTCTAAACCCCTTTGAGTTGAAGAGTCCAAAAGAACACCTCTAGAACCTCTAGCTCCCTCACTATGTTCCTCAACCACAGTTCTATCCATTTAGAAGCCATCAAACACGGGAAGCAGAAATTGACAAGAGCATAAATACTCACAGTCACGTTTATCTTCAGCGTGCTAGAGTCGTGGCGGGCAGGCAGACTGAAAGAGCCCCCCGCTCTGAGAATTACAGCAGTCCCACTTTTCTACCCTGTCCGAGTGAATTAGGATCATTCAGCTGGTGTCCACAAGGACCAAAAGACCACTGCGTAAGCAGGGCTCAATGGTGAGCTCACACTGCTCAGAGATCAATGTGGATTTGATATCAGCGAGAAGAATGATTACACGAATTTCTGAAGCTGACATCCTTTATACAGCGATCAGAGTCTCAGGGTCTGCTCTGACGGCTCACGTGAGCCGGGCTCTATTTGTCAGTACATAATAACCTATACAGCATGATGTGGGTACAGTGGAATTGCTGTGAACCCTGTTTGTTAGAGCTGTAGAAAGACAAAATACAAGCTAATGTTGTCAAGAATTGCTTCCTCATTTAACCCCGTCATCTTTTGAAGATTCATGCTCTTCGGCGCAGAGCTGCTTGATTCTTTTAATGATACGGCAGGGTCACAGGCTAACGTCATTAGCTTTGAGCACAGCACAGTGTGACTAGAAAGAGAATATGTAAACCTGAGTCAGCGCATTAGAGAGGAAAGAAGTGGCCATTCAGTGAACGCTTTATGGCATTCATCTCATGCGGGACAATATGAGCAATTGCACCATGTATGTGTTGACAAAAAGGTTCCAGCCAGTAATTTCCTCTAGAAGATTTATAGAGCATACAACCGTTCTCCTTTCACTTCAAAATTAGAGTCAATACCTCCACTACATCTCACCAGAGTGGCATACTGAAAAGAGCAGCACTGATTCATGCCTTCCATGCACTCCCCAACCCTGTTTGCACCTACGTATCTCCAGATATCACATATCTCATCATCTTCTACCTGCTGTAACACAATCTTAACGTTCAAATAGCACTATGACCTTCTGGAAATAAACTAGACACCCAACCCTACCCAAAGTACCTTTTCTTCAACTACCCATATCCCACATGTACAGCCTTCTTTCATAAGTATCATAAAAGCAATGGCATGCTGAGGCTCCATAACTTATGAATGAGACATCTTGTCCCTTACGGTGCAGTGGGCAGTTTTACATCCACCCCTGAAAATTTCCTACAGACCAATGGAGCGCCTTAATGTGATTCACACATATTGTGGTGCCATTACTATCAGCGAGTCCACTGAGAGATGACGAGCTTGCCGCCGTTGGCCATAGAGATGCAAGCGATTATCAGCTGGGTGTAAGGTGATGAGGCTGTGATGTCCAGAGATATGTAAGCGTATACACTGAAAGGAGATACACAGGCAGACAATGGCGCTAACCTACATAATGCCCAGGCAGAATCTTGAGCAAGCATGGACATCAGTGAAGAAGAGGAGATGGAAGCTGTAGCACTGCTCGGAGGTAATAAAGCCTGAATTGTGTGCAACATTGTAGGTAATCATTAGCATATTTGATGCCAACACAGTTTTAACTGTTCGAGCAGTCTGTGCTTTCTGACGTGAACCGATGAAGCAAACCAAGGAAAGAAAGAAATGTGCGTTGTTTAACCTGTGCAGTATTGTTGCATATTGTCACTGTCCAAAAAACAAAATATCTACCTTTTTTTTAAATGTCTAGTTTTGTTCAAAGAATTTAAGCTCAGCAGCTGTTCCTTACATTGTGTGGAAACTGTATAATGACTGGACCAATAAAAATGCTCCAAAATAGCTTAGAATTAAAATTACTTTGCATTAACTTGCAATAAAAGTGAAATACAATTCTGCCCTCTCCTGTAAAGTCACCATTTCATTATTTTAATTGAATCCTACGTCTGGAAGCCAACACATAGCAAGACGAGAAGAACATCACAACATGAAGGGATGATTTCTGAATTGTGTGCTGTTGAATCTGTGCTGCAAACGTTGCGTATCATTAGTTTGCTTTGATGCTACCTCTTCTGAAGCCAACACAGTTTTTAACTATTAAAGAAGCCTGTGCTTTCTGCCATGAGCCAATATGAGGCAAATCAGTAGTTGTGCATGAAAGAATAAAGCCTGGACTGTGCGTGCTGTTGAATCTGTTCAGTGTAGTTGCAAATCAAGCTACTGCTTTTGATGGTAAGATGGTTGTGGACACTGTGTAAGAAGGCTTGATCTTACAGTATAAGCCAGGAAGGATCTGTTTAAGAAACATTTTATAACATAAGCCAACACGAGACTCGGAGGAAAGTTAAATCATTCATGCAATGATAATTGCAGCATGCGGGTCCTTAATATTACTACCTCTGCCCTCCACAATATTGGTACTGGGTTGCAGTGTAAGAGTACTCACCCAGGACTGGAACTTGACAGTTGATGCATCCACATCAGTACACCTTGACAGCTCGTGAACAGGCATGTGGACAGCCGTCTCAAGTCCAACTGTGTCCCTCTCCTGGACTACCACTGGAATCTTCCAACAAGGCTTGCCGATGCAGCAATATCTGCATGTGCTATCAGACATGGAGCCCCCCACCCCGTTCCTCAGAACAATCAGCTTTCTCTCTCTTTTTCAGTCATAGCCTGTGCCAGAGCGCAAGGAGAAAGCAACGCACGGACAGCCTTCCTCCTGCTTCTTTTGTGTCTCACTGCTGGCTCTCAGTAGGTATCGGTCAGAGCGCCTCACGCTGCCCCACTGACAGGAGAGCTGGTGGGGGTGGGAACATGAGCACTGGCTGGAAAAGTGTGTGGGAGAAAAGATTGTTATACGTCAGGGAGAGTCCTATGTCCTATTTCTGCCTCTCTTCCCTAAAGCTGCTGTGTGTGTGTGTGCATGGGGGGAATGCTACTGCCTCTTTCTCTCTCTCTCTCTCTCTCTCTCTCTCCACCACTACGGCTGCACGGCTTCTAAACTCACTCTGCCAGCAAAGACTCAGACTAAGGGATCGTCTAAAAAGTCCACTCAGTAGAAGGAAATGTACAGAGGAAACGCTCTGGGCACAGATCCACCTGGCACCACCACAATGACTTCTGAAGGAGAGAACAGCGCTGGCTCATGAATTACATTACAAGGACTTTACAGCCTTTCAAGAAGCCAACAGTGTCTTCAGGCTCCCGAGCTCGGTCACTGACTTCACCACACAATCCCTAACCAGCTAGCAACCAGCTCCATTGAGGATTGGATTTTACTCCACAGGAAAACAAACCGCTGCAGTCTTGCTGTTTGATCACACACATGACCTCATCTCATCTTAATCAAACTTTGAGCTTAGGATAAAAAAAGAATTTTCTGCTTATATATCTTTTTCTTATATATATCACCTTTCATCATCTACTGCATCCCTTTACAGTTTGATCTATCAGCCAGATCCTAAAAGCTGTATTTTACATGCTGTTCCATTTAAGGTGGGTACGAGTGACAGGACACACTTTGTTGTTTTATGCTTTGTTCGCCAGCAAAACTTTTTGTAGAAATGCAGTAATTCTATGTGCAAAAGTCAGAGACCACCCCTCGTTTATTTCATTTCCTGTCAGAACAGCCTTTAAATACAAGTTATTAATTTTCCAGTGTCAGAAAATATATTTTCAATATTTAGTGTTCACTCCTTAGCTCTATAAAGGCTTACATTCCTTTTTTTTCCCATATAAATCTGTAGGGATACTTTCCACACTTTCAAAGTTCAGTTCTAGAAGTGGGCAGCATTTTCTGCTTCTCACAATCCAAACAATCCCAATTAATAATTTGAACTACTTTCTTTTTCTTCACATTAGCGAGCTATGACAGCTTGTGAACATGCATGTGGACGGCTGTCCAGCTGTGTCACTCTTCTGCACTACGGCTGGAGTCTTCCAACAACATTTGCAGAAAGATCAGTATATGCTAGCCGACTGGCTAATTTTTACTAATTAGATTTTTTTAAGAAACAGCTTCACAGACCATTCAAATAATAGTGATAGGTTGTCTTCTCAGAGTGGAAGTATGGGCAGGAACACCTGTGGTTGTTTCAGATCTGAAGCAGGCGTGGAGCTTAATGTTCTCAAAGAGGAAAGCTTAAAGTAATGTTTATCTGATGGTAGCAGTTTCAGTCTTGCACAGTCCTCTATACATATACTTTCATGTACTTTCTCTATACCTTTTATTTATTTGAGCTAGAGAACTCATTTTAATCCTGCCTCCTGCAGAAATTTTGCATTTCATCCTGCTCCCGCCTGCAGTCCCGTACAATGTAAACAACTTTTAAATAAATAAATGATGCCATATGTCAGACTTGCCTTAAGCCGACTGGTGTACTGGCCTTTCTGCAGAGCACTTTCCACAGCTGAGGCTGACAGACCGCCTAAAGCTACCGTTTCTGTAGCACAATGCATTTCATCTGTTGTTCATGTGTTGATTATGCATTGTGTGATGATTATATATAGACTACTTTTAATTTGTGGCATTTCTCTACATAAACATTTGTCTTGCACCACAAGAACTCTTGAGCAGGAAGTCCAGAAATGTACTTTCCTTTGACGGTCCGCTTGTTTATGCAAGTGAATTACCTTACAGCTAATCTCACACAAATAACCTGTAATCAGTTGTGCTTTTGACCAGAAAATAATAGTTTTTTAAAGTATTTTATCAGCATGTATTTCCAGTTTGTTCCATTGTTTTATTTTCTATTGCTTGTGTAATTGAGTATAATTAACTAACTGATTAACTGACTCAACTTCTCACTGGTCACTAGGAAAAAAATTGAAGGGGTTAATTATGTTAGGGAAAGCTGCATCATGAGGTAATATTAAACATATTAATTCAGGTCACCTCCATAGTATTATGATTAATTCTGTAAAACTGCAACTACATCTGTTTTATTTTTTATTTATTCTGATTGTGACTGTTTTGGTCTTTTTTAAAGGGGGATTCAAGCTATTTTTTTTTAATTGCTGCTTAATTTAATTACTGAAATGTAAAGCAAATCATTCATTGATGGTTTCATGTGAAATGGTTTGTCATAGAGAAACTCACAATTCTCAGACTGCTTTACAGTGGTAGTGAAAGAAACCAGGGATTATGATGTCTACAACACAAATACAGCCAAAAGATACACGTCTTTTGAGTTCTTATATGTAAAGTTCATAATGAAAAAGTGTCAAATACCCCAAGGGAGACTATTTTACCCAGCACATAACTCTCTGCCACAAATGGACTTTTATTTTGGTTTTAAACCAAAAGCTTAAGCTACTTAACTACAATGTATAATCATTTCTATGAAGTAACTTTAGGGGGCATTCAACTCTTCAGGCATCTGGTTCCCATCACTGCCATTCTGAACTATTCTGAATTGATACGTTTCTTAAGAAAACTTTAAATGGCTTTGAAAGCCTTTGTTTACATTTTGATTGAATTATGCAGATTTATTTTGCAGAAAAGCTAGTGGTATTCCCCTTTCAGGACACTAATTTTGTTTAAGGGTGTTAATTAGTCTGGATGCTATTCTTGTGTGTTTCTTCCAAACTGACTATTGCCAATTTGACTGAACGTCTTACTATTGCCAGCAGCCAAGATGAAAAAAAATAATAATTCTTGTGTAGAACATTACCACAACACGGCTTAACTGCAGTGATGTTAGGCCAACAACTCACTGTCAACAGCAACTGGCTTAATAAATAACAATCCTCAAATAAAAACACCTACACAGTGGAGCAATAATGGTGCTCCTAACAGCCTCGGCCAAACTGAGACGCGTGAGGTTTCTGACAGACACCCCCACTTCAGACACATTCCAGCTGCAACACAATTACAATGTCCAAGGGATGGGGGCTGTCTGAGGCAAAGAACTGGACAAAATAATGTGGAGACGGGGGATTGTGAAGAAACAGGAATGAGATGTTTGGTCTTTTTTCCCCCAAAAGAGAATAACTGACCTTTCTGAGACAAGTGTATCACACACACATTCATGGCGGTACCCCCTGGTGGAGGCCAGCAAAGGGCACCTACTGCATGTACTTATAGACTTCAGATTTTACAATTTGTCATGTATTTCTCAACACTTGTGGGAAGTTATGTACCAAAAATGTCAACCATTTTACATGAACATTTTTAACCTCTCTTTATCCTTTAGAACTAAACTAGATAATTCTGTTGTGGTGCCATTAAGACTGATTTGTAAATGGCCGCTATTTTAATTGGCTGCCCTGTTTGTTATCTCAACAGTTGAAACTTTATTGTGCAAAAGTAAAGAAACGATAGTTGAATTTTTTTCATTAACAGGGGGCCTATTATGTTTTTTAGTTGTTTTTCCTTTTCCTTTAGCTTTTTGCGCTTGTAAACAGTCTAAAAATGTTAGTTATAAAGCTTAAAGTTCACACCAGGGAGAAACGCTCTCAAACAGAATCACATTTTTCAGTAGAAATGTCTTCCAAAAATTCCAGCCTGCTTCTACAAGATGACATCATATTGTAACATAGTCCTTACTACCCACCCACAAACAAGCTTGGCATACCCTCACACTCTGAAACATTCTGCTCCGGTCTAGCTCGCAAAGGTGTATTGGGTCTATCAAGTTCGGGTCTTTCTGACTATCAGGATTGAACTTTGAATGCTGTTGTCAGAATAGCTGCTCCGGTTGTTGACCAGTCAGAAAAGAGAGGGCAAAATGACTAATCACAACACCTTCGGGTCACCCAGAGGGGGGCTCAAAGACTCAAAGACTGTAAATCTATGTAGTAAACCCCAAAAATAAGACTATGAACATTAGAAATGAGTATGGCAGGCCCCGTTAAGTAAACACATTTCCCAATTTGGAGTTAAGGGACAAAAAAGGCAATGATTTGCTTCCCAGCAGCAAAGAACATTGAATCATGTTCTCAACATCTTCAACACCAATAACGATGCTACAGGCTGCCCGCAGAAACAACGTTCCTTACTAGTGCAATGTAAATGAGCAGGTATATATAAATGTGTTCACAGTTGAGACATCACAACCATAATGTTGTGTTTTTATTGACTTGCTTTTGCTGGAGATTCTACATACAGACTCTATGGACTGGGAGGCATGTGAACATAGTACCTCCCAGTTTTACGTAAGCAATAATAATTGAGGTTTCTACCGTCTCAGCCCTTTAACACTGTCTCCTCTTACATTACTGTCAGTAAACCGATAATAGCCATGAAGGGTGGCAGAGATCAGACTTTTTGGCTGCAGGGGCGCCTTTTACCTTGTTCTTGAAAGATGTCACCTGGAGCATGTATGCATGAGACCGAATAGAAGTGTTAGTGCATATATGCATGTTGGCATGAGTCTGTGTGTTTGACCTGCAGGGAGCTTCATCCTGCTAAACAGCTCCACAGATGATGATGCAGTCACAGCAGGAGAAAGCGCTCGAATAATAATGCCAATAGTCTCTGCCCGACAGTGGATGATGATGTAAAGTGGCGTGTGGCCCCCAGCGTTTGGTGGCCTGAGACTGCACTGGGTAAACGGACAGCGGCTGGCAGAGTTGATGTGTTAATTAGTGCACTAATTAAGTGCTTTCAATGTAACACTGAATCTGAGCTATTACTTCAATGTAGTGACGCAAAAAGCCGACTGCCACAGCTCATCACTGCTGACGTAAGAAAATCTTGTATACGTGAAGGTAAGAAAAAACTCATATGTAAGGTTGAAGAGCAGTTCCACCAAATCTGCAAAATTGTAAATAATAGCGTTTCATAGTACTTATATACCCCCACATTTTTATGTGTATTTTTACATTTAACAACCACTTATAACATAACATTTTTACATGCCTGTTTAAAATTAAAGTAGTTATTTTTTTACTTAATTTTGTAGTAATTTTTTAGGATTTATAACTAGTCAGCTCAATGCTATGGGTTGGAAAGGATGTGTAGCTGTCAAACAGCTGCTGGCTTTCTGCGAACAATGAAATAACCACCCACGAGTAAAGCCCCCAACATCACTGAATGAGTCTGGGATTATTTTGATCATGAGAAGCAGAAAAGCATGACGAGGATGGAACTGTTTTGATGTGGAAAGCTTACCAAGTCAGAATTGCTCGTAGTTGTAATAGGAACTAGACATTTGAAGCACTTAATGTGTAAAGAATGGGAATATGTATGCACTGAAAGGGAATATATATGCACTGAATGGGAATATATATGCTGCATTAAGCCTGAGATGTTTTACAATAGTTTTAAGAGGACTGGGCTAAAATGTATTTTCTGAAATCCATTAATGGCACAAAAAAATAATACATGTAGGGTATTAATGTGAAACAGCACCTAAAAAGAAAGCTCATTTATAGGCCTCACCATTTCAGTGTTGTTATTACATATAAAATGATGATGTTATGTCCTCTAGTGGTTTTGAACTGCGAGTAAAACAACTGCAAACTCAGCTCCACTGTAAAGCAATTCACGTCAGTATGTTTCTCTACAATGCGCTGTTTGGTTTAGCTTTGAGAAGTGCGTGACTAAAACGTAAGTTATTTACCTTAAATCTGAAACACTGGTGTGTTGGTTTTGACTTCACATTATGGCGGCTGTGATAAAGTGCTACAGCCTGGCAGAAGAGCAAAGCATGGTGATCCAAGGTGACATGCTAGTGTGAAATCAGCATCAGGCTGGGAGGCAGGAATGACTCAAACATTCCATGTCATTCAGACCTCAGCTGAACCACGCTGGACTAAATCTGTGTTCCTCTTTCTGTCATTGTCAAAAAATATAGACCCAACCTCAGCCAAAGACGTGCGCATGTGTGTGTGGCTTGTCACCCAAGGAGAGGAGCTGAGATGAAATCCCAAGGGATCTGAAAGAGACAGAAAGAGAGACACAGAGAGAGAGACAGAAAGAGAGAGAGAAAAAGAGAGAGAGAGAGAGAGAGAGAGAGAGAGAGAGAAAGAATCAGACCAGGGGGCATCCTTAAAGGGAAGAGCAACAGCCATGTTTACAGGAATAAAGGCAGAACCTGTTTGAGGCTGTGTGAATGTGTGTGTGTGTGTGTGTGTGTGTGTGTGTGAATTTGTGTTTGTGTGTTTATGTTTGATAGAAATTTGGTTCTAACCAAATAATGCTTTCCAGAATGACTGCAGTTTAATTCTACCTTATTATTTCCATTTTGTGTAAAGAATACAGACCGAACCTCAGCCTGACATCGCACTGCAACAGCTGAATGAACAACCTTGCAGTAAGATTATATCAGAATCATTAGTGTAGCACGTCCTAACAGCAAGCATTCATACATTCATATCAAGTTTATATATATATATATATATATATATATATATATAGAGAGAGAGAGAGAGAGAGAGAGATTAACAGAGAGCCACAGTAACGTAAAGAGGGACTTTGAATTGATTAAATTTTGTAAATGGTCAATTAATCCTATCTTAACTATCATAACTAATATTTCAGCATCGATGCATTCAAAACTTTTTTCTCCTTTAACTCATTGAATCAGTCCACCTCAGAATGTGGGACTGGAGTTTTGTGTGCTACCACGTTTTAAAACACTGTGCAAATGTTTGCTTTATTTCTGGATGTACCGTAAGGGTTTCAATGAACATGCAAACATATCGTCACTGTCCGGTAAAAAACACCTATCTCCATTTTTGACGATCATTTCAACACGACCTCTGCCCTTTATACTGTGTGAACATTTCTTGATGAATGGACCAATAGACATGCTTTAAAATAGAAGGTTTTTGGCCCCTCCTGTAAAGTTACTATATTGGAGATAAATGTTTTTTGTTAGACAACAATGATATTTAAATGAAAATTCTGAAAAGTTTATACAAACACAAATAAAATCAAGTTTTAATATCTGGCTTAAGTCACATGAAAATCACAGTGACAATACTGATCAGAAATGAATTAATATCAATTAGATATTTTGGCAAAACTATTCAGCCTTACCTGAAGCTAAGAGAACATCAGGAACAGGAAATCACATAAAGAGACTTTAGGAAATGAAGCAAAAACTACTACACAGGTTTTAGCTTTAATGTTAACAATGCCATGTTATGATATTTTCATTATTAAATGACAGAATATTAAAAAGGTTCATGAAAATACAGCAACTTATGATGAGTAACTGAGTTCTTGTTTGACAACTATAGTAAATCGTTTACACTTGAAAGATTGAAAGCTTTAGTCAATAACCACTTTTTTGATGTACCTTGGAGAGAGTGGACTTTACATATACAAGAAATATCAATACCACCTTTATTGGAGAAACAAATATGTGATATCTGCTGTTATTTTCTTCAAAGACTCACTACAAATACAGCATTTCGGAAATAAATTTTTTATTTACTTCCATTACTGTAATTTCAATTAGGTGTTCAATTCATTTATAATTGCAATGATTATTATTTATAATAACTCTTAATAAAATGTTTGTATTTTACCATATTTGTGTTTTAGACTCCACTTCACATTCACCCATGATATAATGAATAACAGTACCACATGACAAATACTGTCAGTTCTACATTCTATTATTTTTTTCACTCAGTTACTATATTATGTTTTCTGTGAGCACAAGAACAGGTCTGGCTTGCATGTTGAGTTGACTATCTTCAGTCGGATTAGATGGCTGAACAATGTCCTCTGTCCAAAGTCACATATAAAAGCTTCATTCAGTCGGATTACATGGCTGAACAATGTCCACTGTCCAAAGTCATATGTAAAAGCTTCTTTCATATCCATTAACTGTGTCTACATACGGCTGGCTCATTTACCATAAACAAGAAGGTCACACTAGCCTCTCCGCAGAAAATGACACTACACGCTTACGCAGAACAGTGGATCTATGAATATACTAATGGGAGGAAATGGCATTTATTATCATTCTGAGGGGAACTTGCAATTCTCTGTAACTGACTCTTTAAAGCCTGAGCTCATGAATTACATGAGTAGGGAATGGAGCTCCGGCTGCCCATTCAAACCCGGGATGATTTGTGCCTGACCAGCAGAAGATTAAAGACCGCTACACAAGGACGCAAGAGGTGTTCTGAGATTTCATCGTTCATTTGCAGGCATGTCCTACATTGAGGGCATGAACAGGAACACGACAACACACATAACTCATAGCACCCAGCACATACATACAGAGCACATCCAACGATGTGATGTGGGAGGATGCTGACACAGCAGATGTCATCTATGCCTGCTCTGATATTGCTGAAGCATGCAGGAATGAGGGGAGGTGGAGGTGCTCGGAGAGTTGCTGTAGCAAAATACACAAACAGATAACGTGATTAAACTGAATAATGGCGAGTTCTGGCTTCTCCCTGGAGGTCTGGGAAGAGCTGAGCGAGAATCCAGTGCGCTGCATTAAGAACAGTTATAGATATCGTTGCTGTCCAATGAAAAACGTGTCTCCATCTTTGCATTATTTGATTATGAATACTGCAGTTTACACAGCATATAATTTACATGATGAATTGACCAATGAAAATGCTCCAAATTGCCAGGAAAAAAATTCAATTGAAAGTAAAGGCTTCTCCTGTAAAGTTGCTATTTTGAAGATACTCATTTTTCTTTGGACAGCAACGATATGCTCTATTTTGCCATCCAGTTCAATTAGGTGGAGGCAATATGAAGGTATTTTGTTTTGTATCATGTTTAAATATGAAACAACATGATTGAATATGATCCTAAATGAGTCCTAAATAGTACTGAACAGGTGTTCATAGACTCTTTGGTTTTTTAAAGAACTAAATACATCGTAGAGAAAAACTATTTGACCACACATAGAACCATTTCTTTTTTTTTTAAGTGAAGAATACATTTATATTTTCCAATAAACAGTTCCTATTAGAATTGGTGGGTTTCTCATTTAAGTTGGTATATTTTTAAATTGTTCACATGAGTTCATAATAAGTAACTGCTTTGGCAACACCCACTAAAATTAGTGGCTAAAATTAGTGTTCAGAACCAGTAGCACAACTACAATGATGTACCGCATCTAAAGCAACACCAGCAAGTGATACGACTATATCAACCATGTTTTAAAAGAGAACGTGTGAAGAGCTCAAACATGGGTGTACAAAATTATAGAGAAGGACTGAAAGCTACTGAGGTACACTGAGCCAACGTTAGCTGTCTTGATGGCATTTTTGTTCATTTTAACTTGAGCTGGAAATTAGTCTAAATTTAGATCTTTGAAATATTAAAATAATCATTTTCAGCAGGCCACCAGTGTATGCTATATAACCAAAAGTATGCAGACACATATATCCCACTCAAACGAGCTTGTTGGACATCCTGTTCCAAAACCATTAGGAATTATGAAGAGTTGGTCCCTATTTACCATTAACAGCCTCCACTGTTCTGTGGAAGTTTCTGCCAATTTAGTCAAATGAGCATTTGTGAGTTCAGACACTGGTGTTGAACGAGAAGGCCTAGCATGCAATTGATATCCATTTAATTCTAAAGGTGGTCAGCGTGTTTGATACCAGAGCCCTGTGCAGGCCCCTGGAGTTCCTCCACACCAAACCTATCAAACTATGTCTTTATAGAGCTCCCTTTTTTTTACACAGGGCCACAGTTATGCTGAAACAGGGAAGGGTCTTCTCCAAGCTGTTGGAAGCATATGATTGTCATAATGTCGATAACATCTATAATGTTGTAGCATTAACATTAACCGCCACTGGAACTAAAGGGACCAAATCATGAAAAACAGCCCCAGTTCATTAGAACTCCTCCAACAAACTTTGAAGTATTCTGGTAGCTAGCATTGTCCCTCAGACTGCCAGACAGTGAAGAATGATTTATCGCTCCAGAGAACATGTTTCCACTGCTTAGTTTAGTGGTGGCATGTTTTTACACCACTCCCCCCTGACATTTGGCATTGGGATTTTTTCAATGACAGAGCAGCTGCACACAGATCTATTTCATGAAGCTACCAACATGCAGTTCTTTTGCTGATGTTGCTTCCAGATGCGCTTTATACCTTTATAGTGGCTATGTGTTAACTTTATCCACCTGTTAGCAATGGGTGTGGATGTAACATGGGTGTGGATGTGGAGTTTAATGATTAGAAGCTGCATACAGTAAATATTCCAGTCATTTTGTCAACTTCACAATTACAGTATATTTAGCAGACGTTCTAATCCAGAGCAACTTATTATAGCTGAGCTTAGGTCTTAAACCAAGATAAAAAGATAAAGCAAATTTTCAGTATTTGGTCATATGTTCATAAACATATGTATTTATGAGTGTGCATATATTAAGTGTATTTTACAAAGGCTCTGAATATGGTTCACCCTATAAGATTTAAGATATGGAAGTTTCTGTTTAACCCTTGACATTTTGAAGGGTTGGGTCTTTGATTGTGGGCTCAATGATAAGAAAGTCAGCAGTTTATCAGTCAAAAGATTAGCCAAGATTTGCATTCCTATTGTAGAGAGCATGTAAACAACAACAATCAGTGTACAGTAATTGCATCAACTGCACATTAACAAGCTGACTGACACTGTTTATATTAAAAACACATTAAATATGTATAGTTCATATTATGGATATTGTCAGTACTTCTAGAGGAATCGCATGCTTTATTACAAAGAGAGTTTAATTAGGCCTCTTTAACTGAATTGAGTGCAGCCCAGTATTTTAAAATGTTCATGAATAGATGAGGCTTCTAGGGTTTTTTTTCTGTTTCAAGTTATCAATCCTAAGAAAAATTAAATATAGTATTTTTAGGCGGCTACAACAACAAAAAAGATCAGAAAAACAAAATACTGTGATACTAATTGTGAAAATTCCTTTGAGTTTCTCCACAATGACGACCCTCAAACAAAAGCAGATCTGTGGCTTCTCACATCATGTTTTGTTCTTGGAAGCAGCTTCAAACAGCCATGGGGGTCATCTATATTCATTAGACAGTAATCTGTACTGTACGTGCTTGGAGTATTAGTTGCCCTCTTTTGTTCCAAACGTATCCAAAAATAGCCTAATACAGCTTTAATGGTCTGTCGCTGTATACGTTCCACAGGGAAGAGGAATCTTTTATGGGGAATGCCACTTGAAGCCTAAAGGTCTATACAATAAAAGCACAGGCCATTTATAAATGACTAACGCACATGCCACATGCTAATCTCAGTGTCTTTGGCTATTTCGAGACCTTTCACTCGCTGTGCAAACTGCACTGAAGTAATGTTGTTTGAAACGTTATTATGCAACACTTTGAGATTGTGTGCCAGCCTAATAAAGCAAACCTCTCCTTGCATACTTAGTAAACACAAATAATGCGGACCAGCTTTCGAGCCTTAACTGGACAAATCAAAAAGAACCCTTCACGAGCAGCTCCAGCAGGCCGACATTCAATGCAAATCAGTCACCTCTAGCTGGCAACATCGCAGACCATGTAGGACGAAATGATTATTTGGCCCCATAGAGGCTTGAAATCTCATAGTCATTAAAGAAAACACGCTTGACATTCAGCATGATGCCTGGCTCCGGCATTTCCCTGCTTCATTAAAGGCTTATGCATGCTGCGGTGGAGTGCAGAGCTTGCTGCAGTCGACATGAATAATATCCACTTAGACTAACATTCAAAATGAACCACTATCACACAAACCTTTTTTTTATCTTATTTTCTTATGCAAACAATTTCATTCATTCTGCTGAAATACGCCTCTTATGACCATTGCTTACATTATCGTCTGCAGAAAAGGCTCCGTTCACTCTCACTTGAGATACAGTAATGTGATGTGGCACATATTATTATGGTGTAACAATAGAAATAAACCCCTTGAGTCCGTTTGGGTTTACTGAAAACCTGCCTAAGAGACTACATTAGATTAAATACATGAGTCATGAGACCCCAGTGATTTCACCATGGTTAAAGGGTGCTGTTAGGAAAGACCACAAATAGAGTGCCTGAACCCCCACCCCCATTAAACCATGCCGAAAAAAATGCACAGTTTTAAAGACGCCTATTCCTTTCATAAAACTGTGATAACAAAATCCAATACAATTACAGCCATAACACATTACTTATTACCTAATTATAGTAGATACACATATAGACTTTATTGTCATTGCACAGTGCTAGGCAACGGGTTATAGTTTAGTGTCTACCAGAAGTGCAAACAGTAGCACAGAGCAAAGGTGAACCAAGTGTAAAGAAGTGCAAGTGATACATTTTAATTGATCTGTCATGTAAGCTTCAACGAGATAAGCTGCTGAATGTTCAGTGTTGCATGAATTCATCTTTAAATATAGATACATATAAAAACAGAGAACCACTTTCCTGTGAGATATGGTTTTATCATCGCATGCTATTTGGCATCTTGATAATTTACTAGAGATAGATCGAGCAGCGTTTTTGAGGCCGATTTCGATCGCTGATCACCTTTCAGCGTGATCGGCCGATAGCCGATACCGAGGGCGGGGCTATATACCACGGCAGGGCTACAAGTAGTTATTTGCGCAAGCAAGTGCCGAAACATGGTCGAAACTGGTTTATTACCATTTTTAACGAGCTCATATGAAACAGCATAATATTTTTAACAAAGTTAGAAGTTTATGTGGGCGTAAACGTTTGATACAGCGCCGGAAGAGCGACGTCTGAAAAGTATTTCTACTAGGAACCGCAGAGCGTGGAGCCAGGTGGAATATTAAGCAGCAGAATGAACGTCTTCTACAGCCGAGAAGAGCTGCTTATCTAGAACTATAAACTCAATCTCTCTGGCTGTGGTTCTTTAGCTCTCTGGCTGTTTCTGCTGCTGTACTGTTCGTACCGGTCAGATCTGGTCTGTACGGTTCTCTGGGCTGCGGGTGCTAGCTCTGCTGTTTGCTGATACTCACTGTATTTAGCTGCGTGGTGTACGTGCCGTATCAGATTAGTAGTGTTAAATGTCTTTGTCTTGGTTCCCCAACGAGACACGTTGATTTCAGTAAGTTTACAGATGTTACAAACTGCCCTGGATGAGAGTCACATACACAGACAGATGATGTTTTCTATCCGCACATACGAGTGAACGTCTTAAACTGTTCTCGCAAGGCCGCTGCTTTAGTCAGTCTGTGGAAAATGAAAGGGTGTGTATTTCCACCTAGCGGTTCAGATAGGAATTGCAGGGAGTTGGCCGGAGGGGGTTCTCCTCTTCCTGGATGAAACGCTAGCTGGAAATACAGAAATTAGGCTCATTTGTTTAACGTCATTGATCGGCTCTTGGGATCAGCTAAATTGGAGAAATATCAGCCGATCACATATTTCGATTAAAAATCGGCCGATACCGGTACATGGCCGATCGATTCTTAAATCTCTATAATTTAGCCTGTGCTTATGCTGGAAATTGCAGTAACTTTGAGTTTAAGTTATAAATGAACAATTCTTCTGTCAGAATTCAGAGACAGAGTGTGGTTACGTGTGGGTTTATTGAGTAGCAGCTTAGAAGGTGACAGGCAATGAAAATGGAGGGTCGTGCACTTTTTAAAGATAATGAAGTTTAAGTTTCCTGTGAATGTGGTCACTGTAATATGGGAAATCAAATCTCTACACTCCCCTTCATGCTCTGCCTAATATTCTCAGCCCTGCACAGCAACTGCCATTGCTATTGCCATGGCCTTAAGTTTATGAGTTTATAAGCAAGCTAGTGTTGAAGTTTGGATTTTGAAGTTTGAAGTTTGAAGTTGAAAGCTCTAGTTGAGGTTGAAAGATGTACCAGTGGACCCTGCAGTTAGATCCCATCCCAGACAGTCAAGAATTTGTCATTTTTTACCCATGCAAAGCCAAAAATAATGTTTCTGTTATCAGTTTACTGTGAATTTCATACTTGATAATTGATACTCTTTAGTACAGAAGCTGAAATGAGCAATGTCAAGATGTCAGACATCTACTGCTACCGTGCCAGTAGGCTTAAAGCTGGAGTAGGTGATTTATTTTAAAAATATTGTTGTTTTATATTTTTAAATACACTTTACATCAAAATATCAAAGCAATAAATAAAATGTTTTAAAAGAATATAAATACAAATAAAAAAAAGAAAAATACAGATAATTATCTGGGATGGCCACAGGGCCATAAAAACCCTTTCCAGTGATTTTATTCAAACTCAAAGGTAAGGCAGAAAATGTAACGCAGGCCCACAACAGCTCGCACTGCTAATAAGAAAGAAAATAAAAAACGCAGAAAAAGCTTTAAAGAAAAAGTAGTTGGATACAGCAAACAGTGAAAGCAGAGAAAATATTAGTGTGAGTAAGTAGGAATGTGATGGTGTCTGTTGGATGTGTAACTGATTTGTTTTGTTTATGGGGGAATTAGTTATCTTCCCTGGATTATGTAGCTAATGTAGTTAACTACCCACACAGCTTTATTATGTATTAGTCGGTAACTAATCTAGCTTGTTTTATTTGTAATTTCTGTGTATATATAAATATATGTTCACTGTCTGCGCTGTAGCTTTGAGCAAATTGGTCAGTATTGCAACGTAACCACACAGCTAAAGTGGTTTAGTCTTAAAAGATAATAAATGTTTATGTGTGGCTGTGTACATTCAAACAGGTTTTTTTGGTCAGTTTCGAGGAGGACAGTCTGTGTTTTGAGACTGGGCAGTTTAGGGAGTGAGAGCCAGCAGTGAGTTCACGTCTCTTCTTTTACTTTGTTTGTTTTTCATTGAGTTTCTTTATAAAACAGTCCTCTTCATAGTATTTATCATGTTAGTCTATACATGCTTGATTAAAAGGTTTTATGAAGAAGGTGATGTAGCTAGTATATTATTCCTCCCTGTCGTGGCTAGTCAGGCCATGCATGTTCATGAGTTGGGGGAGTTGCTCTGAAAGGGCTAAAAGTAATGAAGGATTTTTTTGCTACTCCAGCTTTAAGTCGTGCCTGTCGCAGTTGGAGACATGCTGCAGTGTTGGTTGTGTTTATGTGAATTAAGCGTTCATTGCTACTGTTTTGTATAACCACAGCTCAGAAGCTTTTCTAATACATAAGGTGATGGTTACACTGCTGTCTGGTGAAAGCAACAGCCTGAAGTTATGACATCCATCAAGTTGGCCTACTGACTTTTTCCACGTCTCGCCAAAAAAAGCATTTCTGCTTTTAGCCACTAGTTCAGCCAATCAGATTTTAAGACTGGAACATTTTTACAAATCACATTAAATTCAACCTTTTGCTACAGGCATTGAATAATTAACTACAATAAGCACAGAACAAAAGCAACCACGTTCTTAGTTGAACATGTGCAGTATTGTATATATGTTGTGTTGAGAAGGACGGAAAGAAGCTTCCACATTAACTGCAGTCCACACAGAGAGGCTGACATGTGCTCTAAGAATACAACCCATTAAAATCGCATTATTTTCCAGCATCTGTGGCTAAAGATAGCATTCTCAGTGCAGGTACAGCACGAGCATGCTGGGGTAGGGAATTCCCTGCCATGGGCCACGTCTGTCTTTGTTTGTCTCTGCGAGCTGGCTCGCAGTAAGCATGCCTCTGGGAGTGTAATGAGCAATACAAAACACGGCCAAGCATTTTGCCTGCAGATACATGCCAGGGTAATGCCGGGATCACGGCCAGCAAACCCAGAAGCTGTCACTGCCGCGCTGGAGGCCAGGCATCAGCAGGATCGTGCCACAGGCCACGTGCCATCATGTGTTTGCACACACACACCGTCTGTGTGATTTATGACCAGCTCAAACACGTCGATCCGTTCAGCTCCTCCTGTTCAGAAGCAATACTTCAAAATCCATGAGTCTCAGAAAACATTTCATTAATACGAGCGAGTTGCAGATTGCAGAGCTTGGCAGAAAAAAAAAATAACAGTACACACGATGCAATCCCAAATCGCTGAGGATTTCGCCAGCTCTGTGCTTTCTTTGTCATGCTGTCTGGAGAGAAGTTCTAACAAGGAGACAGCTCTTTAAATCACGTTCCCTGTGGTGCCGTGAGTCGTGTCATCTCAGGCCAAACAAAGACGCACCATTTGAGATTTGCAGAGCTGCTGCACGGCTTTTTAATGAAAGTCTGTTGAAAAACAAACTGTAAAATATAATAAAAAATGAGAAAACTTCTCATAATTATGAGGATATAGGAAAGATTATGACCAAATACTTCAGAATGATGAGATACTATCCATTTAACTAGCTACTATTTCCATATGAGTTCCATACGATTCTCACAATTTTACATAATAAGTCAAATTGAGGGGATACTGACTATTCATGATGTACATAATACAATTTGCAGGAATGTTGGGACACTATGTAAAATGCTAAACAAACAAGAATGTGTGATGTGCCAGTTATCTTTAAGCATTTGTTTAACTGACTTTTGATGACCTTGGTTGTAATTTGTAAATTAAAACAAATTTAGAATTTGATATCTACAACACACTCACAAATACAAGTTTACAGAATATTCAGGTTACGCCACGATAATTGTTAACAGGTGAACTTTTTATTATTTGAATTAGAATTAGAATTGGATATAAACAGAGTACCTACCTGAGGCTCAGTCTTTGCAAGTACAAACGGGTCGTGGCTCAGTACCTTTGGTCAACGTTTTGTATCTACATCTACTGTATTATGATATATTTTAATTATGACTCTCTGTACATAATACTGTGAAAGATTCAGGGAATTCTGGGAAATCTCTTTCAAAATCATTTCTGAATGCCTTTAATTTCTGAATGTTTAAAGGTAACGTTGATACAGACACATTTGCTGCCATTCAGATAACATCTTGGTTATTTTTCTTTTTATTTATTTATTTATTTATTTGCCAGGCCTCATTCTACATGTAGCTTTAGTGTGGCTTAATGGACAAAGTGTGCAGGCTTAACGGGCCTGCCTGCAGTCCAGACCGGTCTCCAACTGAAAATATATGGTGCATCATGAAGAGGTAAATCAGACAATGATATGAACGGAATAATGAGCAGCTTAAGTCTTGTTTCAAGTAAGAACGGGCAAAAATCTCACTGGCAAAACTGGAAAAATCAGCATCCTCATAACCCAAACACATAAAAGGAGTGTAATGCAGCACGATGGTAAACATGCCCATCTTTACTTTTTCAAGTGTGTTACAGGCATACACTTTAAAGTCATTTATATTTACAAAATAAAATTAAACTGGTGATTAAACAGACTGGCAATCTTGTACTTTTGCCAGTTAAACAAAGATTCAGTTAGGAGAAATTTCTGTTCTGTTTTATTGCATTTTACAAAAATGTATGATTATAATGTTTATATTTCATTATAACAGCTCAGTATTTCATAAACATAAACTTGTCATGATGATTTAGTATCATATGATGATAAAGGCCTAATAATAAGCAAGGATCCCATTAATATCGCAATATGATAAATCACTATCAATTTGACAGTTTGTTGGTTTACTGTTTCATTATTAGTATCCCATAACTGCCCCTGTATGTCATGATGATTTAGTATCTCATAATGACGACATCTGAAAATAATAAGACTGTTTCTCATTGTTATTGTCTTGACTAGCCTTCCAATCTCTCTCCTACAGTAAGACAATACTTAGTATCTCAGTATCTTGTGTCCTATGATAATTTATAACCTCATCTTAACATCCCCTAATAAAGACGGTTTCTCATAATTATGATATCAGGTCATAATGAGATGTTTCCTTTTATCTCATAGTGTCTGAATTATGAGAAGCTCTTATATTAATATGAGATTAAGCCACATACTGAAACTGAGCAGCTTATTTTTTTTCCAGCAGCAGAACAGACTTCCATATCTTTGTAGTGCAATGCGAAGACGGAGAGGGAAAGCAAAAGCGTGGTAAAGCACAGTACGCGGATGAGGGCGAAATCTACCATTTTTTATTCTTTTTGTGGTTTTTCATAGGCGTGACTCAGAGCAGCTGCCATGCCGATTAGTTCTCCTTACTTCTTCTGCACTTCGGAGTTCGCGTGCAAGAATGCATTTCTGAGAGAATCGGCGAGGAAAGTAGGGTCGCACATAATGTGACACACTAAAGAGCCTGACTTGAAGAAGATGAAAAACGTAGCCGGCCTAGAGCCGTAGAACTGCGCACTGTGGTCATGGACCCCAATTTCCAAGTTGTCACAAGTGAATAAAGGCTCAGGGGGATAAGAACAGTGAGCAGGTTTCCGGGGGGGAAAAAAGAGAGAGAGAAACTCAAGCAAACAACATGAAACTACTGGTGGGGAAGCATGCAGAGTAACTAACTCAAAGAAAAACGAGCAGCCTGTTCAAAAAGAAAGAAGACGCTTGAATGAGACACCACACAAAAAGCAAGGACACAAAAGAATCCATTATAAATGAAGCAACGTCCCGGAGTGAGTGAGAGAAGATGACTTGATAGGTCATTAGCTGCGAGCAGAAAAGTCCCAGAGATGAAGCTTAGTGAACGTGGGGCTTTATGGCTTTATGATTGTCAGCAATTTCGTGTGATGTGGCAGAAGCAAGAATCCTAATCCAGGCTGTTTACTTACTGCAGAGTGTCAGATCAGGATGACTCGCTCAGCCGTAGAAAGTGAGAGAGACAGAGAGAGAGAAGAACAACACGAGCAAACAATTGCCAGAGGACACTGTAATATCAGCTTATAAAGAATGGAACAGACTGTCCAAGAATAGCAATACTTTCATTGTTCTTCACATATTTAGACAGACAACAGCATTAACCTCTGGCAATATCCGTCTCATAGCTTAAAGACAAAAAGCACATTGTTCGGAACTGCTGCTACTTTGTCTGGGAAAATTACCCATTACAAAATCCAATTTGCAATTGGGGAGGAAAGCAAAGCGATGGCTGCGCACATAAAGATAAAATATTAAAGTGAACCAAAATGATATGGAGAAATTGATCTGGTAGCCGCTCATACAGTTCTGGAGGCAGCTCAGTGGCAAACAGGAGCAAATACCTTTCCACCTTTCTCTTTATATATATATATATATCACAGTTGCATAAACACAATTAACAACCGACTTACTTATTCGTCATCTATATATCTGTCCTTATTTGAGCTGCAGATCACATGGATGTGCATAAATGCCGCACATCCACAAGCCTTGATTAAAACCGCTCCTCTGCTGGGAAAGCGTGTGCCTGTGTGTGCGTGTGTATGAGAACAGGGCAGCTGTGAATCTAATGTCACAATGCCATACAATAGCCACCCACACAGTATTCAGATTCAGACAGAGAAGAGGCTTGTGTGGGTGGCTTAATGGCATCTATGAATATAACTCAGGGATATTTGTATGAGTAAGTACATGAGCTTTTTAGAGTAGGAGGCTAACTGACCATTTTCAAAAAGGGACTGCAGCGTGCAGCCTTGCCTAAACAGTCACAGACCACATGTTGTTTATTTCATTTCCATTAAAAATGGTCTTTAATTATGAATAATTCAGAAATAAATCATACACTTGCAGAGAGAAGCAAAACAAGTATTTAATATATTTTTCCTTAAGCTCCTACAAAATAGAACCATGTCAAGAAGCTGTTTCTGAGAAAAGGAAACAGACCAAAAAAGAAAATTTGTGAATTTAAAAGACTTCTGATGGACTGACCACCCCAAAATCCAGAGCTCAGCATGACTGACAGTGTTTAAGATTATATGAGTTGTGAAAAACAGGAAATCCATTCGACTGGGCTAAAATACCTTGGCCAATTTCAATGAAAGCAAGGCTCTTTAAAAAAATGGAAGCCTTAGTAAAAATAAAGTGTGAACCCAAATACTAATAATAATGGTTTAGGCTGTAGTTTTATGATCAATGCTTCTGTTGTTTTTCCTTGATGATGGAAAATTATTGGCATATACTTAATGAAGAAATATGTTTTTACATTTAAAACTTTCCAAAATAAACAAAAATAATGAACAGAATGTAAAGAAATTACAGTTTTCATGGTGTGTTAAAGATGTATATATAAAATTTTGCAAAGATATCTACAACGTTAGTATTGCAACTAGCTAGCCCAGCCTGTTCCGTCTCGCAATACCACTTTGTACCTCAGAGGCGACAGTGAGACACTGTAGCTTTGAGTCGAGTCAGTCCAACATCAAAGGATGAAGAAGTAGCACTTCCAAGCCTCTGTTTTCTGATCTGGTTAAGCATGTTAAAGGTTTTGCCCTGGTTAGATTATTTATGGACAGGTAGCAAATAAAAGAGAAGTAAACGCAGAAGGAGAAGTAAAATTTGCTGAAGTGACCATTATAACGACCACTAATGGCCACTCTCAACTGGGAGCCACGTTCAGTAGCTACCAATTGAACTGATGTAAATAGAATCAAAACAAGAAGAGGTTGCTGGTGAGTAAATGGATGAAGTTTGATGCTAAACGTTTCTTTTTGTTTCTTTTAAATTGAGGGATTGGACACTATCTGGCAATATGTGGTTAGTAGTATGAATTCAACAGGTTGCATCATCTTACAAACTGCTCCTTTAAAAATAAATAAAGTAAATCTTGGTAAATGGTCTCAGTTAAAATCCCAGAACTTTTAATAGAAATAATATAAAATAAAACACATGTAACTTTTATTTGCACTATTTATTTGTTTATTTATTTAATGAATTTAACTTATTGAGAGAAAAAAAAAATAATTGTGCTATAACTTTTGCACAGGCCACATTTTATTATTTAACTTTTTTACCAATATTCCATATATGCCACACAAAAAAACAAAAAGTAACTGTGCATTAAATGTGTGATCTCTGTATGACTGTATCAGCCAAATCTGATCTATTCCTCTGATCTAAGATGCACTTTGAGGTTGAGAGAAATCTTTTTAATCTTTTCTAATCTAATCTCTGTCACATCAGTATAGTACAGTAGATTACCACATACACAGCACTGACCTAGCAAAGAAATAAAAATGTGTGTTTAAAAACATGGTTACAGCACATACCGTTGGGAAGTTGCTGTAAAGTACCATCTTCTCACTGTGCGTTTGTAATATGCACTCTGTACAGAGAAGCTACTGGAATAAATGTGTTTTTTGATTTGTGTGGCATCTCCATGGGCATCAGCACACAATCCTATCTACAACACACTGTACAAAAAGAAAAATAAATGAGAACTGTTCTAGTGTGGGTGTGCCTACTGGCTAGAACTCAAACAGAGTAGGGAAAGCAGCAATAGCCCAATCTCTGCATATTTAGCCTGGGGGGAGACTGCGCGAGTTTAATGGGGGCCTGTCACTCTTGCAAGGCAGAGCAACATACTCTGTGAAACACACAAGGAAGAAAGTAGAATTGCTTTACATTTCAAGGACATTTCTCCCAGAAATTTCGAGAAAAAACAAGCAAAACAATTAACTGTCAAAGTGGCAACAATTAATTACTGTGGCATATTCCACAGGAACTTATTATTTATAAACTAAAACAGACAGAAGTACAGATATCGCAATTATTTTGTAATTTAATTACATAATTACATTTAATTACATTTTTAACATTAAAAATGAACTTCTAATGCATAACATGGGTCAAACTTGACCCATATTAATTTTCTATGTTATTTTATGCATTGCTGAGTATATTTTTGGTATATCTATTGAAATCAGTTTATTTCTTTATTTCAAGTTCCAAGATTTTGTTTTTGATTAACTTAAATCATCATTTTAATTCTTATTTATTTACTTCATGAACAAAAAAATATATGCCAATCAAATTCCATAGTGAATACATAGGGGTCAATTCTGACCCATGTTGTGTGTTAGAAGGTTAGATACAAAAATGATTCTAAGTGTGATGATTAAAAACAAGTCAATTAAGAAATTCATGGAAGCTTGAAAAATGAAATAAATAAATAAATAAATAAATAAATAAATAACACATACCCAGAACCAGAAAAAAAATGCTGTAAGTGTTTCTGTGCCTTAAAGACTGACATATGTAAATATACAAATACACCCCTGTAAACTGGCCAGTGCTAATCTTGGATAACTCATCCATAAGCATTCCCTAACTAAATGCTGACATCTCTGGACCCAGCCATACAGTTTCAGAGTCAGAGGAACTTAATGATCAAAATTAAGCCAGCATACCCAAAAGCTAGCAAGCTAGACCACATGCTGCTGCTACATAACAGGCCAGGACTGTTGGACAGAGAGCTGTCAATCAAGCTATCTATTAGCCCCACCCACACAGTTCTCAGATAGGTCTGAGATAGGCCAGCAGTTTTTAAGTCTTGTTGTATCATATGTTTGGCCATAGTTCATTCATATGTTTCATTCAGTCTTAAGTTTATTATTACACAAACAACTTCATATTTTACTCCTGAAAAATCTAAAAACTTTAACAGTGCATGTAAAATGTCATGTCTATCCAGCTGTTTCTTACTGTGAGAGAGCAGTGAGAGAACATATTATTAACTATTGTAGAAATTGGCAACAAATTAAAAAAAAGAAAACATGTTTAAATCGTGGTAAATTGTAAAATCCTAGTAAAAAAGATGTTACAATCAGAAAACAGCGTGTAAAGAGGAATATTGTCATGAAAAAAAAATCTTGGGTCACAGTGCTGTTCTTCCTCTGCCTACGCAGTTTGTTTCATGTGTTTGGTTGGATGGTATTTTACCTCAGGTCAGTGTGCTGTTATGAGTGTGTGGTTCCGCAGCTGATGAGGCTGTTGGGAACCCCGATCTGAGCCTCCGCTCAGCTTCTGCTAGGCTGCAGCCCACGCCTCTTACATAAGGAGCTGCTGTGGGCTGGAACAGGCGCAGAACAGCCACTCCACTCAGCCACTGGGACACTGCGTGACACCTCAGCACAGGAGTACATTAGAATGAAAAGGAACAATGAAATGTACTGATATTATGCATTTGCAAAATGCTAATTCTCACTGTGATAAACAAAAACTCCTGACTTCAGTTCTTTTGGGTTTCATGTTTTGTTTTTTTTCTTATTTTTGGAAAACTTTTAAAAACTGCCAACTTCCCTTTACATTGTGTGAATGGAACTTGTGACAAGTGACCTTTCAGTTAACAGATGATAAGATTATACTGTCATTGTTATACAAAAACCTCAGGGGTAACACTCCAGACCTGCTTCGCTTTCCGGGAAAAAAAATACAGCTCATTTTTACCCAACAGGATCATGCTTGTTAGATTTAAAGGAGATATATTCCATCTTTCTGTGTAAAATTACTTAAAAATGTACTAAAATTAACAACAGAATGCCAAAAATTGCTAGATTTAAAAGAGCAGTACAGCATTTTTTGTTTTGTTATGTGGAAATGTACTAAAATTACCAACCAAATATGAAAAAATAAGCATTTTGATGATATGTCAAAGACGTCTATGTGTCCTGTTGCACAGATATCAGCTGAAGGTACCATGCTAACCTGCTAGCCACTAAGTAATAGTACCTGTCACTGTAGCATCATATTAAATCACTCCAATACAAGAGGATATAAAAAGTAGCACTGCATTCTTATCTCTTATTTATCATGTTGAAGGATAGATCATTTAAGGACAAGTAGCCAATAAAAGGAACAGTACATGCAACATTGGCTAAAGCTATTGACAAGCAACCATTATTAGGACTGCTGCTGTCCACTCGCAGCAATAGTCCATGTCCAGAAGACAAAAGAAGTGCTATAAATACCAACAAAACGATAGTTAACATTAGAGTTGCTTCCACTGCTGGAGATGCCATTTATAAAGGGCAGGGACAGTTGTGTCATCGTACCAATAGCTCCTATAATAGAAACAAAATACACAAAGTAATTCAGAATTGTTTGATGTGCAGTGGTTTATTTTATAGAAACTGACTGACCAGTGTTTGTGATGTCATATATATATAGACATTTTATTTACAGTCCAAAGCAACCATGAAATATACATGTCTTTTGAGTTTTTCCAATGTAATTGAACAGGAAAATAGTTTTACATCTGGATATGGGTTTGCATTACAATGCCCAACATATACCTTAAATAGTTTTTAAAATGTTCTAGGCAAAAAGTTTATCCTCAAATAATCTCAAAATAAGTCAAATGAATTCAAACGTCTTGTCAGGCAGCATTTTCATAACCATTCCTATCCATGTTATACCATAGCTCTCTGAGAGCGAGCTATCATCTGTGTGATCTATCATCTGTGTGAAAAGTTCTGACTAAGCGAGTTTCTCTAGAGGAGAGCATTTCAGGTCAAGCTAAGTGTTTTTATTGTCATTCCTTAATGAAGCTAGAATACATCTTTTTTTTTACTTTTATGGCCCAAACGTTTATGCCCAGCTCTAATGGTCACAGCTGCTAGATTGTTGAGCCTCCATTATCATATATTAAGTTCTTTCTTTTTCCATTAAGTCATCACCTCATAGATACAAGGCTTTCTCACTACAGGAACAAAGCGTTTCTATGGAGGCATGGTTACAGCATCAGCGAGGCAATTCTCCAGTGGCTTCTCTCTGCCAACATCTGTGCACTTAACAGAGCTGTCTGTTGAGGCCATTTGTGTTTCGCAGCTCAGAGAACCCAGGCATCTAGAATCTTTGAGAGCTATTTCATGTCTGGAGAGTGGATGCTCTACACAGAGGTGACACAGGTCATGTGACAATGGAACATCAAGGAAATGGTAAAGTCTCTGGACAAACCCTTGCAAAACATCTTTCACCATCATGAAGTCTAAACCGCTTCCATCTGTACAGCTTCCAGTCGTGTTGAACACAAGCTCACTGGTTTTCCAGTGGTCTCTGCGGTAACAGGTAGCAATGAAATACACACAACAGTGTTACATAACCAGAGTACAAAGCCAGCAATCAGATTTTATGTGTGTGTGTTATAAAAAGAGAGTGATTAGTGGCATGATTACATTATAAACATTCTTGCTCACCAAACTAGGGGTTGTACAACTTCAGATATTTAAAAGTTGACAGTTGTGTGATGGAAGTTGAGTCGGCATTGACAAATTGCTGCAAATAAAGCCGCAGGAGAAAAGAATGCTCTGCAACAAGCACATTTAAAAGAATGTATTAAAGAATGTGTGAAGCCACAAGTGAGTAGAATGTGATGTGCCCTGTCCAGCGAGCTCTGGACAGCATTGTTAGCCTTCAGGGAACCAGAGATCTGGACCCTGAAATCTCACAAACTTGGATTCAACTTTGTCATACCCTATAGGCAGCCTTGCTGAGATGCTCGCCCACGCCAGAGTTCCTAAGAGCCAGTGAAATTTCGAGCCAGTGAAAATTCACTGTGCAGGATTAGAGGACATTATGACCCCCAACAACCACACATCCCATTGTATAATACTAGACTTTGGAAAACCAGAGACAATGATGTTAGAACAAGGCTAAACTCCACCGGTCAGTAGTGGTGTGCCCTTTCTGTGATGTGCCCTGAATTGCACTGCGAGTCCTTTGTTACGGACCCTGAAATCCGTAGGCTCCTCATCTGTTATCTTCTCTGAGGCGTCCATGTTGTTGGTGTTATAATTACGTGACCAGTAACTAGTAGAGAGAAAGCTAAAAGTGATTGCTGGGTATTGAACTTGACTAGTCTGTGCTACACCTACACCAAATGCCATTTCTGGAGGTGAAATCTTCCAAGGATTTTTTTTATTCTTGCCCCGTTTGCTTTGTGTGAACTTTCACAGGGGACATGAACTCATGCCACCAATATCTATTGTCTTTGTTGTTGGCATAGCAACAGCAAAGTTGACTGGACAGTTGAGTCTCAGTGACAAAACAAATGTCAACAGGTTTGTCCTCTGCTTCGGATTTTCTAATGCCGCTTTTCCAAAGGCAGCTCAAACTGGACTATGAGCATCTGAGTTATGCGCAAACACTTTCAGCTTCTGGTGGAAGAGGTGAATCACACTGTGCTGCTGTCACTTCACAGAAAGTAGCCCACACTTTGCCTTCTTTGTGAGGAACAATGGTTATCTTTGTCACTCAAAGACTTTGTGTTGTTTGTTTTTTCATAGTGTGAACAACAGTAATAATGCATCATGTCCGAAAATCCAACAGGTCATAGATTTGGCAGAAGACTATATGTCACTTATGATGTATCATAAGTTTGCAGTTTTCCTAACCTGCCTTTCTATATTTAACCATGTGACTCCATCATAGGGAAAGTAATCAGATTATGTTAGGTTTATAATAAATGGACAGTTCTTAAAGACCCTTTCTACTCATTTTCAGTTGGGACGCAGCGTAAAATGTAAATGACTATTCAGTACTACATTAAGCTAAATCAAGATTGCTACTGAAGGAACTGAATACATTCATACAATGTCTGGGGCGTCCAGGAGAAATCTGGAACTACACTTTGTTCTTCAAACTGGAGCTCAAGATATTATCTACTTCTTTAACAATAAGATATTCATGTTACTTCATATCGTATTTGTGCTTATTTACACCAGTTTTAATGATATCTGGTGCTCATTTTGGTGAAAATACAATTATTGTTCAGATAAAAAATGAACTTTGGTTCTCTTTTGCACAGTAGTGCATAAGTCATTATTAGATAGGGATGAGTGTTGTTAAAATTGTATCGATATTTATCAATACTCTTATTGATACTATACTCCAAAACTGCTATGAACAAATGTGAAAAGGATGTGGTTATCATTGTAAAAATATTAACAACAATACAAAGCAATACAAAAAATTGGTGACCTAGAATACCCAGCAGTCCGGGCTCTATGCTCTTTACTAGCACCAGAATTTAATTAGATTCAGCTGAATATCACTACTTTCCACCCTGATTAGCAGATTTCATCAAACAAAAGATCCTTATTATTATTTCAGTCTGGAGGCACTTTCTGATAAAGACATTTAGACAATCAAACTATCCCACAGTTCCTTTTAACACAAGTTAGCTTAATAGATTTAATTCTGGTAGCATGTTTGATGAGGTGACTTAAACAAATGTTTTTATACTTAATGTAGGAAACTAAATGAAATAAATTTCCACTAACAATTAAACTACAAATTGTTTGCTTTGCTAAATCCTGGAACCTGGAACCAGAATTTATTCCAAGCAATTTTTAGCATTTCTTTTGGTCAAGTAACCATGAGATTTTCAATAGCAGCTGATGTGTTCAAATGACAGAGGAGTTAGAAAAGGCAAAAATGGAGATATATGTTTTTTCCCTGGACAGCGACGATTTGTAAGTGTTTCATTAAGTTGCTGCCGTTTGTCACTCCCTTTACATGTTTTACATTTAACTGCCTTCTCATTAAATAAGTAACGTGAGCCCATACTTCTCATTCTTTCACTCATAGTCATAGAGCACGGAATGAATGTACACGGCAAACACTTTCATCACATGGAGCAGAGTGGCCCTCCCACAGATCCAGTCTACCATATAAAAATGGCTGCTATGTATAATGAATTAATGTTACATAAATAGCGATAGCAGCTACATTTCCTCAGAGCTTTCTGATACTTTTGCACCAATTTACTGGTATCGGTTCTTGAAATCCATCCCTGCCTTGAGTCTTCCCTTCAGAACTGTCTGAATAAGGCCTCCAAATTATTTCCTCTTTTGATTTAACATGTAAAGAGTTTAGTTTTGCTGAATTCATCAATAGTTTGAATTAAAAAAGCATTCTGTGTTTAATTCAATACACAGTGAGTGCTAATAAGTGTGATAGTATTAATTCGATATCGAGCACTGTGATATTACACTTGGTCTCTCCGTATCAAAGCCAAAACTCTGGTGTCGGCCTAACTGCCTGCAGATCCTTTTACTATGAATGCCATGGATGACTGAGAGCACAATACTCGCCCACTGGAAGTGAAACAGTAGATGTTACATTTACTGTGTTCCTGTGTCCATGAGAGACTGAGATATGCATTATTAAGAAATATGTAGACATATAAATAATAAATATATCAAGAATTAGCTCAGGGAGCTCCCAATTCCCCCCAATCTATTAATTAAACTTTTACATCTTCAGTTTCTCCAAACACTGATGCAGCATCAAAAGAATTAGGTCAGCAGAGTGTTGTGGTTTAATCATGCACACACTAATTAATTATAGCTTTATTGAAAAGAGATAATACGGTGCAGTTGGTATTTAGTTGGACAGTGACACAGTTCTTGTATATTTGGTGTTGAACTTGAAGCACATTGGAATTCAAATGAAGTGAAGAATGATCATCTGAGAGTATTCAGTACGCTCTGTATCTACTGCGTCAAGTATATAACAGCCTGGCTGAATAAACAATGCACTCTAATAGGTGGATTTAGATTTGATGGTGATGTTACTGTGGCATTGTTTCGACAGCCTTATGCAATGTCACAACATTTATTTCCAAACAGAGTTGCATCCATTTATTGTTGAGATCTTGCACTGATGGTGCGATATGTGAATATGAGTCTTCATGCTCCCTAAACCACTCTTTCACATTCTGAGCCTGCTGAATTTCATCAAGGAAGAAAAAATCCATTGATGGGACAAACTGGTCATTTAGTACATTCAGGTAGTAGCTGATTTCAGTGCCACACAACTTTGCTGAACCTCGATCTGACCAACAGAAACATCCATAGCGCCTCCCGCGGCTTGTACAGTTTTCTCATTATCTGGTAAACTTCTTCTTTTTTCACCGAGTGTTTGAGTGATCTCTTTTTTAAACCACATTTCTTTCATGAACTTGATGGCTCCCCACTGTCGTTTCAGGTTTTAATAAATGGACAGTTCTTAAAGCCCCTTTCTACTCATTTTCATGATTCTCTTCTATTATATATAATTTTACAGATGAAATAACAACCTCAATTCCGAAAAAGGGATGCAGTGTAAAATCTAAATACACGTAAATAAAAACAGAATGCAACAATTTGCAAATCTCACAGACCCACATTTTATTTATAATAAAACATAAAACACATATCAGATGTTGAAAGTGGGACTTTTAACCATATTATGAAACTGATTCACTTATTTAGAGTTTGTGGACAGCAACACATCTTAAAAAGTTGGAACAGGGCCATGTTGTGTAGCAGTGCACCTTCTTTTAACAACAGTCTGTAAACGTCTGGGAAATGAGGAGACCCATTACTGGAGTCTTGGGAGAGGGGTGATATCCCCTTCTTGTCTGAGGTAGGATTCTAGATGTCAGTGCTGGGACTTTTTTGCCAGATTGTTCGTTTCATGATACACCAAATGTTATATATTGGTGGAAGGTCTGGACTGCAGGCAGGCCAGTTCAGCATCTGGACTCTTCTTCTGCGAATTTATGCAAATTTTGATTAATCTGACCGCATAACAGTTTCCCATTTTGTTCATTTTGAATGAGCTTTAGCAACGTATCTGTATTGTGTTGACATACAGCTTCTTCTTTGCATGATATAGCTTTAACTTCCATTCACGGATCGCATGTTAAACTGCATTCACAGACAATGATTTCTGGACAAGTTCCTGGGTCCATGCAGTGATTTCCAGTACAGAATCATACCTGTTTTTAACACAGTGCCCCCTGCAGGCCTGAATATCACGAGCATCCAATATTGACTGCAGCCTTGTCCCTTGTGCACAGGGATTTCTCTAGATTCTCTGAATCTTTTAATAATATATACTGCAGATGGTGAAATATCCAAAGCCTTTTCCATTTTAGGTTTAATAAAATTGTTTCACAATCTTTTGATGTGGTTTCAGATTGGTGAATCTCTGCCTATTTTGACTTCTGAGAGAAGAATGATCCTTCACACCCAGTTGCAAACTGCTCCTCCAGCTGTTTAAAAAGGTTAAGAATTGTCATGATATGTTAAAATGTATCACTTTCAACATCTGATTTGTTTTCTATTGAGAATAATATACAGGTCTATGAGATTTGCAATTTATTTCCATTTTACACAGCGTCCCAACTTTTTTGAAATTGGAGTTGTAGTATGAACTGGCAGAGAAAAAATCCTGTTGGTCTTTTCTATGGAAAGATTTTTCCGTAGTTTTCTTCTGTTGGATTTATGATCGGCCAAAAAAACAGGTTATCAGGTAGCAGGATATGTACATCACCTACCTCAACAATGTCAGTACAGGAGTGGGTTAGGGTTTGGTTCCAGGCAACTTATATCTGTTCAGTGATTATCTAAGAGGTCAGTCAGGTTTTTTTTAAGCATATTGCACAATATCTGTACTCTAGAGCTGCTTTAGTATATGTTTTATTTTTCAGGTCACTGTACAGGTCATTTGTATCCTGTGTTTAACCCTTTTAAAGAAAAGTCTTGCTGTATTCTTCCTTTTATGCTGGTCTTTGTCACATCTGTGCCTTTATCCCAGTCTTCACCTGTTTTCTGTATGAAGCAGGTAATTTTCATTATATTTCCCTCTGTTTTCTCAATGTCCCTGAATAATTAATTCTGATTTCCTGGCACTGACACTTCTTTTCTTTGATCTTCATATTGAGAGACAACAGACTGCAAATGCCACATCTATAATCAAATCTAGACCTTTTGTTAGCTGTCGTAAAAGAAATAACATTGTAACAAAGACACAGCCAAGTGAGCAGACTGTCACTCTGTAATTTCTGGTCCTCTAAAATGTTTAAAAAGGAATAAAAATGGATTACCAATCACAAGCAGTACTAAGCAAAAGTCAGTCACATTTCTAAATTACTAACATTTCAATTAATACAAATCAACAATACATAGTTTATGTGTTCCTGTATTTATGTTAACTTGCATGTATTCTATTGTCTTGTAGTGTTTTGCGGGGGGGTTATACTGTATGCACACCCTATTCAACAGGCTGATGAATATCCCCATTTACATGCACACCACGAGTAATCAGACCCAAAATTACACACGTATGTAAAATACCACTTAGTGTGGACATTACCATGACAACAAGCATCACATGAGTCCAGTCATAGAGAGGTGAGCAGCAGTAAGCAGCAGTGTGTTACCTGAGTTTTTAGTTGGCATGCTTGTTTTTAATTGCTTTAAATTTATGGAAAATGTACTTCACATGCACTTGAGACAAAGACAGCAACATTCTGAGACACATAGGCTGGATGCCAGTCCCATCACTGTTACCATTCAGGCTCTGAGCTTTGTACTACAGCAATTTGAGAAACTGCCATCTGTTTATAATTTGATCTGTAGTTTGTGCAAACCCACTGTCCTTCATTTGCTCATACACTCGTCTGAACAGCTTGTTACTGTAAGCTGTAGAACATCCATCCAGCTAACTAATTTTAAGTCCTTGAAAGTTTGAAGCACAAATGTCTCCTCTGCAGATCAGTTTCTGACACCCATCATGTTATAAAAGTCTGTTAGGATGCAAATACACTTGTTATTTAAATTCAGCCTAAAATGAATGTAAATGTTTTAAAGATGCTACGAAAAGGTTTCAATGGGTTGTATGGATCTTGACTGATTCCGGGAAAACAAAACAACCACAACCAGTGATTCTTTTCACAAATAGACAGTAAATGTGCAAAGGAAACCATAAAAAGTACCTTTTTGCTAAAACTGAACAGAAAACATAGTCCTATGTATTAGACAATTTATTTTACTTTTGTCAGCAGTCACACGATCAATGAATACAAGGGAACCAGTTCCATTGGCAGCCATATATCGTCATGCTACAACACTACCTCCACCATACTTCACATGAGTTGATTCATGCTTTGGATCATGAGTTCCTCCACTTCCTTCCACATTCCTATACAAATTGGTCTTCATTTCATCTCTACGCAAGATGTTGTTCTGGAACTATACTGCCATTATTAAATGTTTCAATCTGTTTTTGGTGCTTACCAAATGAATTACATCTTTTGGTAAACCCTCTGTATTTGTTCTTGTAACGTCTTCTTGTGATTGTTTACTTAACACCTTTAAAATGACCTCTGATAGGGTGTTCTTAATTTGGTCAACTGGTGGGATTTTTTTCACCAGAAAGTGAATGCTTCTGTCATCCACCACAGTTGGCTCATGTGGTCATCAATGCTTTTTGGTGTTTCTGAGCTCACCAGTGCAAACCGATTAATAAATTCTGCAACACCTTTTCAGGATTTGGACTTCATATTAAGAGTTAACAGCAAAATATTCAAATGCCACACTTAAAATCAACTCTAGATTTTAAGTGTAGTAAGTGACATAATGAAGAAAACAGACACACCTGGCCATAGAACAGCTAAGCAGTCATTTGTCTAATTATTTGTGAGCCCCTAAACAAAGCAGGGAATAATAGTCTGGACTTGGAACACAAGGCTTGATTGTATATATAATAAGTAGTGATGCACTTAACTTATATAGCGGGTGTCGGCAGTAATGCAGAGAAAGGGATATAGATAACCACTGTGTTCAAATTAAGAAAGTTAAAGTCTATTTTGATTCCACGATTCCATCTTTACTGCAAACACTTCTTAATTTGCTAAGGTGAGGAAAATCAAGCTCGCCAGCAAATGACAAAATAAAAACTGAACCAAGCTTTTGTGTGAAATGTGGCATGAATAAATAAATGAATGAATAAATGCAGTTAACATGTTGCAACCCAATGAATATATCACATACTACACATTTCTCAATATCTCAATAAGTTTCAAGCATTTATCTTAAGTGCTGTTGTCCATCCCCAAATCATTCCTATATGAACCTGGCTTCATTGTTCAGATACTGTGCACTGTAGAACACTCTCGATTGTGCTAAACAGCCCAGAGTCATACAGGCAGGATTGAAAATCACTCTTCAAAAGCCATTAACTTGACAAATGGGGCTGTACCATTTGAGGAGGGTCTGCCAGTTTACCTCTATAAATAACTACAAAAATATTGACATTTACAGTTAGTTAGCACATGCGTGTTTACATGTTTGGGAGGAGAAGCAGATCAGCCACAGCGATTAATTTCTTTAATAAATGTAATGTTGTTGGCCCACACTAACAAGCCTAAAGCCTTCTGGGACCGGGAATTCTCGCACTGCTCCCAATTACTCACACTGACACTGGTCTCCACTACGGTGATGTATCTACTGTATAGTGGTGTTTATTATTATTTGCAGTTGGTTTAGATTAGAGTGTAAATGAACATCTGGAACCCTAGTACGATGTAATATCTTAAAAATACATTTCTGAGTAAGCCTGTACAGTGCAGCCCAACACCTGCATCACTAAAACAAACATTACCCACAGAAATGGAACAAGAGAATATTGTGTGTTTACTGTACATGAAGATTATTTTCTGCTGTATGAACTGGGTGCCTTAACGGAGTAATGATATTGGATCAGCACCCTGAGTTTATTTATTAAAATCAGTACTGGGAGAGAAATTTTGGATCAGTTCATCCCTAATAATTATTCATCCTTATGATGTGCTAATAGTAAATTAGATGCAAGGTACTGTGCTGGAGTCTGAGACCATTCATTAATTCATTCATTCATTTAATTTACAGTCAAAATGGCCATAAAGTTATTAATGATCAAAAAAACATGAATTCCTAGAATCTCAGAATCCTTAACAACCAAATAAAACATCAAATAATTTAGTATTCAGTGCATCAATTCTTTGCTTTCACTGCAGCTTCAAGTTTTTAAAGAGGCAAATTTTCAAAGATAAAACTCTTAGAAGTTGGTTGCATTTCCTGCTTCTCACAATCCAAGTAATCCCAAACAAATTAGATGATGTTGAGGTCTAGACGCTGGGGCTGCTTGTCCACTGTCCTGAGAACATCAGCGGCTTCTTTGTTTGATTTGCAAAGTTCCTTAGGTCTTTTTCCTTTTCTTAGTAAGGGCTTTTTCCCAGCTCTACAACTCTTTAGACACATAGCTGTCTCCTAACAGAGATGAAAAGATTAAGGACTGTTTATCTGATGGTTGCCGTTTTGGTGGTCTACCAGATCTTGTAAGGCTGCTAGGGGTCCTATTATTTGTTAACACAGCTCTGGTTTCTGCAAAGTACTGTACATTCTAAGTACCTAAATCACAAGTTTTTATGTGTTATTTTGGCTATTAAAGCCATCAAATGCCAAGAGGGAACCGGGTCATATGATTTCAGATATGGAGCATTCACCATCAAAGATAATGTTTAGAAAACATCACAAAATTCCAGAATAAATATATTCAATTCAAGAATAAAATCATTCAGAATAAATATATACAGATTTTCTTGTCAAGCTCTGACTCCTGAATGAACTTCAAAAAGACCTGCTGCCACAGTTTATGCCATTATTTGTGCAGTGTCTTTTGTTTGACAGAGACTAGTCCTCTAATCAGCTTCTGCAGCAACAAAAGCCGCATTCATTAAAGCCTCTTGCGAATCCAAAGTCCTACTGCTTCACCTTCCATCCCACAACTCAAATCTATTGACTGAACAATTTGCACAGCGATTACAATTGTACTCTCTCTGATGCTGCTATACGTTAATTACCTTTGGGATAGAAGAGACTGCTATGGCCTCAGTCAGACGAAAAAAGAACATGACTAATGCATCAACCCATTATGAAACAGCATGGTTTCTCAGCTAACCTTTTGAAGAGGAAGGGACCAACAGCTAGACAGTCAAATCATCACAGACGAATAATCACAAGCTTGCGCAGTATAAACCACATTTACAACGATTTACTACGTAGTAAACAATGTATAAAAAAACACTATGTGTCTTTAAAGGGGCTGTTTCATATCTTCATCTTGAATATTGAGGGTGTGTTGTCTTGATGTCTGTGTGCGGTTATGCATTAAAAACAGTGATAATTAATTTTTCTATGACCTTTTTAATCAACCTTTTTATCCCTTAGAATGAAACAAAGGCATAGAAATGTTCTCTGGTCCGATTGGCTGCCCTGTATTGTGTCTCACTTGGCACTGAAACACTTCAGCATTATTGGCTGGAGCTATAAAAGTTATTGCATGTCCAAGTCTGAGTCAACTATGGAGTCTTTAAGGTGCAAGTCTGAATCGAGTCTCATTTCTTGTGAATGCAAGTTGAGCCTCGAGTCTCCAGGGTGTGAGTCCAGCTCGAGTCTCAAGTCTGTAAAGTGCAAGTTTAAGTCGACTCCCTAAAGTACGAATCCGAGCATAATCTCCAGGCTGCAACTCCGGGTCATCTCTCAAGTCTAAGAGGACTGAGTGAAGCCTTGAGAATTTTGGCCTTGCGATTAGCTGCACCCAGAGAAATCAAACCACAGGTAATGGTGGACCTGACTAACCAGGCCCCGTCAAAGTGTGGGCCCCTCATGATAAAAAATAAAATCAGGATATTACAAATGAAAGGAGCAAACAGAGACAGAGAAAACACAAAAAGAGGACAGACAAATTCTGATCTGTTTCTTTCAGACAACTGGTGAGCCTAAAGTGCTGTAAACAGGCCACAGTAGCGTGAGCTAGCTAGGTTAGCTAATTAGTAGTCAGTACTGCAGTCCTGTGTAAATCCAAAAGCTGATACAGAAGAACAGGATTTGACTCAATGCAAACAAAAAGGATTTTTTTTTTTAAAGAGCTAAAAGAGTTTCTATGATTGAATCCCAACAAAGGTCAGTCTTAGTCCGGCAGCTAACTTGTAAAACCACCAGAGGCAGCCACAGTCGGTCAGTGTGGGGGCGAAAGCCGCACCACTTCCTTAACTGATACAACTGAAGACATGAGACAAGGTGAGCTCACCAAAGTAGGTAGCTAACAGTTGTTCCAACATCCAAGCACACATTTGTTTTGCAGTTTAAGTGAAAATGGCAATAAATATATTTTTATATGTTTTTTTAATATGTGTTTTTCTAATTTCATCCTTAATACACTGATAACTTTGGACAGAGACTAAGTTCTAATCTAATTCAATTTTTTTTTTTTAATTATGCCAGGAGGAGGGGATCCTGATTACACTACTGTGCCCAGGGTCCAAAATTTGCTGCTATACCCCTGGCTGCACCTTTCAGGTTCGACATGACCTTGAATAATGAGGCTATCATCACAGAACCTTTAGTCAACTTGAATCGGTTGTTTCATCTGGAGCTTGTTTTAAAGCAGTGTGATCTGTAACCTGATACCTAGTACAAAGTTCACCTCTGGCTGAAATTCTACAGTTTTGAGTCACTGAGTTGAGTCTCAATTTAAATGCAAGTACAATAAATTCTTTTTATATAGACCTCCATTATAAGATATGCCCCCTTTTTCACTGTGTTTCGGCCAGATGACATGGTCCTATTGACAAATACACATAAGCTAAAAAAGAAATCGATTTCTGTGTCTCTACCGAGCAGCTGAGTGAATCTAAAAAGAATTTCACTTCGAAGGCTTAAGCACAAAGCACAATGATTTTTACTGTTTATCTTTTAGACAGGGAGAGGGAGCGAGGGAGAGAGAGAGAGGGGCGGGGTGGAGAAAGAGAGAGGGAGTGAGAGAGAAAGAGAAAAAGAGAGAAAGAGGAGGGAAGGAAAGTAAAAGAGAGAGAAAGAAAGAGAAAGGGAGTAGGGAAGAGATGGAGAGAGAGAGGGAAATGGAGAGGGAAAGAGAGAGAGGGAGTGGGGGAGAGATGGAGAAAGTGTGAGAGAGAGGGAGATGGAGAGAGAGAAAAAGAGAGGGAGTAAGAGAGAGAAAGAGAGAGAGGGGGGGAGTGGGGTAGAGATGGACAGATGGAGAGAAAGAGAAAGAGAGAGAGAGCAAGTGAGTGAAAAAGAGAAAGAGAGAGAGAGCGAGATAAAGACAGAGAGAAAGAGAGGAGAGAGAGAGAAGAGAGAGTGAGAGAGCAAGAGAGGGTGAGAGCGAGAGAGACAGAGAGCGAGAGGGCAAGAGAGCGAGAGAGAGAGAGCGAGCGAGAGAGAGAGAGACTGAAAGAGAGAGATAGAGACTAAAAGAGAGAGAGTGCGAGAGAGAGGGAGGGAGAGAAAGAGAGTGAGCGAGCAAGCGAGAGAGAAGAGAGAGAGAGAAAGAGATAGAGAGAGACAGAGAGATGGAGAGAGAGGGAGTGCGGGAGAAAGATTGAGACAGAGAGAAAAAGAGAGAAAGAGAGAGTGAGCGAGCGAGAGAGAGAGACAGAGACTGAAAGAGAGAGAGAGTGAGCGAGCGAGAGAGAGACAGAGAGATGGAGAGAAAGGGAGTGCGGGAGAAAGATTGAGACAGAGAGAAAAAGAGAGAAAGAGAGAGAGTGAGCGAGCGAGAGAGAGAGACAGAGACTGAAAGAGAGAGAGAGTGAGCGAGCGAGAGAGAGAGAGAGGGAGAGAGAAAGGGATAGAGAGAGACAGAGAGATGGAGAGAGAGGGAGTGCGGGAGAAAGATTGAGACAGAGAGAAAAAGAGAGAAAGAGAGAGTGAGCGAGCGAGAGAGAGAGACAGAGAGATGGAGAGAGAGGGAGTGCGGGAGAAAGATTGAGACAGAGAGAAAAAGAGAGAAAGAGAGAGAGTGAGCGAGCGAGAGAGAGAGACAGAGACTGAAAGAGAGAGAGAGAGTGAGCGAGCGAGAGAGAGAGAGAGAGGGAGAGAGGGGAACTTGTGCTTTAAAAAGGACATAATAATCTGGTGCTCGACACCATCCAGGTCAGCGTGCCCTGACCGAGTTGGACACCTGCGGTCATTCATGCACAGTAACAGAGGGTCTGTGCCAAAATGTGCTGAGAGATTTAGTGACCTGAGCCAAGTTTTATACACCACACGCAGTCTCTCCTGAGGTGAGGCTGAGGACAGAGAAACTGCACTTGGGGCACAAAACTACATCCCTAACTTCCCCAACTTCATTATTACCTCATCTCCTGTAAAAATGAGCTGAGCACATCCAGGTAGAACATAGACTTTCAGTGCACACCTATGTTCATCCTGCAAAACATCAAAGAGAACTTCATTCAAAATGCATCAGAGTAGCTTGTATATTCTTCAGTGTCATGTCCAGCTATGGACTAAAGGAACACTGGCTTTTTACTTCTATCCAACCTAGGGCAGTAGTGAACTAAAGAAATTCATGTTTGGAAATGCTGAATTTGAAAATGTCAGTACAAATAACTAAAAAATGAAGTTTGTGGACAAACTTGGTGCAGCTGGTGTGCTACAGCTCATTCCGAGATCCTGCATCTCAATCATTCATTTATCTATACACAAACATTGTTCATCCATTTACGTCTATCTGCACATCTGTTCATCCATCCCTTCACATCCGCTTCATCCGTTTATTTGTATATCCATCTGTCTGTCTGTCTGCATGGCTTCTCCTCCAATCCTTCTTGCAGTGCTTCATCCGTGACTGTCTATATCTAGTTACAGTCACACAAAAGCTGGATAATGATGTTAGGTCTGTAGGTGAGGCAATGCAGGCTAGAAGTACATGACTGATAGCTGTCAATCAAGCTGCTCGATATCCACACAGTTCTTAGATAGGTCACGTTTTTTAAGCCGTGTTTTATTATGTTTCTTTTACTTTTCATTCAGGTTTTGCTGGATTATTGATATTACACTGAAGAATATCAAGATGAACAGCAAAATAAAGAATAATATATTGTAGTGACTGTCAAACTTGCCCTCCTGTGAGCCCACACAGCTAGCCTTGATCTAGAACTGACCATCTAGCTGTAATTTAGCCACTGCTGCCAGTACTTCTGTATACGTACACACTGCTAGTGGTATATGTGTGATGTTAGAACAAACTCAGTTTCCCTGGTATTTGTTTACTCTATCAAAAAAATAACTGGAAAATGCCAGAGGGCGTACACAAGCAAGTCATTGAGGAGTTAATGGAGCTAAACAGTCTAAACAAAACATTTTAATTGGCTGTCTTCCTTTACATTTTCAAAGTAGAGTGACATATTGGACTGAAAATGCTTTTATTTTTATTTTTTCTACAGTAAACAGCCTTGGGCAGTAGGATTCTAGCATCAGTACCAGAGCAGTTCACTGGCTGAGTAAAGCAGTTTGTGCTCACTAACAAGCATTGCCAAACTATGCTCCATATTAACTCATTTATTTAGGGCTGGCTTGGGAGCGCCCCCTAGAACTCGATAAACACAGAACACATCATAGAGTGGCAGTTTTCCCCTTTACAAAATCTCTATCACCCCCTGCTGGCTTAGCTGGGGCAATTAGTTCTTAGGCTTCCCTCCAAGGGTTATCACTTACTGTGTTATAAATTGCCAATGATGAGCACTACTATTGCATCTAAATGTTTCCTGGTCACACACACATTGCCGAGCACACCTAATTAATCAGCAGATAAATAAATAAATGGATTGGATTTCAATACTTAACTCAATACTGACATGCAACTTAGACTATTTCATCACTTGTGTGTTCTGTCTTAGTACTTGAGCTCAAGCATATCAATAAGTTTAAATATTAACATCTTTTGACGTCTTTTTTTTCCATTTTGTCAGGTTCAGCATAAAACATTATGAAAGAACTGGAATGAAAGCTGGAATGAATGGATCGTTTTCCTTCTTATGCTGTCACTTCATTAAAAAGGTAAAGAACCTAACCAAATGATTTCCTGTATGAAAAATTCAATCTACAGCTTGAACCAGTTGGTCCTGTCCAGCACAACTGACTGATGAACATCTTTGGCCATTTATAGGAGGCATTACAGGAACTCTGGGTGTGTTTGTCGGCTATGCTAATGCAACTCATGGCATATGGGTCATAACACTGCAGTGCTGCATACTGGGCAAACCCCATAATGGCCCGCTGCAGCGTGAGGAACTCTAAACGCACATCATTGATATATCAGATCAGTATGCATATCCAACTGCATCTTTCAAAGCCTCGTCAACATTAAAGAGTATGTGCGAAAGGAGAATGAGCGCTGCTGGTGTGTTGGCACGCTATTTTCAGGCTAAAAAAGAAAAAACACCCCTCTTCTCTGAGCTCAACTGCCTCCTCTTCAAAACACCAGACAGACAGAAATTCCCAAAAGACCACCGATCCAATCCATGCTTTGAGGCTAACCCCACCCTCCTCAAACTCTCTTACCTCCAAAGCCTCCTAGAGCAACCTCTTTTTAATCAATTCTGCTTTCGATCCTCTGCCTTACAAGGTCAAGCCTGAATCCTATCCAAACAGCTGAACTAAACCTACTCTGCAGTAAAAACCCACACAAATGTTCATAAACTAGAAAACCATGACCCCTTTACTTGGGATTAGTTCCTGTTCAGCACCAGTTAGATGCACTTAACTGACCTGCTGAAACATGTTTTCAAGAGGGTATTCAAACTGCTTCAGTTGAGAGGTAACTGGGAAGTGTGCAAGTGTCCAATGTGGGTGGAGGATCCTTAAATACAAAGGCTTTTATCTGCTCATCATGCAACCAATCAAAAAAAGTTAGTCAGAAAACTACACCATAGATATTTATCCACGTTTAAGCGTCTCTGGCTAACAGCCTCAGCAATTTAGTAGTAGAATGTTAATAGTACATTTGATAGAATATTTTAATTATTTCTCCAAAATAAAAACTCACGAGTTTCTGTATTGCCCCTCCCTAGGTGTATTGCATGTGAGGAATGCTAGTGGAGCCTCATGTCTCCACTTCAAGGTTGGTGGACATTTACGAGTTGCTTGGTCAATAATGAAACAGAACAGAAAAGTATTTCACCTCTTTAGGCAGATATTTAACAACCAAACTTAACATGCTATTCACACTCAATCAGCTGTCACTGCCTGGTACCAGTCCCAACAGGCTTAAAGCCTTGCAGCCCTGGCTTTGCATAGTCCTATCCAACACCACTGAATGAGTCCATCTCCTTGTTCACATCAGAACCAACACAGTAGGCCGGCACTTAAATTAGATAGTCACATGCACGCAGGTGATCAAGACTGAGCACAAATACCAGGGTTAGTACGATATTTTGGTATCTTGGGGATTTTTGCACTACCAAGTTGCTGAACTGCAGGACACACCAAGATGTTTTATTACAAACACACTGTACCACTAACTGCTTAGATGCAGCCCTTCTTCAAAAAGGGGGTGCATTTAATAGTCTTACCCATGATGCTTTCACACATTTGAGAGAAGTAACATGCACTCATCAAAAAACAATCAACGCAAGTACTGAACTTGAGACTGATTGTTTCTCTTCAAAGAACCACTAAACTGTCTCTGAAAGAGATCACAACTATGACTCAGATTTAAAGATGCTTTAAGAAGCCTATTGAGTGCTCCAAGAGGTAAAGTGGTCCTGTATAATACAGATTTATCATCCCTTTGCAAAATGGATAACATGACCAGTGAACCTACACATCTTTGAGAGCAAAATTAAGGGAAAAAAATATTTAGGACACCATTACAGTCCTAGGATTAGTCACTGTTGGGAGTCCCTTCAAGCCACAGTGATCATGAACTTTGTCCTAAATTTGGCATGAATTAAATAGCTTGTTTTGGTAACAGCTGCACAAAAAGGCTGCTTTGGGAAGAACAAAAATCCATTACAGGTGAATATCTGCCATCTGCTGGCAGAGTTAAGCATGAGTCAAATAAAGCAGCTTTAATATATACAGTTTTATTTCAGAACACAGCAACAATACATTAACAACCATACAAAAAACAGGAAAATACTACTGGCAAGGCTGGAGGTTCTTGGCAACCCCTGCAAGAGGAGCGGGGAAAAAAAAATAAATAATAAGTTAAGGCTTACAATCAGTCCACCAACACTGCAACTGCAAATACATACCAAGCATGCCACTTTGCCATCACTATGCCTCAGGTGGAATTCCCTGAAATACAAACATTAGAAAGTTGGAATTCGTTTCAATGACCCCCCCCCCCCCCTCCTCCTCCTCCTCCTCCTCCTCACAAATGTGCTAATCCCATACCAACTCCAAATGTCTGATCACAAAACGAGCCCTCTCCGCGTCCACTTCAGCGTCACTCTCCGTGTCATTGTGGGACCGATACTCCTCACTGTCTGTGTCCACGGCACTGGGCTGCAGAGGAAAATAAATTTTAAAAAAAAAACCCCAAAAAAAAACTTTGAATTCCAAATCCACTCAAGCATCACTATAGCCACTCACATATGAACTAGCCATCCATGTAGAGATGACCACTAAGCATCTCGAAACATTAAAGACCATAACTCAAGAGCTATATAAAACCAGAGCTTTAACATTTAAAAACTGTCCACTACTGTGTACATATTTCCTCTGGTTGTATGCATAACATCAATGAAATAGGGTGAAGTAAGATTACAATACATTACTTCCTAAAAAGAACAAGTCTAGTCACACATATGAAAGGAATCCAAGCCCAAGCCCTCCACTACATTTTGTTCATAGGAACATTTGTGCACCCAGCTGGTATTTCAAAAGTCAGACTGTTAGATACTGTAGGTCAAGCTTTTACAACTGGCATAGGACAACCTTTACTTTTGGCTTTTAGGTACAAACTAAAAGGTAAAGTGCTGCTAGCTAAGAACTTTTCAGATGAGTCAGCATACTTCATAGTCTGGATCATCAGCATTGTCCTCATCAGTCAGCTCCTGGGTCAGAGCCTCTACCCAGGACTGCTGCTCCGGCTCATCATCTTCATCCATGTCATCCTGCTTCCGCTTACTGCCTTTCCCACAGGGCTTAGTAGGAGAACAGCGAACCTCTACGAGAAGGTCAACATAGAAATAAATAACATGTGGCTTCTTTTATGACAAATTCCAATTTGCACAAAATCCTACTGGCATGTGCTACATTTGCATTGATTTAAATTAACTACATCAACAAAAAGATGTAGTCAAAAAATATAAATAAAACCGACTACAAATCTCAGTGGGTTGGAACTATAAATCCAGCCATCAAATTCTGGATCACAGTTCAATATTTAGCCACATCTGAAAGGAATGTGTACCATGACTAATCATGCACAACCTTCTAATGGCACTGGAGTTGGGAGACAGGTGCCAGGTGTTGAATGGTACTGACAAATGATATTTTCATTTTTCTACAATGCATTGTTACACCCATTAGAAATTTAAAAAAAAAAATGTTGAAGCAGAACACAATTGAGTGTTAAGAGCATACCTGGAGACACAGAGCAGCCAATGCTGGTGCAGACAGGGTAGCCCAGCAGCCCCTGGACCCTGCGGGGCAAGAAGGCCAGCAGCAGACGTGAGGCCCACCGCAGGCGCTTCCGGCCCGCCCTGCACTGCCGTGCAGCTGGAGACCCTCCCGCCTCCTGGTGAGAGAGGAGGGCCTTTCTGGGAGAGGAGAACCCAAACAGCCACCACAAGCCTCGAAAACCACGTACCTGAAATTGACCGCCAACAAAAAGATCAAACTCATTCAACATTAGTCCAGCACCTAAGGTCCGTATAGAGAATTTGTTGGACTGCATCCTAAATAAAACTTAGGATAACTTTAGCTTAGGATTCAAACCTATTAAAACAGGCCTGACTCAACTCACCCAGCCTTTAGCAGTAAACATTAAAATCTATGGAGAGATTCAATTTAACACCTCTGGTCCAGAGTGACTAAGGTCTATTCAGAAAATATTTATTCTAAAATAGGAACATTAGTTTACTTTTCACCCACACTGGCCAAAAATTCTTTACATGTGTTAGACACAGAAGGTTTGTCTCATTTTATATTACATATCGACACTAACGGGCAACAAGTATGTATAGTTAGGCCTAGCACATACTGAAAACCCTGGCAGGCCTCAAACCACCACACTTAGTTTTCTGAAATGGTCTACTGGATTATCCTCGTGTCTCGAGAGGAAGACTCGTAGTAGAAACCTACACTTAACCAGCCCACATTCAGAAAGAAGAACAGGCAGATCTGAAACAAATTCCATTCGCCAGAAACTCACCACAAAGCTGACTGGCCAAATCCGTGAAATTCGACAGAAGACGGATGAGAGAATACCGCCTCTCTTCGAAACAGCGTCCCGCTGCTGAAAGAACAAGTACAGACCGGGTTACAGCAGCCACATCAGGCCCATCTAGCAGTTACGCTGCAAGTCAGTCTAGGTTTGGTAAAGTGACTCTGGGCGTTCAGATTGTCATGCCGCTATACAAGTTCACTAACCAGCCCAATTACCAGCTCAGTTTCACTAACCAGCCCAATTACCAGCTCAGTTTCACTAACCAGCCCAATTATCAGCTCAGTTTCACTAACCAGCCCCATTATCAGCTCAGTTTCACTAACCAGCCCCATTATCAGCTCAGTTTCACTAACCAGCCCCATTATCAGCTCAGTTTCACTAACCAGCCCCATTATCAGCTCAGTTTCACTAACCAGCCCCATTATCAGCTCAGTTTCACTAACCAGCCCCATTATCAGCTCAGTTTCACAAACCAGCCCAATTATCAGCTCAGTTTCACAAACCAGCCCCATTATCAGCTCAGTTTCACTAACCAGCCCCATTATCAGCTCAGTTTCACTAACCAGCCCCATTATCAGCTCAGTTTCACTAACCAGCCCAATTATCAGCTCAGTTTCACAAACCAGCCCAATTATCAGCTCAGTTTCACTAACCAGCCCAATTATCAGCTCAGTTTCACTGTTCAAAGTACAGTAAAACAGAAAAGCTGTAAGCAACCAGCTAAGCAAGGCGAACACGGAAGGGCACCAAACTTGCCTGTTGAACCTCGATGCTCTCAGCCTCAATGTTAACGCTGCACTGGGAGGCCATTGTGATCTTGCTACCTTCGCCAAGGTGCTGCTTAGCGCTTCACATGTAGCGTTGTGACGATGAAGCTCAACCAATCATAAACTCCGGAGCTTTAACCAATCAGTCGCGACCAATCACAAACGTCGTGCTGTGCAAGTGCTGGTACTTAGCCAATCATAGATCGAGTTGCCTCACTTCCCTCACTAATTAATCACAAAAGCGAGTCATATTTTAGAGCACCAGTCCTGCCGAACGTGGCTATTAGCAACTAAATTATCTGAGTGTATTAGATAAAAATATATAATAAATAAAAGAGTAAAATAAATAAATAAATTACATGGTGCCGTATATGCGTAATTTATTAGGTGTTTTCTTTCTATCATGGGCCCCACAGCTGCTTATACAGCTTATTGCAGGAAACAGCAACAGAAAAAGCTACTCTTTAACTCACAACCCAGACTCGGAATAAGTAACGGCACTAACGGATTTTTTTCAGCTAAAGTCAGATTTGAGTAGGATGAACTGAAGTTAATTAATAAAAAGTGAGATTAAAAGAAAACAAGAAAATTAAGTTGCGATCTCAGGACAACACTATTTACATATTGCTTTTTGGGAATGCCTTATAAAACAGTATTTACAATCTACGAAAATAGTTACATTAATTATTGCATACCTTCTACACCATTTTAACATATTGTGAACCGACAGAAATCCTTCCAGCACCTTTTACATTCGCGTATTATTGTTTGTTTGTTTTATTTAAATGAAACAGTTGGACGGAAGCTGTGCTCTATATGAATCACCAGGTTTTTAATGAGGAAGCCACTTGTTTGCGCGTCTTTGTGATCCGGCAGCAGAGCCACACATGGTCTGGGCTTCCGCCGAGGCGCGCGCCCACTGGCTCGTCTCGCGTGCGTAAGCAGGAGAGTGGAGGGTCGTGGAGGGTCGTGGAGGAGCGGGTATAAAACACGGCGGCCCCTCATTCTTACAAACAGATTATCACACGAGATCTGAGGAAACATGAACAAGCCCGTCTCGCGCACCATCAGCGCCGGCTGCTCTCCTCTCAGTCGCTCTGCCGAGAGCGCGCGTGCGCCGCCCAGCGGCTTCGAGTTTGTGCGCCGTCACAGCGCGGCGGGACTGCGCGCGCTCGCCTGGACCACACCGGGCGCTTTCTCGTGCTCCGTGGGCTCAGAAGGACGATCGAGCCGGGACAGCCTGCGGGGTATAGTGGTGACCCCAGACAGCATCCCACAGTTTACCATCCCCAGGCTTGCGGTGGAGGACGTGCACAGGTGCAAAGAGTGGCGGGACGGAGCCTGGGGCAGCACAGAGGAACTGGCCGGGTCACCTCACCTACATTCACCATCTTCCTCACTTTCTTCATCAGCTTCGTCTTCGTCCTCACCCTACAACTCATCCCCTGCACTCGGACGTAAGGCCCACCGGTGCGTCTCGGACCCTGACACCATCAAGAAGACGTTTCTGCAGCGTGAGAGCTCCATCCCTTGTTCTCTGATAGAAGGTGAACACTGCCACGATCCCACCACCAGGGCAGCTCTGTCCTTGCCACACCTGCCCAAAGTCACCACCCCGTACGGCTTCATCACCCTCAGCCAGAGTCCTCAGATGGCCAACGAGGAGGAGCTCTTCTTCCAGGCGGGACACCGCCGCTGGGCCAAGGACGAGGAGAACATGTTCCTGATGAACACAAAACTGGAGACCAGAAGGAATTCCTCTGGCAAGACGCTCCCAATCTATGTGTACGCAAATGCACCCAAGAAGCAGTCCTCAGCCAAGGGGAACAACCACTGGGAGACCATGGGATGTTCAAGTTCTTCCCCTCCTACAACCACACAGACACCCACCAGCAGACGCAAACGCAGCCTTTGGGATGTCCTGCGTAAACATCTCACCAGCCAGAAGAACACCAAGTGGGATGGGTCCACCTGAACAAACCACAAAATGAACAATACACATTTAAAATGACTTTATTTTTGTAACAATGACTTTGTTGACTGTGCCTTGTTCATATCACTGTGATACTATGGAGAAATATTAATAATAATATATGATATATTACTAAAGCTGCCTTCTGTGTGATGTGAATATGTTTCTTATACACCATAATCAATAACAATAATTCAGTTCTTATGGATTTATCTTACTCTTTCTATAACTATGCTACTGATAAATGGGTGATAAAAGAAACTGCAGTGATAGGAACAGTTTTAGAAACCCAATAAATTGATCAGTAGATTTCAAGCAATTGGATTTATGATTGCTGTCCAAAGAAAAACAAGTATCTCTGATTTTGTCAATATTTATTTTCTACATCATTTGAACACAACAGCTGCCAGTAGACCAATAGAACTGTTTGAAAATAGGAAAAAAGACATTGAAAGTTAAGAATGCTTTTTTTGCCTCTCCTGTAAAGTTGCCAGTTTTTCTATGACAATTTACTGCATTATGTAAGGTTAAGATAAAGTATTCCTTTAAGGGTTATAAATGCCAGTAACAGTCAAAGGGCCCCTTTCATTTAGTTTTTATTTTTCAGCAGATATGATTAGACATATGAGGATCCACTTACTATTATATTATATTAGAAGAAAGAGGAAAGCCAAAGAAAAACAAGCTAAAGTAGAGTTTAAAAAGTATGAAGATACAAAACAAATAGGACTCCTAATCGCGCAAAAACTTGCAGACCACCAAAACTGTCACATAAACAGAACTTAAAGCTTTCCTTTTTCAGACAATATCAAATTTTAATCTTTCTTCAGAATCCTCAGGTGATTCTGTCCATCCGGATCCCGGAAGAAGTGTATATAGACGAGAAGAAGTCGTTAATGAGAATCTGAAATGAAATCTGCAAATTAAAAAAGAAGTTACTGATGTTTCCAAAACAACAGACGGACCACCTCAGAACGCAGACATCAGCATCACCGGATGGGATTACTAAGATCATCAGAAGCTACAGTTAGGAGCCATTAAATTCATGAGGAGTGGTCTCTGACATTTTCGGTGCTCTGTAAATCCTAGACCTGTGTTTAATGTTGTGTTTGCGAGTGCCTTTAACATGTGCTGGTTATATGAGGGAAGACTGACTGAGGGAGGAGAAAAGAAACTTATTCTGGAGTTCTGTGTGGTTACTGTCTGTAGCAAGATGTAACTGTGGTAAGACTATTAAAGGACTGAGGAACAGAGAGGAGACGAAGTGGTGGTGCAGATCGTGAGAATATTGTCACTGAAAACAGAAAGATGTGAATATAAAGGGGCTAGTTTGGAGGGCCGGGCATATACATCCCCTGAAACTTCCATAACTCAAATCAGAATGTAGTGCCCCTCATTAAACTTCATCAATAAATACAAATAAAATCTCAGAGAGATAAATGTACAGAGTAGTTCAATATACTTTTTGGTACAAACCATGGAACCAGTTTAAATTCACTTGTAATTACAGCTTGTACTTCCGCATGCACCATTAGACAGTGATAGGGGAGAGACAGGAAACGAATGGCCTCATTGAATTTAAATTGGGGCTCTAGAAGGCTTCTTCTTTGCAGAAGGATTAAGGGAGGTTGGGACCAGACACTCGGAGAGCAGTAGAGAATGTGAAGGACGGAATTTTTATCCCAAACCAGTTTTACTTCATTTTGTGAAGCTATTAGATGATTTCAAATCAGTTAAGTCGTTTAAAGTTGCATTTAAAAGCTGTAAAAACTGCTACAACTGTTCTGACAGTTGTGGGGGAGACTGGGGCACCTTGTCACATGGGCAAGTCATTGCACTTTCTAATATAAATAGATGTTACTTAAAAGTGGGGTAGCAGCTGAAGTGAGTGCAGATTTACAATATCCACATTCTTAATGAATGTGGAACAAAAACTTGCTTAGAAGCTTCACCAATTATGCATTTGTACTTATCTCTGTTGTACTCTCAATAATGTCCTGCACAAAGTTACCTTTACATTACAGCAAACACCTCTCTCAGTCATTTCGAGGCAAGTTGTCAAACATGAAAAACTGCTAGTACCACTGAAAAGAGGCACTTTGGGATGGGAACAAATCTAAAATACCTAAAAAAGAAAAAGAAAAGAAAGGAAAGAAAAACTCCAGATAAAGATGAGTGGCTGTGACTTGTGTGCATGAAGCCAATCTTTATCAGTCGTCCAAAAGAATGAGCCATGGTTTCAGTGGGCTCATTAAGTGGCCAGGATATTTTTGTGTAATGCTGAAAATGAGTCAAGCCTGAGATCAGATAACCTGGAGCCAGCTTAATCTAGCTTTTCTACTTTCTTCATTTTATAAAGTAAAACAATTAAATCTCGTCACACGTGCACACTTACTATTTAACTGCCAATAAGTGTGTACTGAAATAAGATATCAGGTTTTTAAGATTTTTTAATTGTATTTACAGAAATTCAATGTATGATAGTGACTTGGAGATCGTTATTTGTTCCCAGGCGTGATTGTGAGTGTGAACGTATACATCATCACTGTACACACGGCAGCTGTCCTTTACACTGCACTAAGATTTTATGATGAATTGACCAACTAAACTACTGCAGCTTTAATGTCTTGACCATATTATGATTATATTATGGTTGAAGAATGCAGGACAGGGAGCAACAGATGTATCTGTTTTAGTCCATTAATAAGGCCTGTTCGTGCACCTAGTATAAAGCTGCTGACGTGAGCATGCATGTGTGAGTCAGGGACGCCCTGTGTTGGGGAGCAGGTGAAGGATGTATCAACAAGCCCTTAAAGGCCTAATGAGGGTCCACCTCATAGCTCTTTAAAGCTCTCCTTGTCTCTTTCCCTTTCTTTTTCTCTCTTCTTTTGATTTTGATGCGTCATTGAAAGCGACACCCTGAATTCACTCAACTTACAAGATGCGATCCTGTCGGCACTTAGGCCAGCATTAAAACAGCCCAGAGCAAGTGTTCGTCTTTTGATCTACACTCCGTACTTGATATTATGGACATTCAAATGATAATGTTTGCACCTTTTTACAAAAGCCTTTCTAAAACACAGCTAAAACATGCAAAGTGCAAAGCTCGCTGATTCAGCTTCTGCGCTAGATACACCCACTGGCCACTTTATTAGACACGCCCACCTAATTGCACAGTTGACAGGGGGGATGATAAATTGTGCATGAACAGATGGGCTGTAGTCATTCAATTGCAAATCTACAAAGTGCATGTATTGCTTTTTTTCTGGCCAATGAGTGCTGGTATAAGGCACAGACGGGTGATAATATAAAGGAAGCTGTGCCGCCACGAGCCATCAGAACAGCTTCAGCACACCTTGGCACAGATTCTACTGCAGGGACGGCAGATGGGCCCTCAATTGGTGTTTTAATAATGCTGGTGGAGAGTGCTGTCAGTCATGTAAGCTCTAACTCTCCCATTGGTGCTCAACTTGGTTGAGATCCAGTGACATCAAAAGCCAAAGTACATATGTGTTAATGTCAGTGGGACCGGACACATCATCAAGAGCAAGGGAGAGTGTTTTAGAGCACTACACCTCAGTATGCTAGCAACAAACGGATTACTATGCATATCCTCACTTAAGTTTTAGTTTAATGACAGTAGAGCTACCTGTGTTCTACAAGCTGGTTGGTGCTTTGGTGATCTTGAGAGAGGGGAAACAGCAGCTAGAAATTAAACTGTTGGAAGAAAAGAACAAAATAAACAATAAACTGTAACTAATTGCATACTTACTATGGTTATACATACTTATTTTGGTTAATGTATAGATAATGGAACAGCGCATGGGAGGTTAAACTGGGATTCTTTTAGCTGGCTCAAGTGAGTCCGTGGGTGTTACCGTCTGGGGGCCTTGTTAGTTCCAGATGGGTAAATGTGACTGTTGATTGAAGAGCCAGTATAGTTACTGTAGCAAATAATCCTTAAATGAATAAAGAAAAACAAAGTTTGATGCTGATGGGCTTTAACATTAGCACCCCTGGCAAAAGCCAGACGGGTCCTTTGCAGATACCCTTGATATCGGCTGTGGGTTTTATGGGGTGTTTCTTCGTCTTTGTGTTTCAGTTGTCAGACTTGTCAGTCAAACAAGGGCTGACAAAGACAGCTAGCTATCTTGCTAAGGTGAAGCTAACTACAGCAAGAAACGCCCTATAAAACTCAGTGTTTATCAAGAAGTTTGGTACTTGCCAGTGGTTGCTAACATTAGCGAAATTAGCTATCTAGCCAATGTTAGAGCCCAGTGATGTTTTTCTTCATTTATTTAAGAATTGTAACTTACTTTAGTCTGAAGCCACTTCCTGTTCTCTTTCTTATTACCTGGAAAGCCATATAATGATAACCAAGTTATTGGGGGTGGGGGGACTTAACAAAGAAGACAGAATTGCAGCATGCTGAAAAGACAGAACCTTAGCAGATCACTAGGTGTTTAGACCTGAACATGTTAACAAGCGGATTGGAGCTAAAAGAATCCAGACACTTTTTAACCCACAAATAAACAAGCGACTGTGAAAAGGTTCACAAGCTCTTCGATTATCATTTGTTTTGGTGGTCTGCTGGCACGTTTGCCCCCGGAAATGACTATTTATGGTTATTGTTCTGAATGCGAGTTCTTTCACTCTATCGCTCTACAGACAATTAACAATTTCTCTGATCAGTTGAGTCAGCGTGACATCAGTAACTAAGGTTTAGGGCAGTAAGACATGTGGGAGACAGCAGGGCAAGCTGACTCATTCTCTTCTGAACGCAGATAGCCTCTTCAGCGCCCAGCTAATTACACACATACGCACTCCATCCACTGAAGAACTCACTGATCCAGTCCAATGACGTAAATCTGCCGCACTTCAGTAATGTTTGCTTATAGATGAGCCAGTGTGTGGGTTTCTGTTTGGAGGTGTCTTGTACTGATAAACAACAATATTTGCAACTCGTTCAAAAGTTTGGAATCTCTTGTTATATTGTTATATAGTCATTGCTTTTGCCAGTGTTTTTTTCCTTTGGATTGTATTTTGGTAAAATACAGAAAAACTGCAACAAGCCACATATATCCACATATATGTACAATTGATAGATTGTCATCATCCAAAAAACAAAGCGTATCTTTTTTTTTTTTTCAATTTTTATTTTTCTACATTTGTCACAGCAGCTGGCTTTGACATTGTGTGAAAATGTATTGATGATTGATTAAAATTGCTAAGAACATCTTTTTACCTTACTTTTAACTCACACTGAAAGTAGAAAAGGTTTAAACTGCATTCCAAAACTAACTTTTTGTAACAACAATTCTGATATTTAGATTTGGACATTTGCAGGATTATTATGAGTTACTTGAATTAATAGAGATGGCAACAAGCTAACTACATACAAAACATTATTTATTGGGTACTTTTTACTGAGATGGGTCTGTCCCAAATAAATCTGTAATAAAATTACATGTAATAATAAAAAAATACTTAGAAGAAATACTTAGAAATTCTTAGAAAATAAAGTTAAACATGAGTTTAATTTAAAATGGAAAAAAGTAATACAAAAAAATACACAGCATAGTATTATCAAATCAAAAGGATTTGACTGTAATATATCCAAGTCACAGATTTAGAATTTTTGTCAGAATCATCTAGTACAGTTCAGAGGGCTGCAACATTTTTCTATAGATTTTTGTACAAAATATCTATGCATTTGTCTATGAGTTTAACATAAATTACTTTCAATGAATGAAAAAGTGATAATGTATCTTGTTGCTTGCTAATGCACTAATCACAGTGCAGGTTGGATAGGATAAAACAGTTACCACCTATGAGAGCAATAAAATGAAGATGAAAGACGGCTGAGCTGTCTGTGTAATGATTATGGAAGTTAACTGATATTGCTAATGAATGAGATTTTTCTTTTTTTGTGAACAACTGTTTTTATTTTAACATGGATGAAGAGTGATCATATCCATGAGAGAGAGAAAAAAAAAAAATAACAATAACAAATAAAAGAAATGACATAAGTATAGAACAGCCCCCATTCCCCCTGCTCACCAGAGCCTCCCACCCCAGAATGAATGAGATTTTTCTGTAAGTTATGGATGTACAATGTCCAGTGGTATCAGTATCTATATGAAGGGCCCAAAAAAAGATTTAACCCCTAAACCACAGGTCCTAACATGAATGTCTCTCCTGGCTACACATAGTTACACCACTGGGTAACTGCTTAAAAAATTAGAAATCAAATACGACAGATATAGGTACTTGATAATAGCACATGGCATATCAGCCATATCCAAGATATGTTTTATCTATGATTGGGCCATAAAAGCTCACAATTTACAATCGAGTGTAAAAATCTTAAATCCTAAAATAATTATAAAAAATAAAAAAAATAAAAATAATAATAAAAAATAATAATAATAATAAAAAATACAGTTATCCATTACAGCACAAAAATCATCTGTTTGGAATATTAAATTATCAGTATATTAATATAAATATTAATATTTTATGTATTATTGTTATGCCAGAAAAACTACTAAATGTGGCACAGTAGTGTCCTTAATACTCACATCAGTCCAGCAGTTAATACTCACATCAGTCACATCAGTTAATACTCACATCAGTCCAGTCCAACTGCGAACTAATGCTGATTGTAAACGCTCCCTTGCAGCTCCTCTAAACCCCATCACTTCATCCCACTGTCCAGTTGAGACACAGCAGAAACAAAATCGAGTTCCCTCTGAAACTTCATTCATCTGAAAGAATCTATCTTTCTGTCACTCTTGACAAGAGTCACTCAGTTTCACTCATTCAGATCTGCCGGTGATTTAGCCTTGTTGATAAGCTAACATTAGCCTCTTTAAAACAAGGATATAAACTAAAAGGACCTGAGGTTAGCAGCTCTGTGTGTCAGTGAGCTGAACCTTCTTGGTTGCATGTAAAGCTGTTTACGCCCCGCTAACGCTAGCTGCTGGTGCTGATCACGAGCAGCTAGCGTTAGCATGGCCTAAGCAGCTTTACTGCTTTATTTAGATATCTAATTACTAATGCTGACATCTAGCTGCTAGTGCTGACCTCTAGTTGCTAGAGTTGACATCTAGCTACTTGTGCTGACCTCTAGCTAGGATTCTGTACAGTGCTGTACAAAACTTAGCTGCGACCTAGTGCCCCCACATATTTTTGTGTGTAGGTGGTCTTCACATTTAAAAGTAAATCAGAATTGTAATGTTTAGCTACATTCTGCATTTATTAAATGTACAAAAATCATTATCATTTAGAGTCTCTGAATATTAATCCTAGCCTTTCTCAGTTAGGCCAGCATTTAGGCCAACATAAATAGAACTATTTATGTTTTACTTGGTTTTTAACATGTTAACCTCAGCATATGAACAGAAACTGTGCACAAGATTTTGTTGAAACTGTGCCACAGTTACATATATTCTCTGTGTACGTTATCTTATTTTCACTTATAAGCTAACCATGTCTTTTGATCAGGACTGTTCAAACCTTTGCACACAACTGTTGCTTTTTTTCAAATGCTGTATAAAAATAAATCTTGTACTGAGTGTACTTAAAGGTTTAAACAGGAAATGAAATAAACAAAGGATGATCTCTGACTTTTGCAAAACATAGAAGATAACATAAAGATAAAGAAGATAATATATGAAGCTCAGTGTCAGTCATGTAGCTTTTCTTGATAATTCAATATTTGCAGCATTTAGTGCCATAAAAGTCATGGATAGACATGGACACACAGACAGTAGGTTCAATTCTTTAAAAGGCTCTAGATGTTGTTGGGTTTGTTTATCAGTTATGCAAGTCAGAAGCACTTCAGCGAGAGATCTGGAGATGTGTTCCGGGTTTCAGAAGTTTGAGGTTACAGCAAACTAGAGACGCGCAGTAAGACACAAGTGTTCCGCTTCCAACCTCAGAAAGATACAAAGTGAGATAACAGCAAGAAAGCATGTGAGAGAGAGAAAGAGAAAGAGTGAGAGAGAGAGAGAGCGAGACTATGAATTGACACATGGGAAGTACAGCCCTACAGGAACTGCCGTTTGGAGAAGTGAGTTCGTTCACACTTAGACATTCTGACGGAGGCTGGTGAACCACTCTAGCTGTAAAGTTCTCAAAAATGGACTACACTCTCCAAGGAGCACCAGCAGACAGGAAGCCACCTGCACTACCCATCAAACAGCGCAGGTAAACTTACGGCATCTCCTTGCTGTCTGACAACACACGTGCCAGACAATACAACGTAGTTACAGCTGTACTGCAGATACTAGGTCATATAACAGTTGACAACTCTATATGAAAAATACAATAGCCTGCGTAGTCATTTAGCATCAGCAAAGATGCAATATGCTATGAACAATGTGAACTATGTCTGGTGAACTATGATGGTTATTTAGTAAATCAGAATTCTAAAGAGGCCAAACAAACACATTCTGAAATACTATATACTGAAATACTTGGTTACGTCACATATATTTAGCACGGTGCAAAAGTCAGAGGACGCACATTCATTCATTCATTGAATTTCCAATGAAATTGCTAGTGGTGTGTTTTTTAGTGTCAGAATAGCAGGAAATATATGTTTTAATAAAATATCAACAACAGATTTATTTTTTCAGTATTTGGTGTGTACCCTTTTTGCCACTATTACTGCTTCCATCCCTTTCAGGAGACCCACAGTTGTGCTGTGAGGTATTTCAGCTCATTTATGCTGAAAATCTGTGTTTATGGTTACAGGAATCTTTTCTGAAGTTTTCAGTAGGGGCTTAGCTGATGATGGAGCAACGTGACCAGATACTCACACACATAAAGTGCATCTTTTAGATCATTAGATGACTACACTTATACACACATTTATTTAACCTTTTCGCCCACAACCCAGTAAAATCCTGGAGAATAAGAATTAAGTAGCCTGTTTCACTTGGGAATATGTCATGTTAGGACATATTTTGTAAACATTTTTAGTCATTTTATAATTTATTTCTCACAGGTTCAATGGAAATGTTGATGGCAGGTTAATAGCACTTAGAGCTGTAACTTTAAGACTGGAAGAATGGAGTAAAGTGTCAATAGAGTACATACATACAGAGTGTATACATTTTATTTTGCTTAATTGGATAATTTTATTACATATAGTATATTTGATATACTTGTGTCTTTCCTTTGGGTACTCTGGTTTCCTCCCACACGTCCAAACACATGCGTGTTAGGTTCATCGGTTACTCTAAATTGCTCGTAGGAATGTGTGCATGAGTGAATGTTGGCCATGCCATGGACTGGCGAATGGTTCATGGTGTACCCCGCCTTCGCCTGATAACGCTGGGATTGGCTCCAGCCCCCCGTGACCCCGACTAGCGGGATAAAGCGGAAGATAATGGATTGATGAATAAACACAAGGGAGGCCTATGACTCTTGCAGATGACTGTACATAGTGGTATCCAGCAGGCTCTGTTTCCTACTATAGGGAGAGCAGCAGGAGCATTTATAATTATATATATATATATATATATATATATATATATATATATATATATATATATATATATATATATATATATATATGTGTGTGTGTTTTACTGAGTAAGTCATGTTTAATTGAATTATTATGACAGCCCTATAGCATGCCAAACTAAATAGCCTGTGTATGTGCAGGAGTCTTTCCTCCAGTTCAAGTTCTGCTGCAGATCTACAGTTGGAGGGGATCTTGAATGCTCCTGGCTCGTCTCCTCTTGCCTCACCCTTTACTGATGTGTTTGCAGCCCCCACTGATTGCAATGCTGCTCAGTGCCCGATCCATCACCACTATGGTAAGTGGGTACATTTGTAACACACTGAAGCTTATCAATGACACTTCTTGAAAGCAAACCTTGACAGTAACGTGACTTAGCTGACAAGGTGACAAAAACATGACTGAAGATATCGTTATGTGCTCTAGTTTTGTATGCACCTTTTTGATCCTGCTTCTGGTTTTTTTTTTCTGTTGAATAAGGGGAAGTAATATCCGAAACCAAACCTGTGAACCACCTGACAGCTCAACCGCAGTTTTGTGTGCCATGTTCTCAGCAAATGTCAAAACCTCCCTTGCATGGTGTGCTAGATCATAGCTAGGTTATGACACAGGTGGGAGCATCTACAAGATATCTTTGCAGGGTGAAGTAGTAGCTGATGTTCAGTTTTCTTTATTAGGTATTAGATATCTTGTATATGTCATGCCCACTTTATCAGGGCCACTTACCATATCGGGGTATTTTATAGTTGTTACAATGAAGAGAATTACAAAAACAGGCTGGTCTGAGTCTCCTTGGATTTTCGAATACAACACTCTCTAGAATTTACTCAGAATCACACCATAAAGAAACAATGTACAGATATAAACATCAAAGAACAATGTTCAGACTGTAAGGCTGTGGTAACTCAGATAACCACTCTGTACAATTGTGTTGAGCAGAAAACCATCTCTGAATGCACAACCTGTCAAATCTTGAGATGGATGGGCTACAACAGCAGCACAGCAGCCAAAAACAGAAAGCTGAGGCTGCAGTAGTCACAGGCTCACCAGTTGAAGATATATATTGCATACTGAACTGTCAGCAGTCCAGGCTGGTGGAGGTGGTGTAATGGTGTGAGAAATGTTTTCTTGGGACCAATCAGTCATGGCTTGAATGATACAGCCTTGTTGCTGACCGTGTATATCCTTTCATGGCCACAATTTACCATCTTCTAATGGCTACTTTAAGCATTATAGTGCATCATGTCACAAAACAAAAGTGTTTTTAAACTGTTTTCATTAACATCACACAGAGTTTAGTGCTATTACCAATCAAATAGAACATCTTGGGGATGTGCTAGAATGAGAAATGGGAGAGAACAAAGCGAGGCTCTATTACTATTACAGGGACTGTTAGTATAGTGTTCTGAATAAAGCACTTTGTGAGTGTAGTTTTCAGTCAAAATAGCCGAATTAGTACAAGATATTACATTTCCCGCAGCAGCGCTATGGGTCTGGAAGGATGTATAGATGTCAAAAAGTTGTTACTGAGAAAAGGAATGAACAGAAAAGTAAAATATAATTTGCTTATTTAAGAAGCTGCTGATATTCACAGAACAATAGACCGTGCACTCCAGAGTCCAGAGATTAACATCACTGAATGCGTTTTATATTATTTTGGAAAAGCAGAAAAAACAACTGAAGACTTCTAAAAATAACTGAATCTATAATAAAGGCAAAAATTATTTTCTCTTAAATATTTCTGCTTTGCTGGAAAAATAAATTGCACTTAATGGCTGAAGTAACTAGAAATTAAGCAAATGAAGGGTGGTCTCTGACATGAGCATATAAGTGGGCCTGATACAAGAGCTGATGAGTATAGATACGGAGTAACTTATAAAGTGACCTAATAAAGTAACAAAGATACAGACCTACATAGTCAGGTAAAAAAATCTGTAAAAAAAACCTTCTAATGATGCATTTTGCAAACAAAGACAAGGATGCTAAATATCTAATGCTAACATTACTGTTATGAATACCATTTCTTTATTTATTTATTATGTCTATATATATATATTTATCTATGTGGGTGGATTTCTTTATGGCAAAGGGAGGACTTCCTATGTGTGTGTGATATATTCGTGCAATGCATGCTGGGTATTGTAGTGAGAAAACAGTGATGGATGAAAAATTTTTATAATCTGCCTGATTTGTTTTCAAGAAAATCCAGGCTATCACCTGGAGAGATTCTTCTCAGACCAAACCCCTCCCCCGATTCCCAAGAAGAGGCTGGCACGGACCTTATCACTGCCCGCAGAGCCTCTGGTCCCTCGTGCCCAGCAGTTCATGAGGACCCACTGCTTTGAAAGTCCACCTTGCACAGTTAAAGACCCACCACTGGAACATGCGGAGGAGGATAGGAAAGAGGATATCTTTAAGGCCCACTGCCTCAACCAGTTAACCTTTGACACCCCTGATCAGCATCTTCCAGGTTTTTTCAGCAGCTTCTGTCACCAGGAGCAAGTGTACGTGGGCATCCAGAATCGGTACCTTGAGTTTGTGAGGGACGCTGTGAAGCGTCTGGAAGCACAGGTCCTCCTAGAAGAACGGGAGGTCGAGTGGGTAAGGACACTCCAGCCTCACGACTTTGTGATATGTGAGAATATTCAGCCTGAGAAGATAGAGCAAGATGTTTTCTTCATGGTGCACATCCCTATGGTTCCTGAGGGCTCTTTCTCTGCAAAGGTGAGGCAAAAGATTTACATCAGTGCTTTTTATCATTAACAAATGTAGTCAGTTACTGTCAAACACTGCGCCGAGTGGGAACATTAGGAATGTTAGTTGCAAACAAAAAACTACACAAAAAATATGAATATGAAGGCTTGATACTGTGTGCAAGGATGCTTAGGGCATAGAAGATTAAAAGCTTTGCTGTAAACAGAAAGTTTCCCATGTTGTACCCCTAGACCACAGACAGCACTTACACCCTTATAAGGCAGCCCGCTGTCAGAGGACTAAAACCTCATTGACCCACACTTCCTTTTTTTTACCAGGTGTTGTGCAATGCCACTAACGACTTACTGAGTGTGCCCTCTAAATAAAAAGATACTTTTATGTACTAAGACAAGCCAATGTACATGATGTAACTTGAAAGTTGGGCAATCTTTTGAGAACTACAAGCACTTTTGGGCGAGTACTTGAGGATAAGCTGTTTGAATTATTTCGATAATAGTCAATTCAGAAGAAATGCAGATCATTATCATTACTCTAGGAAGTCACACCCAGAATGCCACAGTGTGACATTCAAATATTTTCAGATAAGTCCAAATGCTCACAGAAATTGTAATTTGTTGTAGTCTGGTATAGTCTTGCAAGTAGCAATGCAGCTTAGGTTTTGGTAACTAGAGCTCATCAGGCAATTCAAAAGCTCAAAACATTAAAATGACTAAAACGTAATGTTTTCCTTTTTTGGGGTATACAATCAATGAAGTCTGGTTGAAATTTAAATGCTTTTAAGGATTTTAGCAATGTTTATGAGACCAACTTCTCTAAACTGCAACACAGTAGCATTGAAATAAGGTCAATTTGTTCAACGCTGTAAGGCTACTTAATTAATTAATTAATTAATCTACTGTTTTGCATTTTTATCTCATTGCCACAACACAGTCAAAAGCGTCTGCATATCATGTTGCAGAGACATCTGTCGAGTTGACATGCTAACCAGCTAACATGCTAACTAGCTAGGCCCAGCTCATGCCATCTTGTAATATTACAAAGTACCTCCAGTGTCGTTTGTGAGTCACTCAGTGCATTTACATACCCTTAATAATCAGATAACAGCAGAAAATCACATTTTGTCAGTAATCCGATCAATAGGGAAACTCCGGGTCTGCATCAGTCCAGTAATAATCGGATTTCAGCTTTGCAGCCAGACAAACTCACAGAATAAGATGTGATGTAAACATAATGTGTAAAACTCAAACTTCATGCTGCAGTATTTTATTTTAAATATCAAGTAATTTTACCTGAAAATATGAACATGTGCCATCTAAAATCCTTCATTGATTTTAGTGCCATGTTATGGTTGCTGTGTTAAATGCTGTTTGCTTCTTTCTGGTACTGCGGTCTGTTTTTGCACGTGCACACTAAGAAATGTGAACAGAACCAAAACATATACAGGCATTAAGAAATCTCAATACAGCTCCAAATCCAGGATGTCTTCATTAGACTTCTAGGCCTTAATCCAACCTCTAAATAGCATGCTGTTTACACGACCAACCGAATAATCAAACAACGGCAGAAATCTATGATTGTGTTATTAAGTACATGTAAACACACTCATTGTAGCATCGCGTTGAATCAGTCCAACATGAGAGGATGAAGAAGTAGCAAAAAATAGCTAAAGCTTAAACTTAAAAAATTGAGTGTGCTGTGAATTAAATGCTAGTTTAGGCCTGGAATGAACAGGCCTGTTGCATATGAACTTGTTTAAGTGTAAAGTGGTAAAGAGTACTCAAATGTGTCTACACTTTCTCATCTCAGGTCAGCAGAACTTTCTCAGAGCTTCTGCTGCATCATCCCAATATTGAGGAAACTTTGGCCCACTTTTTACCATGCACAGGAGTGGCACATGACAGACAACAGCTCTCAAAATTATCGACTGTAACAGAAGCATCAGAATCATCACATGAGGGCAGTGCTGAGCTAAACCAGGAATCTGACGCCATCACCAAGGGGGACACAGTCTTATCATTCCTGGAAAGAGGCCACACAGTCACTATTGTGAGGGATTTTCCTTGGGGAACACTGGAGGACTTTGTCCAGGAGGGAATTTCTCTGCACTGTTCGCAGCCTGATGTATACGAGAGGCAGCTTTGTCTGCTGATTCTCCAGCTGGTTCTGGGCTTGCAGCACCTAGAAAGTCATGATGTTAAGCAATTGGAACTGACACCCCAAAGAATTCTGCTGGTCTGGTTGCACACCAAGAACAAGAGGTCCAAGGAGAAGCTTGAAGCCATTGTAGACTGGAAGGAAATTAGGAAAAGGAGTTGCACAGATAATCCTGAGTCTAAAAGTACTATTCAGGGTGACATTCTACATGAGAGCAGGAGTGTGAAAAGAGTTCATATGTTGTGGGAGAAGTGCGGCACTCCTCGTGTTGTGATTAGCCTCGCCAATGTCCGAGCCGAAGCTTTTCAAGAAGAATCAAACAATGGGTTCCGACTAGGAGCTCTGTTTAAGTATTGCCTGCCCCAGTGTAGGGATCAAAATACTCCATACACACCTGGCCTGCTTCACCTGATCAGCCAGCTAAATGGTGAGAACCCAGGCCTTCAAATGGCTGAAATAGCAGGTGTTCTTCAGGCCCTGTTGTGGGGCCCTCGAGCTGGACTCTTTGAGAGAAACCAACCAAACACAACTGTGCTTTACAACTGGCTGATGGTGAAGCGCTCGCTGCTGATGTTGAAACTGGCTGAAAAGGGACTGTTCTTAAATCAGGATGATTTGGACTGGGAGGAGTATCTGTGCCTGCAGTATATCGCTCTCACAGAGCCTGAGACAGTCCTTAAGACAACTGCACTTTTGGGCCTGTACAACAATGTAAGGCTGGTTTAAGTGCAAAGAGAAACAGTGCACAATCCAACTTTTTTTTTTGTTTTGTTTTAAAGCTAATGGGGATTGAAGCTTGAGGGAAATATGACACCCATTACATCTGCCTTAGTCTAATCTTCATTCGCAAGTTTATTTGCTGTGTACTAGAAAGAATATAAAATGTCAATTAGCAAAGATCATCTTATCAAATACGGCTTGCTTTTCGAACAATGTAAACAAAAAGGAAAGGAGAAAGTCAAAAAAATAAAAATAAGTGAGCTCCAAAATCTTTCTAATGTGGGAAAGCAAATGCCTCTCTGTCATAGTTGCACATATTACTTTAAATAGGGAAACTAAAAAAAGAAGAAAACTAAAAGAAATCAGCTGCTGCTGATATTCCTTAAACAACAGCCCATCACCCCAGAAACCATTAGCATTATTGAACCTATTTGAGATTTCTTGGATCCAAAGAAAACCTTGTTTACACAAAGCATAAGAAACATCCTGACAGATTTCTTTGAAATCTCAAATAGTGTCCCAAAAAGACTGGAAAGTGTAGTAAAGTGTAAAGACATTAATTATTTAGTGATATTTGCTCATTGCTTACTGTTTTTTAAGCTTCTTTCCTCTCATAATAAATGACCACTGTGACAGGAAATCAAAACTGTTTTTTAAAGTTCATGCTTAGGCTTAATCGGTCACCTAACTGAGCCACACTCTCTAAAGCATCAAAGGAGCAATATACAAGAAGCCAACTGTGCAATTCAAACACCAGTACCTGCTCCCTTCATTTACATACCAGTCTAGAAGAATCGTTCCGAGTTCAGCATCAAACTTCATCCCTTTACCGGTCTACAGTCGTCCCCAGTTGTGGAAAGCAACGCCACTGGTATGTTTGTTTTGTTTTTATTTTTAAATAAAATGTGTGTAGTCACCAAAAGCAGGCCAAACTAGCACTACACTCCCCCACCATCACCTCCTCCGGTACTACAAGACAAGAAAGGCCAGGGCTAGCTGGTTATTGTGCTGAATTCAGTAGATATCTCAGCACCACAATAAAGAGGTCTTATTTGACATTTGTTTTTCCATACTGCTCCTTTAATGATCATAAAGTCAAACAGTTTTAAGAACTGAAACTAAACCACTGCACAGGGTGAGCACATTTATTCTGCACCATTACAACATGCAGATCAATCCAACTGAACTTGGAACATAAGAAAAAAAAATTAAAGATTTCATGCACACATTAAAAATCAATACAAACATGAAAAATCAATATGAAATAGCACTGGAAACAAAACTACTTACATACATTTTTGTTGCATGGGAATCGTAACCATAAATATTACAACCTACAAAGCAATGTGTGGGAACAGGAGTGGAAAAAAACAGCATTAAACAGTTACTTTAGGTGGTCAGCCCAATAGTAATGATTTATGGCCTAATGATTGCAGTGGAAATCCTGGTTTACGCTAGTGCAAATATCACTGAAATACAGCACAACTTTTGAGAACTACTGGAAAGTAATTCACAGAAAACATCAATGCAGCGTGTTGACAATCTTTCGGATCTTTTTTAATGGTAAAGTTTGGGTTAACGAGCACAAAATCATTGAAGCGTGGGATTAATGAGCATTATTCGTCGTCGTCATCTGAATCTCTTTCGATGCTGTAAGCCATGAAGAAAGCGTCGGGGCGGGATGGGATGAGGGAATGACCAGGCCGCACAATCTCAAAGCCCAGGAAACTGAACGTCCGCAGTAGCGATGCTGTAGGCAGACGGGGAGAAAGCATAAATGTACCAAGCACAGATTCCAAACACTATCAAGACTGAGACAAGGACCTGAGATAGGACTAACCTCTATCATCACGGTTTTTCTGGAAGCAGACGAAAACGTGATCGACCTGAAGCTTTTCTTCTGCAAATTCTAGCAACAGAGCAAAACTGAAAAAGAGGAGCAGTGAAGCCAATTAGTCAAACATTTCTACAACCAAAGTAAAACATGGTTAAAATACCCCCATCCTCACAAGCTGTCATTCTGATTTACTCTGTAGTTTCAAATCATAGTCAAACAATTTCGATGAAGGTCGGCTATTTTTTAATTATTTCTTATATACTGAATTTCCATCAAGCAATTAAATGTATTTGTCTTAATATCCTTTTGTTTAAGGACCTAATTTCATTTTATCAGTCAAGCGTTCAGCCTCAGACATAAACTGCTAGTGTAACAGCAGGTTTTCAATCCAATAAAGCTGGCCTGATCAGTCGCTGAAGGCTGAAGAAAAACTGATTAAACAAGTGGAATCTGGTGTGATACTGCTTTATTGAAAGGAAACCTGCAGCCACAACAGCCACTTGTAGACGCCTCTGAATCACTCACTAGTCATTTTGTTAGACATTAGACACACTGTGTTCTAAACACTACCAAAAATGAAAGAATTAATAACAGCAGAACCTTTTGTGGGACAGTCTGCAAGCGTGCATACTATTATACAGGTTATAGTAATATATTAAAAAGATGGAAAGGTTGAGGCACCTGAGGATTAGATTAGATTAAGGTTTGTGGTGGCAAGAAACGTTTGTAACAGTTGCTTATTCCTCTTCAGCTTATTCAGCCAAATCCTTATTTACTCCACAAAATATTTAGAGACAAATAATGACAGATGTTTAGATTTGACAGACTTAAAAACAACATTTCAGGACACATTTATGGTTGATCTGTATGTCATGAATGCTCAGCCTATGTACCTGCTACTTCTATTTCATGTTTTGACCAAAAAGTAAAAAGTACATTTAAATACAGCATAACAGCTCTTTGTTCTTCTAGTCTTAATGGATACCCGATACACGTTTTGTTTAATCAGAAACACTTAGTACTAATACATATTAAATTTAATATTTCTAAAGTCTGTAAAAGTCCAATAACATGCTGTGCTGACCATGAGCTTTCAACAGAACGCCATGCCTCTTAGAATACATTAGTTTGACCATGACCTATACAGTGCAAGGTACACGCAAGTGGCAAAAGAAAAATAAGGTTGAGGGGAGCGGGAAAAAAATAGCCTTTAACTGGACATTAAAATGTGGTTGTTTGCCACTTCCTACATTTGGTTGTTAATCTAACAAGGCCTGCAGTCCAGCTCTTGAGGATTTAACCAATAGTAGAACTCCTTTTCTGTAGCTACCCAAATACCACAAGGGTTAATAATAATAATAATAATAATAATAATAATAATAATAAAAATAATAATAAAAAAAAAATAATAATAATAATAATAATAACAATAATAACCTTACAGTTTTCCCTGCGGCTTTTGTAAGAATCATTTCCAACTAAAAGGTTTTATCACTTGCATAGTTTAAAACTATAATAACGTTTTGACTCAGTATAGATTAACTGAAAATTACACATTGAAGCAGGCTCCCCTCTGCCCTCTTTTTATCCTACAAAAGGAAGAACAAGGAAACCAAAAGCTTGCCAACCTGTCCTTGCTGCCTTCAGGAAGAGCTCCAGGGGGAATCTCGATGTAAATCTTGGCCCCAGTCAGTGCCCCCCTCCATACAAGCGGCTTAGCCTCAGAGCAACGCCGCTCAAAGAGCAAAAAACGTACTCGGCTGTTCAAGGGGGGAGGCTCCTCAAGAACCAGCAACTGAGCATCCTGTTGAATTAAGCAGAAAATGGCATTCAGCAGCTTATCGGTGCACGCCTGGAGTCCTCTCTCCCTCCGGTCTTAGAGCTAAACACTTTCTTTATATGATCAAAGCCAGTCGAATTAAGTGAGGCAACTTGCACAGATTAAGTGGATTAGGTTACTTCCTTCAGTAATTTGAGGTTGGACAAGTTTAGAAATGTGCTGAAATTACCTTAAGAACCTCAGGTCCCCTGACTTTCCAAGTATTAAGTAATAATTAACTCACCCAAGTGTACTTTCAGACTTCACGTGTACTGCCATGGTTTTACAGCTTAGCAAGAACACTCTGATTTGGTATTAACGTGGACGAGCAACTACATTCAACTTCAATGATCAAGGTTATCCATTCCTTATGTAAAACATTGAGGGCAGACTGAAAGAGGAAAACAAGTCACACTTACCGAATAAAATAGCTTAGCTGAAAGATTGTGATCCCTCTGATCGTTCCCTCGCCCACCTGGGATCTTCAGGGGTGGGTGAGGGGCATCAGGAACACCACAGAGGCCCTGGACACGGGTTACTGCAACACCGGGGGCACCGGCGGGGACTGCAGGAAGCAGGAGTACATCATGAGTTTGAAAATAATCTTACAACGACCATCCACTCTGAATATATCCACAATGTCAAATTTAAAAGGAATACTACCCCTGGTCTGGATACTTAATTTTTTTATTATTTATCCAACAATTAATTTAAAGAAACATAATTCAAAAAGTGTTTTAATCCATCTCAAAAACAATGTCATTGTCCACAGAGTTTTATAGCTGCCGAATGTTTAAATAAAGTAAACGGTTTCTTTTTAGACATGGTAAACTAGTACCTATGCTTAAGGCAAAATGACATTTAGGGCATTGGGCCTCATTCACCAACCATTATCAAGACCCATTCTTAAAACCCACTTACGCAGTTTTCACCAAGACTCTGACATTCACCAGTGTTCCTCTTTGGGATTTGTTCTCAGATAAAAAGTATATGCACACACTTAGAAGTACAAAGGTGTAAACAGCAGAATTGTTCACAACTTCTTTTCCAAGAACCAATTTGAGGAAATTTTAAAGGAGGAGGTTCATTCATTATTTCAGCCTGTAATTTTGACTCACTCAGCAGTCAACAGGAGAACCTGCTTTTTCCCTTCCTATGAATTTTAGAAAATGGGAATAATACAAATTTTGGTTGAATGCATGGAATAAGCCACATATTTCACAGGTGCAAATGAGACTTTTTTTCTAACCAATAACTGAGGAACCCTGTAAAAGGACGCTTTAAATTTCAAATAATTTTAAGAATTATATTTCAAGATACAAGAGCAGTAATGGACAGGGAAAATTCTAATTCCCAAAATCTGTGTATATGTAGATAGATTAGATAGATGTGTGTACTGTGTGGATCGTACACACATCTGTTAATGTAACACCAGTACAACACAAACGGCCCCCCATTCGAGGAACCACCCAGCAACACATTGGCGTGTTACAGGTAGATTGCTCAGAACTGTTGCGTTAATGATCGTCGCAGATCTGCGGATGTGAAATAATTCCAGGAAAGTGGGGTTGCGTTTATAGGACGTGGAGATCACACACGTACAAAGTCTGCGTTAGTCACTGGTGCGCTGGCGAAAGAACCGAGAGCGCAGCTATATGTCGAGGCCGCGAGCTACCAACACAACACAGCGAGCTAACGCTGTCGAGCTAACTAACACCTGGCCAATATATCATATAATAAACCCGGACAATTATAAATGTCCTCCAACCCTACGAACTATGAAATTAATCATAAAACGACTGGTAACAAACTCGGTAGACAAAGATACATGTAACTCGTTATCTAGCTAATATTAAATAACCGTAACCATAACAGCGCATTAGCTGGCTATCAACACACCAACTCGCTAACCTCTAGCCAGCTAACGTTACACCGTCCAAAAACTCAACGACGTTTAATTAAACACGAACGTAACATAAGCACAAAATACCCTAACGGAGGAAAAGTATGTATTTCTATGTCTAGAGCTTATATTTATTATATAACTATTGCCTGCTAGCTGGACAAAGTCCGGGAAGGCTTTACCGAGACCGCAAGGCCTCAAAGTTAGCGAGCTAAGTAAAGCTAACCGGATTAAATGTACACGTACCTTTCGATCTCGGATTTATTACGGGTCATTTCGGCTACTGGCATCTTGGATATATTTCTCTCTTTTTCTCTGACAAAACAGTGGCTATTCAGGATCGTCTGGAGGTTGGATTTAACCATCCGGCCAACGTCAAGGCCCACAGCTCGTCGTCCTTTCTCGCCTGAATCTAGTAGCTGCGGAGCTGAAGCAGCAGGATTTATGCTCCGTGTCCTGAAGCCGCGCAGGGGAGGATCCATCAGAGCGCCTCCCCCCAGTTACCTGCCATTCACTCACGTCTTATTAACTCCGTAGCAGAAATACTGTTAATAAAGTTAATGGCTTTTTCTTAAAAAATATACAATAAAAGTAGCTACCAAACAACTTAAGTGTGAGTAAAAAGGATCAGGGTTCAGTTTTAGTTTCATCTCCTTCTGGAGTCTCTGTGTTCTAATATGAAACATATTAAAGTTCATTGATTTTTTTACTAGGTAAATACATTACACTGCGAAATATAAGCCCTACAATAATAGAGGTAAAGACTAAACGCAATTCCATAAGGTTGTGGCTGTATGACAAAACACATTATCCAGTATTTATAATGAACAAAAACCTTTTAGTAGTAGGCTGCCACTTTAGATGGCAGCTCTCTCTCTCGTCCACAGAGCCAGGATCAGCGAGCTATATACCTTATTTAACTCCAATAAACCGTTCAGCCTATCCACCTTTAGCTAAAGTGTGACAATACTCAGGAGACCACCTTTCTTAATTGTCTTATTTTCCATAAGACATGAGTATATGTTATAATAAACCAACATTTCCATTTGGGTTATGTGTCTAATGGGAATAGTACTGGACAAGTACCATGTATTAAAACAGTTTTAACAGCAGAGAAAACAATGAGCTGTATTAAAGTGAATGGCACAAAAAGACAATATTTATATATTTACTTATTTATTTATTATTTTGCCTCACACTAAGAAGGGTCTGGATGAAATCCCCCAGCCATGAGACTAGGGTCCTTTCTGTGTGGAGTTTGCAAGTTCTTCTCGTGTCTGTGTGGGTTTTTATTCGGGTGCTCTGGTTTTCTCACCCAATCCAAAGAATGCAATCAATGCCTGTCCAGGGTGTTTTCTGCCATCCACCCAGTGAGAGCCGGGATAGCCTCCAGCACCCCCCATGGTCCAGGACGATAAGTTTTTGATGTTTAAATGATGTATGTATGAATGTTATTTATTTATTTTTTGTGTTCATTGAAAAAGTGCTTCACAGCATGTCATGAGCACCACCATACCACAAACCACAAATCCTGGCCTTGAAGTTTCACGCTGGATACAGTCCTTTTCTTTTTCCTGTAGATCAGCCCCGGCCTTTATTGACGCAGTGGCATCTAAGGGATCAAAGGTTGTCGTGGGTATTCAGTTGTGTTTTTCTGCTTTGCTCTTCATGCACAGGGAGTTCTTCAGAATCACAAAATCTTTTGTTGAAATATTTAGTTATCATTCTTGGAGTATTTGCTGATGCATTTTATGGTGAACCTCAATCCAGCATTGCTCATAAAGGACAAAGCCTTTTCTTGGATGCATCTTTTCTAACTACAATCCACAATGTTTCATCTGTTTAAGATGTTTTTGGAACAGTTTACAGGGTTCTTGGCCTTAAATTCCTCTTTTGCCATTTTTGTAACACGTTGCAGGCAATCATTTGAGAATACATTGTGTAAACCTGTAAAAATAAATAAATAAATAAAACTTTAGATATCTTGTATTTATGTTTCCAAATTCCAACTCTAGACTGCTATTGCTCTGCACATTGTTGTTCTCCTGAGTTTAACACACCTTATCAGCATATTGTATTGTTACCCAGGAGCTATGGAGAAGAAACAGATCTAAATCTATCAAGATCTTTTAAAAGAACAAACAAATTGCATTGACAAAGTAATATGGTACACAGTAAATGTATACTGTGATTTTAATTCATACAGAAAGTGTTTACCTAGCTCAGTCCCTGTGAATGTCATGTAAATTTTCAAAAACATTACTGTAGTTGTTGACAAACAGCTCCTGGCACAGCTGGGACAAAGCTGGATCTCAGCCCCTTGGGAAGGTGAAATCTAGTCCGCCCTGACTTCCAAGCACGCTTTCAGTGCCCCCTCTTATTTTCTTTCAATCCACACTCAGCTGTGCCTGTCAGTCAAGAAGCCACATCTGACGCACAACATGACGCACCGAATTTGAAATCAATATCCATTCTTTCCATGACTGCACAGGTTACACCAGGTAAGACTAGAGCTGTTTTTTCATAACTGGCAATCAGAAGTTTTGGGAATGTTTTTGAGTCTTACATGTACTATATCTTTGATTGAGAACATGAGCTTTCCTCAAGTTCAACCTAATGTCTATTTTAAGCTGTGCTGCAAGTGTTGTCTAGTTCATGCAGCTAGTATGTGTAAGAGTGTGTATACAGTATATTGCAACTGGGCACATGGAACAGATTAGCTTTCTGAAATCCATTTCTGATGATTTTACTGATAGTAATTTTGTTTGGCCATTAAGTCTCAGTATCAGAGACTGATATTGAACAATAGACCAATAAAAACTGTTCTCTCATATGTGTGCTGTTTTTTTTTCTCTGCTTCAGGAATCACTGACTGATTGACAAAAGATCGCAATTAAAAGTTTGTATTCTTGTGATACTAACCCTTAATTAGACTGTCTACTGCTGTCATTCTGGTAGCTCATTAATACCACTGATTTATATAAAACAGTGACCACTGTTTTATATTTAATTAGTTAATTAACATCAATAAGGAAATTACATAAAAGCATATGGAATATGAATATGGTTAGCATGACTGAGGTGTAATTCAGTGTGTCGACCCCTATAGTGAAATACCAACGGATACTGCCCATCAAGTCTTTGAGTGAGGTGGAAAACCCATGGAAAGGGGTCACTATGAACCGCTGCATATTAGTGGCCATGGTGATTGTGGTGGTCAGCTCAGGGGTTGAACTTGTACAAGGTAAATCATATCATCACAATACCATTGTTTCTGTCTCAATGTAATCTAATCCTGATAAAAGGTTTTCACTTATGTGGCATCTAGTGGTAATCTTAAACGCATTCTGTGATGTTGGGGTCTGGACTCTGGGGTGGTCAGTCCATTATTTTGAGAACAGCTGCAGATTACTTTTTTGGTTTTTCTGCTACATTTCCTTCGGGATCAATAAAGTATCTATCTATCTATCTATCTATCTATCTATCTATCTATCTATCTATCTATCTATCTATCTATCTATCTATCTATCTATCTATCTATCTATCTATCTATCTATCTATCTATCTATCTATCTATCTATCTATCTATCTATCTATCTCCTTTTCTCAGTTACAGCTTTTTGACAGCTACACCTCCTTTCAGACCCATAGAGTTCAGTTGTTTTCTCACAGTGGAAGGATGGACAAGAACACATGGGGATTTTTTTTTCCAATCCAAGAAAGAGTGGAGCTTGATTTTCTTCTCTTTCTCAAGAGTTTTTGAGGTCTACCATCTATTGCATGGTTGTTAGGGTATCATTTAATCTTTTGTATTTTCTTTTTTTTTGTTCTTCTGGATTACCTTAAAAATAAGTAACTTATCATTGCGGTCTCCATTTATGTGGATTTTTCATTTTTCTATATCATTTGAACACGACAGCTGCTCTTCATATCCAGTGAAAGTTCCAATATGATTGGACCAGTTGAAATGCACTTAAATAATATAAATAAATATAAAAACTTAAATAATATCAATAAAACCTCTTTACATTCATTTACACTGAAAGTAAAGGTCCTCTCCTGTAGAGTTACTATTTTTCTTTGGACAGTGACATTATGACAAGGCCATTTTGACTGGAATTTTAATAAACGAAGGATGTTCTCTCACTTTTACCATATATAGTACAAATGTGTGTAATATTAGAAGGTTTAAGGTTATTTTGATATGTATACATGCCAAGTATGGTAAAGTAAATCCTAGGTCTGTTACAGAATTGGATCAGAATTGTTTTTTTTTTCCTCCAGTATTTTCTTCTGTTGTTAAATTGGTGTCACATCTTGTTCTCAGAGTGACTGGCTTGAGTATTCAGCACACTTGTGTGTTTCAGAGACACTGGAGCCTTTGTTTGAGGTGGCAGAAGAGGAGGTGGGGTCAGAGGTGCAGGATGGGGACGCAGATGAGGTACTGGAGAAATCCTGTATTACTGTTTAATATACTCTTGAGTTCAGAGGTCCTTCCTGATGAAACCTCTATATCCTTCCACTAGTCTGAAGCCTCCTGGTGGGACACCCTAGCATTTTGGAACTGGGGACCAGAGGATAAAGTCGACGAATTTAGAAAGAAGAGAGCAGCCAGGCAGAGGCAACCTGGAGAGAAGGCTGGACCCCGGATCCGTAATAGGGAAATGTCTACGAAAGGACTTCTAAAGGAAAGGGATTAGATAAGTTAATAGCTAAAGACCTGCCTTGGGAGGTCCTTTCAATAAGGTGCAAAAACCAGAAGACTAGAAAAGAGGCCTTAACATATAAGGAGGTGCGTCAAAGCTGTAGTTTATCAAAAATTACATTTACACAATTTCCCCCTTCATATGAGTTTGATTAGCCACATTTGGTGTTTGCTTCTTTAGTTTTGTGCTGGAGCTATGAGGCTAGTGCTCAGTATTGTGTAAACTGTATATGGTTAGTTCAATAATCTGTATGACATTCTGTTATCTTCTGTTTTAGGGGGGAACTGTGCAAATGTAATTTTCGTAAACCTGTGCCTTCATGGACTTACAATCAGTATTCAACATATTTCTTCTCTCTCCGAACTATTAATAGGACAACATGAAAATACCTGAGAAATGTGAAAAAAATGGATATGCAGCATTTTGAGCTTTTATCACACACAGTTGACTCACAGTACACATGCTTTATGGATCTTTAATGTATTAATAGAGAAATCACTGTGAATGTAAAACAAGAGCTTCAGTGCTACAAGGGTTAACATCAGGACATGAATTCTACATACATTAACACCTTTTGGTTTGTGGCCATAATACAGCATACACACTTAAGTGTTTACATTAATAATGATTTTTTTACAGAAGGGACTAGACTAGTATGGGCTAAATCTATCAGCACATGCCACACAAGAATGTTTATTTGTAATGTTATAACACTCAACCAATGATTTGTCATAGTATAAACCAATGAACTGTCATAGTATAAAAATGTTAACTAGTCAGCTAGGTTGGACCTAATGTTTATGCCTGTCTGGAACTGACCCAGAGCCTTCCACCGTTACACAATCTAAAACCTTTTAAAGGAATAGCCCATTTTTTGCTGCATCTGCACTCCATCACCACATCAGTAATTTCACTGTGAATGTGTTATAGAGGTCAGTGGGAAAGTGTTGGAGCATCTACACCCACCTTATATTTTAAATATTATGAAGTCAAATTTAGCCCAACAATGATATTGTATTAGGTCTACAGGACACAGTTTTGTGTTGAGATGAAGATGTGCTTATATGTAAAATAAATGCAACATAACAACATAACATACATATAATGGAAAATGTGTATCTACACAACACCAAGAGTTGACAGACAGTAATGTGTTTATTAAAGTTTGATTAAATTGTGCTTTTTGTTTATCCATCTGATTGCCCTACCAATTCTTTTCTGAAGGTGTGATGAATTTAATCAGGTATAGTGGTGTCAATGTCTATTATATTGGTCACTAAGAAATCTGTTATTTATGACACTTTTTTAAAAACAAATCAAATGATACAAGTGGACTTCCAAGAATTTTATAATATAATATTGAAAAAGATGAACTGGAAATGTATTTAAACCCTATTTAATATATGCAGCTGTATACAAAAGTGTGGGCAACCTCTGGTCAATTCATTTTGTAAGTGAATTTTCTGTTTAATTTTGTTTCAATATGTTAAAGGGTGTTCTCTGTAGAGGATCTGTAAAATTAATTTTCACTTAAAAAATCAACAAAACATTTTGCAGATGACTACCAAAAAATAAACCTTATAATGTGTATGCATATTAACATGCAAACATGCATTATTAACATGCAGCCAAATAATTACTGACTTTTTGTTGAAAAGGTAAATTAAAATTTATTTTCATATAAAGTAATCAAAACATCCTCCATCACGTGTTAAATTGAATCAGAACTAATTAACTGGTTCGTATTTGTGACTTGTCGACCAAGTAAATAAAGAATTTTCCTGCATACTATGTCAGTAAATCAGTGCTTGTTTGCCGTTGTTCTGCAATATGAGACAGTCAGCGACATTCACACTCTTTGGCTATCATGTTTGTCTTGTAAGAGATGGTGGAGCCCTCACTGTCCAGCTCGATCACACACAGGTCATCATAGTTCACAGGTACGCAGCAGAGTGTGCGGTTCAGAGGCTGACCGCTCTGGAGATGGCTGTTCAGCAGGATGGCGTGGTTATTGCCGCTGACCAGTGGGAAACCACACTGTCCTTCACAGTTGTTAATGTTGGCTGTAGGAGGCTCTAACAAGTACTTCTCCAGAGACACAGTGAGGCTCTGAAGGCGACACTGACTCGGCTTCGTCGGGCCTAACTGGTCAGCTCTGGCTGCCCGCTGCGCCCTCTCCACTGCCCACGTGCCCAGTGCTGTCTGTAATGCCTTCAGCAGCAAGAATGCCCTGTACTGGACCTCACGAGGGTTTTCCAAACCTTTAGAAATGGATAAATATATAGGCATAAAGGTATATATGATATATTTGATCATTTAAAGCAAATTTGGTTGCAGAGAAATGAGATGTATCTATAAACATCGTCGTACTGCTGTACCGCTTCACGCATAACTAGTACATGGGTCTATTTTCGATCTAGGAAAAGTGGAGTTACAATTAAATTAATATCAAAAATGCCTGTGGTGATCAAATCTTGAGCCAGATAACTTACCTAAAGGCACTGTGAACAGATAATAACATAATTATTATTTAAAGGTGTCACAGAATTAAAAGCTGTATTTACATTTGTGTATATGAATTAAGACACATGGAACATGGAACTGTGACATACCCTGAACCTCAACCAAACAAGCTGGCAAATATCAGAGCCCACGTCTTTAACAGGATTCTGGACTATTTTAATTCTCAAATCCTATTTCTCAAAATCCTGGACAATCTTGGATTTTTTCTCAAATCCTGGACAATCTTGGATCAGCTTCGCTCTGCGCTTGAGACTGAAGAAATTTTATCCAAAGCAGATCATCTTAAACCGAGAGTTTCATAGTGATTGAATGTACATAGTACACACATAGTAAATTACTAGCAAGCATCAAGTAACCAACGTAATCATAGCAAGACGACCTACGCAGAGGTTAATTTTGCTTCTGTGTGATCATTGCGGTGTCTCACTGTAAACCAGAAACTGGAGCAGAGCTCATTAAATTGTAAATTAAATAAATAAGATATTACAAAAGGTGTTTCTAGTGTTTTAAGATCGGCAACAGGTTATGAAGGTTATGAATCATATGCTGTAATTCTTTGTTTACAACGATTCTGCCTCAAGATTTGATCACAACCTCGACAAATAACTAGGCATTCTGCATGTTAATGTAACTCTAACTTTATTACTGATGATGAACAGCTTACTTAGTCTTTTTGAAATCATCTCTATTTCAGAACATTTGTATGGTTTTTCTATTTGCAGCTTCTTGCTAGTGATTTAAAACATTGCATATTAAAATCATTTATCTGTGACAGAACAGGTTCTATATGATGAACCCTGTTACCTGTTTCTGCTCCTTCTCCATCATCAGGGAGAGCGGTGAGCACAGTGAGAATCTGCAGCTTGTCCATCACACTGCGGCCAGCTTCCTCTGAGCGGACCTGAGCTACAGCCTCGTCCAGCCGCAGTCTCAGCACAGACAGCAGCTCTGGGTTCAGGTCCAGCTCCCCTCTGTGGCTCTGCAGCCCCAGACTGTGGCGAGGAAAGGAGAAGACGGTGGGGCCGGGGGAATTAATCAGTTCTAGAAGAAGAGACTCACTCGATGACACTCCAAGAGTTAGAGGAGGCAGAGAGCGAAGAACACTGTCGGAGACTGGGGCCTCCTCCTGTGCTGAACGTGCTGGATCTCCAGGAGGGACAACGTCATTGAGGAACTTCTGTAGCTCACACAGGAAGAAGAAGGTTCTGAAGAGGTAAGAGGGCCAGGTGAGTCTGTCTGTGGTCACTTTCATACCAAAGAGTCACAATGCTGTCACATACATACCCTGTATTGGTTACATGATTAAAAGGAATGGTTCAAATGAATACACTTTTCCACTTCAGCAAGGACATTAGGTGTCTGAAGCAGGAGTGGGTGTCGTGCTGGTATGAGTAGATCAGACACAGCAGTGCTGCAGCTGGAGCTGTTAAACATTGTATTCCGCTCTATTAGATCTTCCTACATTGGTCCACCGTGTAGGTGTAAAGTTAGAGATGATAGCTCGTCTGTTGCTGCACAGTTTGTGTTAGTCATCCTCTAGACCTTCATCAGTGGTCACAGGACGTTGCTGGTTGGGGAATTTAGTCCAGCAGTGACATTGAGGTGTTAAAAACTCAAGTAGCACTGCTGTGTCTGATCCACTCATACTAGCACAACACACACTAACACACCACCACCATGTCAGTGTCACTGCAGTTCTGGGAATGATCCACCTCCCTAATAGTACCTGCTCTGTGGTGGTCCTGTGGGGGTCCTAATCATTGAAGACCAGGTAAAATGGGATACACAATGTATGCAGCAAATCAGATGGACTGCAGTCTGTAATTGTTAAACTACAAAGTGCTCCTATACGGTGGAGCTGATAAAATGAACCATGTGTGTAGATATAAGGAGGTGGTTTTAGTAAATCGAGTTGGACTAACTTTGGATTGCAGAGGCAGAGATCTGATCGAACTGCCATCTTTTCCCTTGATAAGAAAAAAATATTTTTTTTTGATTTCTTATTTGCACATCTTAAAAGTGCATGCAGCAAACACAGATTTGCGTATGGCAATGCCTTACTGCTTGGGCCACCAGGGCTGTGTACATAAAAATGCTCTGTAAATAAAAATGTAATATTATCAACAGTGAAATCGACGCAGGCTGGTTTTTGTAGCTCAGTTTCCAGAGGAAGTTAAATGACATGGGCCCTTTAGAGGGCTGTGCATCTGCATGACTGCATAAGCTATTGAGAATGACATGCAGAACACGGTGGGCATGCTTATCTAACTACGAGCCAATGAAACAGACCAATCTTGTTATGGGCTTTGCTGTGTAACAGAGACTCAGTTCTATCGTAAGTTGGAGCAGAATCAAGCAAACAGCATTCCTAAAGTATCACAAACGTGCCTTAACCTGTACCCGTACTGTTTAAGTAGTATAGCAAACAAAATGTTACATTGGCCTGTTACATTAAAGCAGCAAAAGTCAGACGCCAAACATGTCTTGGCTGATCCCATGGATTCCAGTAAACAGGGACGTGAATGATGTGAATGAGGTTTTTCACTACGTGGTTCTGAGTACTGCAGAAAATTGCGAGCACCTTTGCTCAAGAACTTACCGATTTGTAGGGGGTGCGTGTAGTTCACTCACAGTTCCTTGGGTAAAGAAAACAACCACTGGGCTCAGTGGAATACTGGTCCTGGTATCCCTCTTTACCATGATGGCTTGAAAGTCAGCCAAACTCATTTTCCGCTCTAAAAATAGTGCAGACACAAATTAGACTTCAAGAAAATAACTACGTACTGTACTTACTGAGCAGGAAAAGACTGGTTCTCACCGCCGTCGCCCTGGGAATCAACAATCATTCTCAGCTTTAGATGACCATGACTGAAGACCTCTTCCTGGCCAATCAGCAGAACTACAAACTGTGTCCTTTTAGAGACACACACTGTCTGGGGTGGGGGTGGGGGGGATGAGAGTGAGCGACAAACCTGACTTAAAAAGCTCATAAGAAATAGATTTACAGTCACAGTTAATAATTCACCAGAATAGAGAAGCTCTCATAATCTCCCCAGTCCCAACATTCAACACTTTATAAACAAACAATGTTTGCTATACTACATACTAAATAACACATTGTGTGAATCATTTTTAAACGTTCTAGTAAATGATCAACAGTCAACATCTGGGAGAAACATGTCCAGTGTATTGGATGTTTGGAACAAGAGGATGAGGCGTTGTTATGGCTGACCTGTTTGTTTGGCTGAAGGGCATGACTGCTGAACTTTATGTTTAACTCCTCTGTGTTAATGGTGTCCACAAAGAAAAGAAGCATAATGGAGGCCAGTGTGCTTTGTTGATAGTCTTTGCAAGGTCTTGTGAGGTGAAGGGTCAGTGTGAATTTTCCATTCTCTTCAACATCCCAATGCTCTAAAACGATGAAGAGAACAATCATGTAACATTGCTGGCTAAAAATAAAATAACAGCTTCTTTTAAGACAGTGTTTAACATATATCTGCACTATTTATGTGTTGATTTTTCCTCTTAAAAATAATAACATCATTAGAATAGATATCCCTAAACAGCAACTGGAAAGAAAAAAAAATATAAAAAACTTTGGCTCAATTTTCTTCACAGTGCTCCTTAGCTATTGTTAAAGGATCCATACCATCATGGAAAATAAAAATCATAGTTTAGAGTGATGTCACAAGAAACAAAACAAAACAAGCAACAAGCAGCAATCACGAGGGTCCAAACACCATAAGCTTAAAACACCCATACTGTTCATGAAGTTCCTACAAAGACTATAAGATGCAAGCTTCATGTTGGTGACATGCATGTCTTACTTTGACAGTGACAGCTTAGATGGGATATGATCCCTGTACCACCCCAAACCCAGAAGTTTGGTAAAGTATGTAAACATTGCACTAGTTTACATTAACAGTAGTTGTTAAAGCACTGTAATTAATAGTAGTTGTTACATTAACAGTAGTTGTTAAAGCACTGTAATTAATAGTAGTTGTTACATTAACAGTAGTTGTTAAAGCACTGTAATTAATAGTAGTTGTTACATTAACAGTAGTTGTTAAAGCACTGTAATTAATAGTAGTTGTTACATTAACAGTAGTTGTTAAAGCACTGTAATTAATAGTAGTTGTTACATTAACAGTAGTTGTTAAAGCACTGTAATTAATAGTAGTTGTTACATTAACAGTAGTTGTTAAAGCACTGTAATTAATAGTAGTTGTTACATTAACAGTAGTTGCAGTTTTGAAGCAATATCATATAAACTGTGGAACTCATTTAAAGGCTGTTTGTAAACTGTGCACTGTTGCACTAAGCTGATGGTCTCTGCATGGGTTTGTTTTTATTTTTATTGGATGAATCCAGTAGTTTTTTTTGTTAATGCATTTTAATGTTGTAGCCACCTTCAGTGATCTAGCCATAAGAATGAACATACACCCACCAGCCACTCCATTAAGTACACCCCCTCATTGCCTACTGTATCAGCTCTACCTATCATATAGATGCACTTTGTAGTTCTGCAATTACAGACCGTAGTCTTACCTGTAATCACCTCTTACCCTGTTCAGTTCATTCTCAGCATTGCAGTGAGACTGACGTGGTGAGGGAGTGTTGGTGTGTGTTCTGCTGATCAGAGTGGATCAGACACAGCAGTGCTGCTGGAGTTTTTAAACACCTCCGTGTCACTGCTGGATCCACTTGTATCAGAGCAACATGCCACTGCAATGCTGAGAATGATGCACCACCCACAGAGAACCTGCCCTGTGGTGGTCCTGTGGAAGTGCTGTGGAGGTTCTGACCATTGAAGAACACGGTGAAAGGGGCTAATAAATTATTTAGAGAATACCAGATACCAGGACACCATTGTAGGTAAGAATTCGTTTTTAATGACCTGCCTGGCTAAATTAAGGGTTAAATAAAAACAAAGAACTAAAAAAAAAAAAACAGAGACACCGCAACGGTTTCTAATTGCAGAACTACAAAGTGCTCCTCTGAGCTACAAAGAGCTGATAAAATGGACAATGACTGCAGTGGCATTGCGACTGAAAGTGTACCCAGTGAAGCGGCCAGTGGGCGTATGTTCAATCAAATATAAAAAGTGAAGTGTATAATTTCTTTCTTCCTCAGTTTATCAGTCTGGGTATAGACAATCGCTAAGGCAGAGTAACCCAGTCCCAACTTATTCCTTCATGTGTGCTGCAGCCATAGTGTGAAGTGTCAACATATTTGATAATTATTTATCTTCAGACTGTTGAGACGATATGATGAAAAATATATATATTTTGTGGACTTTGCACTATTATAGAAAAGTATTTCTGGAAGATCAGTATCTGACACACTGCTTGACAAGAACCAAAAGCATTTTATACACTAAAAAGCAAAATAAACACTAAAAGGACACTTGCTTGTTTTTTTTTATGAATAGCCCCCCCTAATGGCCAACTGATGCAAAATTTCATGTGTCAGATAATGTCTTTCAAATTTCATGAGAATTGGACCTACATTAAGCCTGGCAGATGCCTACTGAGGCTGATTGGCTGATGGTGCCTGTATTTCTCCTAATACTGAGTCATTCTTAACTCCTCACTTATAAGGCAGATTAAAGAGGCCTTAGTAAGACAACTAATTGGACAATAAATTATTTAATAAGCCACATTGTGTGTTTACTAACATATTACATCTAATGATGACATATTTAACAACATTTCATTTATGTTTAATTGATTGATTAGAAGATAATACTTATCTGCTAATTCCTAATACCTATGAACTAGTACTTCTCAGCAGGAACCAAAATACAGGTTTATCTTGAGGGGAGGTTTAAAAATGGTTAACCTAATATCCCTAAAGCTGTCAGATATAAAACCACATTTCATTGCATTAATGTTTATTTATATTGTCCAAGCAAATAAATGCTTATAAACAGCATCAAATAAACTAATAATGAACTCTCAGGTGGTCTATGAATTGTGCACAGTATTGCTTTGGTATGTGTAAAGACTGAAACACAGCACTGGTACCTTTTTTAGTGTGAAAATATTTTGGGACATTGTCTTCATGTGTCTTCTGACCCAGCATTCGTAATGACGAAAACTGCTGATGCTCTGCACCATCGGACTGTGGACAAATTCCAAACCGAGCTAATTCCTCGCGTTGATTTTCCCCACCGTCACGCAAAGCAAGGAGGAAGTCGGTTACAGAGTCGTGAGAACGCAGTGGCTCCTCAGCACACGGCACATGCCCCGAGGGTTGCTGAGAGGGAGTGAGTATGGAAGCAGAGAAGGATGTACCCATTTTTTCACCAGGTATCTGTGCTGTATTCTCCTTCCCCACCTCCCCTCCACTGTGCTCTGTGAAAGGGTGCAAATCACATTAGAGAGAGTGCCAGAGAGTACATAGACAGCTTAATGTCATCTGTTACAGCAGTGCAGACAGTCTCTGCAGTAAAACATACACAGCAATCAGAAGCAGCATGGTACTCTCAACTATAGTAATCCAGCTATAGTCTGTACTTTGTTTTTTCCCCCACTGTCTGCATGCATAATGATGTGCATTTATTGTCTATTACTTTTCTATGTGTAACTAGAATCATGTGGGCTTAAAAAAAGATGTAAAAAATGAGGAGAGCAAAAGAAATAACAATACAATTTCCTTGTTTGCTCATATTGTTATATCTCAGTGAAGTTGGTGCTCCAATACAGACTACCAGGATTTATTACTGTTACTATTATCATTGCTACCCATGAGTCAAGAGAGTGAAAGTTTTATATAATTGTATGCAAATGTTTGAAGGCTCCAGTGAAACTAAATATACTTTGATTTTAAAGTAAAACGATGTAAACACCACCACGTCAGCAAACTTTGCACGGTTTGCAATTGTTAATGCATAGTTTCATATTTGATTAACTAAATGCAGGAAGAAATAGTAATTGGGTTTTGTGCACATTTTGGACACCCTCTACTGGAACTGAGGCTAATTAATGCCTACAGCGCAGGGGGAGGCTATAAAAAGATATCAAGGCGTATCCAGCTTGCAGTTTTCACTCAGTGGCAGTTAACAGGAGCTGTGAAAGTCAAGGCAAGATCTGGAAGACCAAGAAAACTTGGTGAGACATTACTTAAACTATACACAAGTCGATCAGGCAATCGAAGCTGAAAAGAGGCTGACTTTTACAAAGAGAGCGATAATTCAAAACATACTTCAAAATCCATCATAAACTACTTCAAGAAACAAGCTTTTGGAACGGCTCTCAGAATTCCCCTGATATGAACACAATTAGAAATGAGCGTGTGCATCTTGAACATGCTGTGAACGTAAGAAAGCCTAACAATATGGCAAAACTAGAGGATTTATACAAAAAGGAGTGACTGAGAACTGAAAGATTCATAGCTGGCTATATAAAGCATCTGGAAGCAGTGATGTCCAAGAACCGATAAGGTGTTTATTACAATTACTACTTTACTGATCCCTAAAGTCAAAGTAAATTGAGTAATTGACTTGAAAATTAGCAGAAAAAGGCCCATGTTTACGTTTACTTCCCTTTTGAAATATAAAAGCTTAGTACAACTTGTTATTCTCTTGGGCAAGGCACTTAATTACCCCCCCACCCCACTGTCCCAGGTGGTGCTGCTCCCAGATCGGACATAGGTACACAGCAAAATGACTAAATTTGCAGTTGTCTCGTCTGCACAGGTTGTTATACTATAATTATTTCCACACAGTGATCAATAATGATGTACATCTACTAGAGCTGCTCACTGTATTAATGGCCGTCACAATATTGGCTTTTGTACTATAACTTCTGTGGAAGCCCGCTGAGCAGTCAGCATCCTAAACAGTGTCAGATGCTCAAAGTGAACCTGATTAATGAGGTTTATATATAAGAGATCTCTAAATATCAAGAGAACAGAGTATCATGCTGCTGTACCGTCTAAGTGCGGAAGTGACTGACCTGGCCGCGGATGGACTGGGGTCAGGTCCGGGCTCTGGTCCAGCTTTTCCTCTGTGGAAGTGAGTGGCCCTGTGACCGCAGTCACAGGCAGAAGCAGCAACAGCCAAAGCCCTGCCTGCAAACCCATGGCCCCGTAGTCACAACAGTGTCAAATGCTTGTTTTGGGGCGTTTCAGCAAAGGAAGCGCATTTTATACACGACTCCTGCATTCCTGAACGAGAAGACTGTGCCAAAATAGCTCCGCAATACCGGTGTCCTTGAGGGGGTTTGATGTGTGGGCTTGTTTTGTAGTAAGGGTGAAGCAGGCTGTGTGAATGTCTAGAAGATGTCTGTCATGCCTTGCTTGGCTATGATAAGCTGAGTGAATGCACAAGTCACGTACAATGGATTACTGTTCAAAAACTACTCAGAGCTGCCAAATTAAATCTGAGGCTGATAGCTGTGATAGTGTGCAAGGAGTTGCTGGCATCTAAAAGCCTTTCAGTTGTTCATGAATTAATGTGCCTTTGTGTTTCAATATCCTCATTTTATGCTCATGCAACACCTGGTTTACTCAGGTTTTTCATTTAGATTCTACTCAGTCTGTTTCCTGATATGACATAATTTGGCACATTGTGAAGGTGGTGCTTTAATATGAATCAGGAAACCTTTGTGTACTGAGATGTATTTGCAAGATAAACGCAGTATCAGGGTCTGTAACTAGCTGAGCGTTATGTGATGGGTAGGAATGGTGGAAGAAACAGGATATTAATGGTAAATATATTTCCCTGGCCAGTGGTGCACAGTGACAGTAAGTAAGAAGACTTTCTGCAGTGGGCAAAAACACTACAATTCCATGGAAGATTACAGTAAAACAAAACTCATTAGGGGTGTGTTTAAAAAAATCGATTTTTCGATTCAAATCAATCTTCATTTGAACAATCCGATATCGATTCGTATAAACCTGAGATCGATTGTTTTTCACGCAACGCGATCTGGCTGGGGACGCATATCAGTTAAGCATGGCTGGAGCACAAGTGAAAGCGCCCCAGAACTTGAAAGCAGATGTCTGGCTACATTTTGGATTCAGAAACCATGACGGTATATAAACATATAAACACTAATGTTTTTAGTAATGGTAGGTTGAGTGTTCTTGTACATTAACCACATAAGTTCTCTGAAAATCTCTTTTCATATTCAAACAAAACATATTATTGTAACTGAAATATCCCTAAATGAATCCATATTGAATCGAATTGAATCAAATCGGAAATTTAATTGAATTGGGACCTTGTGAAGCAGGATCGTATCGATCTGGGAAATCAGTGGCGATACCCAGCCCTAAAACTCATCTCTTTCAATTTTATGATACAGCAAAGATTTCAGGATTGTTTAACGGCAACTACTAATGAACATCAAAAATAGAACTAGCATCTTAATGTGAAGTCAAAGGGAGTTGTTTTTTATGTGTACAATAGTTTAATAGCTCATTCAACACATAAGCTACCACCAACATTTGGGAGAGAGAACTGCCTACGTGTCAATCAGTGGCGGAGCTAGACTTTTATCCTTGGGGTGGCCAGTGGGTGGCCAAAGCTATTGTAGGGGGTCCGCAGACTACGACAATGAATATTCAGTCTTACCAATTACAAAATACGACAGGCTCTTTTCAACAAGACGTGCAGTGCTGTGGCATGTGAGTCATCTGGGGTGGCACTTGGGGGGTCCAGTGCCTCCCCAGCCCCTGCTTTGGCTCTATCCATGATTTGGGAAAGCATCCCCACTATCAGCAAATTTAGTACATCGCTAATTCATTAGTTATCCATAAAGCTTATGCCACCCCCTAAATTTTATTTAAAATGAAACGACTGTCTAGTCCCCTCTGTCAGAAGTGCAGGGTGAAGGGTCTTTTGTGCATGTGTTTAATGATTGTGAACCAGTTGCTAAATTATGGGACTTGGTTTTACATGTGGTGTCAATTTTAAATAACAAACCGCTTGTAAAGCAACCACATATCAGCCTGCTGAATGATGATTATCTTCTCAATCTCACTTTAGGTCAGCGGAGGGTGTTGTACACAGCTTTAGGTGTTGTACACAGCTTTAACAGCGGCAATAGGAACTATTCTTAAATCATGGTGTGAAGCAGGTATCTCACTTTTTTTTTCTTCGCAAGTTTGTGGTTCACAGAATTTAACAACATTGTATTATCTGAGGGCTCGACTGCTAGGATTAACAAAGCTAACTTTAGGACACTTAATGACTGGTCATGTATTTTCAATAGATTGTTGGCTTTAAATTTCTATGATTGAAACGGAGGGGTTGGATTCTGGGGTGGAGTTCTTGGTTTTGTTTAGTTTTTTGTCCTCTCTCTTTTCTTTGCTCCTCTCATTTAATTTGTGCAGAACCTGGTCTTTGTACATAGTTCTCTAGCTGCTCGATGTGTACTGTTTTTGCTTCTGAAGAAATAAAAAAAATTTAAACACAAAAAAAATAGAACTAGGAATAGTCCCGCCGCATTATAGCAAGAAGGGCCTGTGTTCGATTCCCTGGTCGGGCAACTTGGGTGCTTTCTGTGTGGACTTAGCATGTTCTCCCTGTGTCTCCAGGGGCTTCCTAATCTAATAAAGTGTTATGTTTATTGGTGCCTTGTAATTGCAGGGAGCCAAGATGCTTCCACCAGCTGTTGGCCACTTTGGGTGCATGTTGCTAAAATACAAGCAAGTTTAGAAACCAAGAATTTAAATATGTGAAGCAACTATGACTGTAGTGCCCTATTATTATTATTATTATTATCATCATCATCATGCATATACATACATGTGTATATTGTCATCTCTTATCACATTAGTTCACATTGCGACACATACCGTGTTGCACATTGCACAGAGATGATCTGTTTTAACATGACATCACTGTTTAAGTCACGTATGTAATGGTTCATATTTTAGCACCACCGACTTACAACACCTTCCTCCATCTATGTGTTCTAGTCAGTCGTCCTTTACACGACCAGCCACATAAACTGATCACGCTGTTAGTTTTTGACTAAAATTGTTAACAGCTTTGATAGTGATAATCAGTGGCCTGTAAAATGGCAAATCAGAGGTAACCCCTATTAAACACACCTAGTTGTTTTTAGCCCCAGTAAACAGGATGTTGTGGTTGTAGAACAGAGCTTTGCTCTGCGGCCTCGCTGCAGAAGAATCGCAGCTGCAAACGTGTTGAAGATTTTCAAGGTCGTCACAGATCAGGCCAGCTAGGTGTTAGACAAGACCAAAGAGATAAGGCAAAAAAAAATGTGGCAATAAAACAATGTGGCCAAAAAGTCACAAGAAGCCATTCCCACAACCGTCTACCAATTAGAGCAGAAAAGCAGGAAATCTGTGGTGAAACAGAATCTCACATTTCAGCATACTGGCCAAAACATGCAGCACAGCATTGTTAATAGCTGAAGAGTTCCTTAAAGCCATCAGCTATTTGTTCTCAGTTTAATCTGGAACTGAAACCTAATGAGGACACAAACTTCCAACACTCCAGCAGACATGTCAGACAGTTTCAACCGACTGTATTCTTTCCACTCCTTAAATATTTTAGAGAAAAGAGGTGAAACAGGCAGTTTCTCAAAACAGCTAGGCCCATCTTTGGTCAAGGCTGTGATACAAACAGCGCATACTCTTTTGCGGTACACAAGACGGTCTCCTATCAGCATCTTAAGACATTCAGTGCAAGTCTGCTTGTTCTGCAAAGATGTAAATAACGCTCTACATATTTTAATACACAATAACTTAATTTGCTTAATTTCAAGGCGCTAAAGAATGTATTTATTCTGCATTTTAAATCATTCTCTGGTGCCTATATATAAGAGAAGTAACTAGTCAAAAATGCCCTGATGTTTTACCTCATTTACATGCTGTTATTTGGCTCAAGAATGAAACAAGCTGTTTTCTGTTTTTATGGTGAGCTCACGAATAATTTAATGAGCTCTGCTCTGATTGGCTGGTTTACAGTGAGGCACCATGATGATCATTCAGAAGCAACATGTCAAAATAGACATGCGCAGAAAGAAAATAAACTGGCTCACTATACTGTTCAGCTAGCTATAGTAGCTGTACAGTATACTAACTACTTGCTTTCACTTTTATCATAGAGTACATTGAAGTCGTTACTCGCTATGAAACATTCAGTGTAAGATGATCTGCTCACAGGTTACTGCTGAGGTTGTAATGCTAATAAAAGGCGGAACTGACCCTCTGTTTCATGAGAGAAGCTTGTTATTGTCCTAGGTTTGAGAAAGATTTGCCACTTAACACATAGCAGGACACACAGCCTGTGCAACAATTAGGGCATAGATTTAATACCCGAAAATTAAATACTGTAATAAATAAGTAGATACTACGCTGAAAATGTGTCATATTAAAGTCTGCTGTCTATAAAGGAAGTTAACTTATTCTCACAGATTTGTGTCAACAAATTAAAGATGAAATATTAATGAAGGACTACTTTTACTCCAGTAATATTTAATAGTTAATCTTTCACATACAGGAGTACTTTGTCCACTGCTGTACAATAAAAAAAATCTTGTGAAAAACATTATCAAAAACAATAAGATGGATGTGAAGACAGTGAAGGTGTCCGTCGATAAGTCAAAACGAACCTCAGAGTAATATGTGCTGTTATTATTGTTTTGTTTATTTGCTGAATGTTGGGTTATTTTAACGTTTGCTGTGCTTGGGATACAGTGCAGAGACTGAAAATAAACTGTGCCGACCTAACAGCACTCTCCTTCATGTCCTTAACCCCTATTAACGTAAGGTCTACGTAAGACGATGAAACAATCAATCAAGCAAGACTTTTTATTAGAAACACTTTATTAAGTTATAACAAAAGCTGAGAGATTCAAAAGAATTTAGTCTTTAATTTAAAACAGCTGTTCATTTTCATTTGATAAAAGAACCAGCACCAAAAAAAAACAGCAAAAGGAGTAGAACACTGGTGAAGACTTATTGCACCATCATCCTATCCTGTTCTGCGAGGAGAGAAGAATGGAAGTAAAACAACTGAATATAACTGCAATGCAAAGCGTTACAATTTCTTTACACATAACTATGATCACCTTTTATCATTTAGTGTGAAAGGACAGGTACGGGTAGAGTACGCACACACACACGTACGTGGTTGGAAAAGGCTATAGCTGACACGGTGACGGAGAGAGGTGGGGGGGAAAAGAGCGAAAAAGCTCCATCAACTGCAAAGAACACATTAACGCCAGCTCGAAAATGGTGAAAAAAAGAAAGAAATGTACGTTTGTGTTCACACAGCCACTGAGGAGAACGTCAGAATGCTTCTGACCTTCCCTTTCGGTTTGAGACACCGTCTATAAAGCCAAACGATAAGTGATCTTCCTGAGACTATAGTAGGATCTAAACGTATCCTCACAGTACGCTCTATCACAAAGACATGCCAACACAAGTTGCCTTAGAATGTATGACTAACCTTACACATGTACCTGAGTAAATGTACACTACTCTAATTAACTGCGAGAGTTCTAGTTACGCCAATTTTAAACTGATGCTTTTTTCCCCACCACACAGCTAAAACCCAGCTCCAATCAGATCAACTCAGACTTCACAGCAAGCCAAACAAGCACCGCTTGCACTGGAGTTTTTCTTTTTCCTTATTTTTTCTTTTTTTTGGGGGGGAAATATCTCGCCTCTCTTTAGCACAACGTGAAAAGTGTAGATCAATTCAATTCATAGCTGCATTGTCCTTGTTTAAAGTGTAGGAGAGCACCTTATGTTACTGGTCTAAAGTGTAATAAAACCATCTGGATCTGAAATCTTAATAAAAGCATTATCAATAAAACAGTCGCAAAGAGATCAAACACAAACAGGCAAATTGAAACAGTTTAAACATTAACAAAGACTATATTATATATTTATATATATATATATATATATATATATATATATATATATAATATATATAACATGTTTGTGTATATTATATATATATATATAATATATATAACATGTTTGTGTATATTATATATATATATATATATATATATATACACACAGACCTTTTCAGTGCTGGTAACAATGTAACAAATGGACTTTCTTCTCTGGTAAATATTATACATGATCAAAAATAGCCTCCACTTTACAGAGAACAATCAAACACGTTTCTAAGTTATAACACATTGTAGTCTACTCAACAGCCTTGTGACCATAAAGCTTAGGTGATTTTCCTTGATTTCTCTCTCTTTCTCTCTCTCTCTCACACACACACACACAAAAAAACAAACAAAAAACAAAACAAAACACAAAACAAAATGTTAAATAAATCTGCCCTCGCCTGACCGTTACCAACTAGTCCATCAACCTCCTTTTGCTGAATACTGGTCTCTACAAGCCACGTCAGAGCAACTCGTACTTCATCACAACAGACTCAAACTCTGGAATGGTAGAGCAGTTCACATAAGGACTCTCGTCGAGAAGAGAGCTGTCGTTTCCTATGGTCTAAGCAGCACCGGTTTCACACTAAGGTGTATTATGTGAAACGTTTGGACACATTCTGGGTGACAGCGCTGCACCCAGAAAGGGAGGCAATGGTCTCAAGCACAAAATTGCAGTTATTTGCTTATAGTTATTTTATTTTTTTTTTTTAATGGTTAACTAAAGACATGTTCAAGGAAGAATGCCACACAGGCACAATAGCACCAGCCAAACTGAGTCAAATCGAAATATATATGCTTAAGAACGGTGAGATGCACTGTGCCTAAGGCTGCTAGCAATTGCTGCTAAACGTCAGCACCAGTAGAGACGGAACCCCTACATATTGATAATTTTTTACCCCCGCATCCGTTCTCACCGTGGTTTCGCACTCTGTTCTGCTGGAAAATACCAAGCACCACGGGACGGTCTAATTCGTCTTCGGTTCCTAAGAGCAGAAGGTGTTTTAAATATATCTATGATCAGCCATTGTCGATAGCACTACTGAAACACGCTTCAGCGCTTCACACTTGGTGCTAAATGCTATTATATTATAAATATCAGAAAAGCCACAAAAACAGCAAGAAAAAGTCCCTGTTAACAAAAGCACCCAGAATCGATCTCTTTTCGTTTGAAGTTCGTAATATAAATAGGCACAGTCCAGAATTGTACAGATTGTAGCACCATGTTTTTTTTTTTGAGACTGTGAGTCAAGTACACACAATTTGCACGTATTGTGCTCTACTTACACACACACACAAAAATAAACAAATTACAATAAAAGAAAATGAAATGATAAATAATCTAAATTATATACAATTATACAGTCTGAGAGTGACTCCCATTCACAGTACAAATAAAAAAAAAACGATGTCAATAACAAAAGGAATAATGGAAAATAAGGTGAAAGTTGCCCAGTAGTTTCTGTTTGACGTTGCATTTCCCCAGTGTGTGATCTTTCTCTTCAAATGTGTGTGTATCTACTTGTGTGAGCTGTATCTACTTGCGGAGAGCACCAAAACATTATTGGAGTGGATCGTCCGAGAACTAGGCAGATTCTAGCACTGTGTGAAACCTTTCTGAGAAAAAAAAGGTGTTTGAGCACCACAAATCTTTATTTGTCTCAGATAAATCACCTGAATATATTGTACCATATACAACACTGAGCTCTATGCGCATATGCATCTTTGAGGGACGTCAGCAGTAAATGAGGAGGAGGGAGGAGAAAGGAAGATTCAGTTGCAACTTGCGGCTTGCTTAAAAAAGAAATAAAGGAAAAAAAAGCAGGCCTTAAGGGGCTAAATGTAGTGATTTTTTTTGTATATAGCTTCGGCAGTTCCGTTAACTAGCCTGATTAACTAGCTTCTTCGTTTCATGCGTTTACACACGGGCTTTCAGTGTTCACTCCTGATAGGTTGTGCTTTAGCAAGTGCGTGTGGTGGAGGTATCAAGGATAGGGGACTTAACAGTTTTCATACACCAAATCTACTCACCCCAAGTAAAAACAGAAATGTAAAAATGGTCATTTGGCTTTTTAAAAGCTCAAAAAACAAACAAACCAACAAAAAACCCAAACCAGAACAACAACAAAAAAAAAAAAAAACCCAAAGAATTTACTTCACAATCATACTAGTTGTATGTAACGAACAGCTCCACAGGTCTGCTCTCCAGTGTAAATGTAGAGGAATACAGCATGGTGTAAAAGTCTTAGGCACCTATGCCAACTGATAAAAACGACATCTCTGGGCAATGACAGTGTTCTCCATGCAACATTAAAATAAATACAAAATTAACTTTGCGTTTTGTATTACATCACAGGTTTTGTTCCAGATTACTCTTTGTTTGCTTAAATTTAATGAGGCATATTGAGGATCTTTCTTCATACTTAATACTGTTGGTATTGATTGCAATATTAGTGTTTTCTGAGGAAACAAACACGTACTACCCAGATATATTTCATTTTTCTTAGGTGCCTAAACCTTTAGCACAGCGCTGTATATCTGCCCACCAAGTGGCTGCATTTTTTTTGAAGGATTTCTAATTGAAAATAATTCATAACTCTTAAAACACACAACTGTATTTTTTCCCATTTTTTTCAAGTAAAGTATATCCCCGACACATTTATCTCTAATAATGGTACTAGAATTATCCGAGCGTGCAGCAGATGGGGTGAGAGTTCTAGACGTTACAGCAGGTTCCAGCACCAGGGAGGCACACAGCCATGAGGACAGGCAAAGTTGCAACCAAACACATTGCTGAACTACCCTCTACTGCAAAGAGTGAGCATTCAGGAATGACAATTTATACAACGTCATGGCTCAGCTGATGTTGTTTTAATGGAAGTCAAAATATAAAAAAATTTTGAAAATATAAAAAAAGACTTTTGAGAAGGATCCATTAATTTCATCAATTTTTGTTGGCGGCTAGACAATCACTACACATCCATAGCTTCTTTAATTGAGCATAAAAACCTCCATTGATGATGTTTAAAATCCACCGAAGGCATAAATAAACTTACAATTATGAATGCTAACATTGTCATTTTTTGTCTATGTGCCTCCCTTTTCAACTTTGAACAGAGTGGAGAACGATGCTGTGAGTGGGCCTGCATCTGTGTGTATGTATGTATGTATGTATGTATGTATGTATGTATGTATGTCGGTATTTGTGTGTACGAGTTCAGCTGCACCTTCGTTGAATTCCGATACCCATGCCGGCTTTACCGCAGCGACTTTAGCAAACATCAGAGCACCAGTGAGGGAGAAGAGCTCATTGGTCCACACCTGTCCATTGCATAGGTTACGTTGGGTTGAGGTAGATTGCTTCAGTTACCTGACAGAAGAGAAATAAAAGTGAGAGTGAACAAGTGTGTTGGCTGCTTCTGTTGTTTTCCTGCAGCATAAAAAGAAGTCATCTGTAAAGAAGTAACTGCTTGTTGCACAGATGGAACTTTAAATGAATGGAACAATAAAGGAGGCTAAAAAAGGAAGTTTAACAGTGAAATTGGTCAATTAATCAGACAAAGTAGTTAAGCGCACACATACACAAACACACACACACACACGTATATACACAAATACATGCGCTAAAAAGACCAGCATTTAGACCAAAAGTTGAGCGTTTGACTTTCTTTACAGCACTTTCCAAAGCTGAGGTCAACTGACTGTTTGAAAGAGCCACCATTTTTGTGGTACAGTAATGCAAATCATGTGTTGTTTATGCGTTTGATGTTTAGTTATGTGCTGTTGCAACTATATAGAATGAGTCTATTGCTTTCTTGTTTATTATTTACCTGTTTTCCCCTTGTGGTAATCAATACATGATTTTTACCCTTTTTACAAACTATTGATTCACTTGCAGGATTCATTTGCAGAACTTTAAGCCCAATTAAAGTCTCTGGAATGTGCTGCAAAAGACTTTACAAAGTACAAGACCTTGACCAGATTATATAATTAATGCAACCCTGGATGGAAATAAATGTTGAGACATTGCATAAGGCTGTCAAAGGCATGCTAAAGGAGGTACAATTGAATATTGCAGGGTGCTACTTGTTTTTGGTCTGACAGCATTTATCAATAAATAACCGGCAAAAATTTCATGACTGAGATCGACTCATCCCCTAACAGACCCGAGCACACAAAAGCAAAGCAACATACCTTGTTTAGACAGAGACAGCAGCTGGGAGAGGTGCAACGCAGGAGCATCCCTGTTATAAATATCCCTACACGTCTCCCCTTCCCTCCCCCCCCTTCCCCAGGTCATGCCGGCTCCTATCTGGGACGGGCACTGGGGACCTGCGAGGCGGCGTAGGTCGCCTGCATACCCAGAGTCCTCCAGGAAGTCACACCCCCACCACTGCTACTGCTGCCTCCACTACTACTACTGCTGCTGGGTGCAGCAGGAGGAGGCAGGTGAGGCTGGTAGTGTACAGTGAAGGGCCGGGAGGAGGTGGAGGACAAGGAGGAGGCAGTGGGAGCAGCTGTGGCACAAGTGGCAGAAGCAGGGGAGGTGCCTGATATGGAGGAGGCGGAAGGGGCGGCTCGCAGCGTCTGGAGGGAGGCTGACTGCGGTCTCTCCGAACGCGGCGGGGAAGGCTGGGGAGGGGCGGAGGACGCGGAGGAAACATTGAGGAGGGGGGGAGGGGGAGGCAGTGAGAGCGTGGGAGGGGAGGGAGCGTGCAGGACTGTCTGCGTGCGGCCATGCTGCGTCTGTGGAGGGGGGAAGATGGAGGAGCCCGAGGTCAGGAATGATGAGGCTCCTGAAGCTTTGGCGTCTGGATGCCTCTGCTGGGAGGAAGAGAGACTGAGCAGAGAGCCAAGGGCCCCGGGGCCGGCAAGCGTGGCCCCAGACTGCTGAGAGGAGACCGAAGAAGGCACCATGTGGTGAAAGATCCCTGTGGACACAAAGTGAGAGAGAGAGAGAGAGAGAGAGAGAGAGAGAGAGAGAGAGAGAGAGAGAGAGAGAGAGAGAGATGGGGTGGATAGATAAATGAGAAAGAGAGAGAATGATGGACAGGGTAGTCAGACAGAGATACATGGGAGAGGGTGAGAGAGAGATGGAGTAGACAAAAAGAGAGAGAGAGACAGAGAGAGAGAGAGAGACAGAGAGAGAGAGAGAGAGAACGGGGGCTGAGCCAGGTTGTGCATAGCGGCAAGCAAGTCAGACATGGCGCACAAAGCAATAAGGCATTCCACTGCTGACCCAACACAGTTGAACATGACATGAATTTGAGCATCCATCTTCAAAGAACTGAGCTGCCAGAGGAATGTCTCAATACTACGAACAAGATATGCAAATATGATACAAACACCCAAAGAAAAAAAAAAAGATAGCTGCCTTGAAACCCATAGCTCACAAGCCAAGGGTTTCTAACTAATGAAACAGCTAAGACTCAAGAATTAGAAATATTTCACTACATTTTTCACTTAATGCAAAGTATCAGGGTCTACCAAGAGTCTGAGGGTCTTTTGGGGCTACAGCCTCGAATACATAACTCTTCAAATTATGCAAAAAACGGTTCCCTTTTCTGGCCATTTTTTAAGGATGCGCAGCTTTAGCCTGTGCACAGTCAGCTAGTGGTTGAGCAGCACACAAAGCAGCACGAGGCAAGCCAGGCAGGGCAGCAGCACTGGGCTCACACTTACCTCAAACACTCCAAAACGACCTGCCAAACTTCAACAGACCCAAAGGGGCATGAAAAAAAAAAAAAAAAAAAAAAAACACTGAGGGAACAACTCACCTCCTGCAGCACCCCCTGCCAGGCCGGCACTGGAGAAGCTGCCCAGCGCTGAGTGGCCATTGACCAATCGTGTAGCTCCGCTGGTGGCTGGGCTGGAAGCCTGTGCTCCGAACAAGGACTGCAAGACTGAGGCTCCGCCCAGAGGGAAGTACTGTACAGAGGAGGCAGAAGAAACCGTGGTGGCCCCGCCCACTTTTCCACTCAGGATGCCACCGCTGGTCGCGGCAGAGATGAAGAGGTTCTGGCTGGCCAATCCGCTCATGGCCTTCAGCTCCCACTCCCGAGGTTTCTGCTTCTGCTGTTGCCTCTCGGACAGTGCTGCTGAGCGGCCACCTGATTCAGAGCCCAGGAAGGCCTTCGAGTTGCCGTAGGCCTCACTGCGCTCCCTCTCGCCCCTTCTCTGCTGCTTTTGGTCCGAGTCGGAGTCTGTGCCTCCTCCAGGACCACGGGACATGCCAAAGGGTGAGCCTCCCTGTCGAAGGTCAGGTGGAGTAGGCTTGGGGTCGGAGATGGGTGAAAAGGTGGACTTCCATTTGCTGGAGGAGGAAGAAACCTCGCTGCTTACGCTACTGGCCCCAGATTTACGACCCTGAGAACCTAAAAGACATATGCCAGATGTATCACTTTATGTATGTAAACTTATTACAAGACAAACTTGAAGGATGAAGCTGATAGCTGTTTCTATAATTTGCACTCAGCTCAGCTCTTCATGTCAGCTCGGGGCGGACAAACTGGATTATAGAGATATAAAACAATATCAAAAGTATCGAATATAGCTACATTGTGTTTCATGGTACTGTATTGATTCTTAAAAAACAGTACCGATTTTTAATCAACAGTTTACAAGATCTGTGGCAGACAGTGATATGTACTGCATTTAAAGCAATGCTCTTCACCATTAGACCACTCAAACCTAAACAACCAGTGTAAGGGTACACTGCTAAAATTAGCATTAGCAAATCTTTGCATATGGTGGTGCGCTTCTATAACAATATGACTACATCTTAACGTATTGCCAGGTTATTTCTAATTCACAGCCCTACTGGATAATGTTTATTCTACATTTGTCTGCACCAGCACACAAATTTCCACTCCATTTAAAATGTGCATTTATCTACAAAACTTTAGTTAAGAGTACACATTCCATTATTAAAAATTTACATTCATTAGCTATATTAATATCATATGGTGACATCAAACAATACTTGTGGTCCTTACCCCTGTCACCATCTCGATTTTCTAGGGAAATGGTTGCAATTTTCCGTTCAATTCTAAAGAAAAAACAAATAGATTAGGGCAGAACAGCTACTTTGGAGAAATCTCAACAAGGCAGGCTGTAAAAGTCAGCAAAAGAGAAACAAAGATGAGGCTCTACTCACCGTGAGGAGCTGCTATCTGCAGGGTAGCCAGTGTCCTCGTCATCTGAACTGGGAGTGGAGGAGTAGCGGCTGGAGCCGTTGAGCTCCAGGGGGCGCTCTCTCTTTAGGACCGGTGGTTGGTCCAGGTCTGCTTCACGTGGGCTTCGGCCTGAATGTTCCGGAGACGAGATGGCTGCGATCTCCAGGGGCTGATTAATGTTGTTCACCTGAGGTTAAAATGAGACTTTATAATCTTTCTTTAAAAAAAAACCAAAAAAAAAAAAAAACCAAAAAAAAAACGCTTACATCCAAGTTATGGAAACTAGGTATAGGCATTTCAGACAACATTGCATGACATGCTCCAAGCGCAGTTAAGGGCACATACACTACACTAGTGATGAAACAGTTACAGGTCTCACAGTAAACCACACAAATACTCCTGATGGTTAGCTTTAACATGTTAAATTTGACTTAAATTTGGCTTTAAAACCTTGTTCAAAAACTGCACTCTGGTTGATGCTAGACAGTTTTTAAGTACTTTCAAAGTCATCAACAATTTTTCCAGACACAGGCATGCAGGCGCAGCTTGCATCAAAATGCCCTGCCACATAACTTCTTTATGGGTTATTCTCTATGTTACTAGCATTTAAACTTTCAGATTTCCTTGAATAGTGCAGGTACATTCTGGCCCCTGATCGGTTATAACTGTTCTACCATTTAAGGTGGAAAATTCAAACAAGAACCTGCAAATCTCCTTATATAAGGTCAGTAGCATTAAAAGAACTGTAACAAAGGGGTTTATCAAAATAAACTAGTCATACTCAATAACCCTGCTTTAATGAAAAACCTTAAACACAAATGAAACAACAGCACTCAGGCTATCACTCAGGTCTGCTGCTAGTTGGCTGCTTCTGTACTGCTGGGCTCCCACTGGTTACCTAAGCATGCACGCATTCAACATGTGTCCCTTTTACAAGGTAACTTAAAAAAATAAATAGAGTTAAACTAAAGCAGAGAGTGAACACTGGACTGAATAATGAGACAGCGTGACTTACAGTAGCAAGAAAAAGAATGTGAACCATTTGAAGTTACCTATAATCTGTCATAAAATGTGATCAGATCTACATCTAAATACCAAGTATAGGCAAACACAATGTGCTTAACCTAATACCACGCAAACAATTCTTATATTTTATGTCTGTACTGGACACATCTATTAAACATTAACAGTGCTAATGGAAAACAGTAAGTGAACCTTTGGACTTTATAACTGGTCGAACCTCCTTTGGAAGCAATAACCTCTAACAAGTGTTTCCAGTAGCTGCAGATCAGACCTACACAACGTTCAGGAGGAATTTTGGACCATTCTTCTTTACAGAACAGCTTCAGCTCAGCCATATTCTTAGTATGTCTGGTGTGAACAGCTCTCTTGAGATCATTCCACAGCATCTCTATTGGATTCAGGTGTGGACTCTGACTGGGCCACTCCAAAAGGCAGCTTTTCTTTTTTTTTTTTCATTCTGTAGATTTACTTCAATGTTTAGGGTCATTGTCCTGCTGCATCACCCTTCTACTGATCTTCAGCTGGCAGGCAGCAACCCTGACATGATTCTGTAGGATACCTCAATAAACTTGAGAATTCATTTCACCCCTCAATGATGGCAAGCGGTCCAGGCCCCAAAGCAACCCCAAATCATAATGCTCCCACCACCATACTTCACCGTTGGGATGATGTTTTCATGTTAGTTTGCAGTGCACATTTTATGCCATACATTCTTCCCAAACAATACAATCTTCGTTTCATCAGTTCACAAGACATTTTCCTAGTAGCCTGTACAATGATTTGCGAATGGTATACACCTATGGTATACTCATGAACAGAGATGTTAACCAGTTTCAGTGATTCCCTCAAGCATTTAGCTGTTAGCTGCTAGTTTTTTGCCTCTCTGAGCATTCTGTGTTGCATCTTTAGTGTCAACTAGGAGGGGCGCCCACTTTTAAAGAGAGTAGCCACAGTACTAAATCGTCTCAATTTGTAGACAGTTTGTCTAACTGTGGACTGTTTAACACCAAGTCTTGGAGATAACTTTGTTACCCTTTCTAGGTTTAGGCAAATCAGCAATTCTTGATCGTAGGTCTTCAGAGACCTATTTTTAACAAACCTATAAAATTTCAATGTCTTTTATAAAACAAAGTAGCTCTACACCTCACTCCAATCTCGTCTCCTTGACTGGACTCCATGGTTTGCTGACTCCTGACTCTAATCAGCTTTTGTCATAGCAAAAGGGTTCACTTACTTTTTCCACCAACACTGTGGATCTTTAATGGATGTGTTCAATACAGACATGAAATGTTATAACTTTGTGTAGTATTAGGTTAAGCACATCGTGTTTATCTATACTTGGGATGTAGATCAGATCATGTTTTATGACCAATTAATGCAGAAAACCAGGTAATTTCACATACGTTTTTTTGTCACTGTATATTCCTGATTAAAAATACTCCACTCCAAGATAAACACTAACTTGGTGACTAGTTTACTTTAATGCAGAAATATGGTGCCTTTTTGCTAGATGTGCTCTGGGCGCTCTCTAATGTTTACAAAGGCAGACTGAGAAGAATTAAACCTGCTGGACTTGCTTGTTTTTTTTGTTCTTCCTGTTTGGAGATGGGATGTGGTGCTGAACATATATAGATCCACTTTGCTCTTTTTCTGCTTTGCAAATGCATTACAGGCAGATTCACTGTAGACCCTACAGTCTATATGTCGCTCATGCACTGACAGATGAATATTATAAATGCATTATTTCCAACAGGATGTGCTGTACAAACATGTACTCTTCAAATTACTTCATATTTATGACTTATATACCAAACCAGCTCATTGGGGTAGCAATGTTGAGTCTGTACTGAAATAAATACACAATAAAACCCATCATGCTTTGCGCCATGCTATGATTTTTTTCTTACCAGTACCCTGATAATACTGATAACCATAATAATTTTGGTCACTATAATCAAGACATTAACTTTTAATTCGTTTCACATCTAGCCTACACATTGGTGTTTCAGATAAGCTTCTTTCCATTTTCATCGAAATCCTAAATCTAAGAATGTATAACATTACCTAATGTAATAAAGACCCAATATTCTACTTTCAGAAAAAAACACCTCCAACATCAAACCAACTACTACCATTTTCATACCTCAGCGTGTCGTCCACTTACCATGGTGTTAATATTTAGTGGGGAACTAGAAGTGTGCGTGGCACAACCCAAGCCAGGAAATGACCTCCTTTTGGGGGAGCCACTTGCAGTCGGAAGCCCAGCGGAGCTGCGCTTCCGGCGACCTCTCTTACGGCCCTCCTGACCGTGGGAGCCTGGAGAGTGATGGTGGTGATGGTGGTGGTGGTGATGGTGGCTGCCATGGTGGTGCTGCTTGGATGATCCATGATGCAATCGGGAGCCTCCAGCAGAAGACGAGGATGAAGAAGAAGAAGAGGAAGAGGAAGAGAAAAAGATCCGACGGCGGGCCTCGCTGTCTAGAGGCTCGGTGTCTGATTCCGGACCCTGGCGCTCAGGGCCCTCCTCAGGGGGGAGACGGGGAGGCCTGTCAGCATACTGCAGGACTCCTCCAGTGCCCAGGGGAGGGCTGAGGCCGGTGCTACGGGACTGCGAGCCGAGCAGTGGGGTGGTGTGGGGTGGTGGAGATGGGGCATCACAGTCTTGATCGCCTGTCAGCATAGCAGAGTGGGACCCATTCACCAACCCTGAGTGGGAGGAGAACCCTGAAAGAAGGAGGCACATGAGCAGCAGCACAAGATACCTACAATACTCACCTTGTAGTCTAGGCAGGACAGCATACCTGGGAAAAGTTAATGGGTATTTAAACACTAAGTGCCAACATGCATTTTCAGTGCCAGTATTTAAATATTAATATTACAGAGTGGGTAGTTCATGGGAAGAGAAATCAACCCCCTAAGATGGAAACGGTTTTGCCTCGTCACTACTGGTGGAATGAGGAGGTACCTGTAGCCTATTCAGGGCTTACACACTTCTGAATCACATTAGCAAACTGGAACAGCCTGAGGCTTAATTTGTTTTACTTTAATTTTAGGTGTGATTTTGAATCCAGCCCTCAATTCATTAATTTGGTTTCCACTGAACGTTACATCATTTTGTTCAGTAAGGATTTATAACTAGAGATGGACCGGTCAGCGTTTTTGAGGCCGACTCCGATCGCCGATCACCTTACAGCATGATCGGCCGATACAGATTGAGGGCGGGGCTGTACGCCACGGCAGGGCTACATGTTATTTGCGCAAGCAAGTCATGAAACATGGTCTAAATTGGTTTATTACCATTTTTAACGAGCTCATGTGAGACGACATCTGAAAAGTATTTCCTACTAGAAATGGCAGAGCGTGGATCCAGGTGGAAAATTAAGCGGCAGAATGAACGTCTTCTACAGCAGAGAAGAGCTGCTTATCTAGCGCTATGAACTCAATCACTCTGGCTGTTCTTTTAGCTCTCTGGCTGTTGCTGTCCTGTTCGTACCGGTCAGATCTGGTCTTCACTGTTCTCTGGGTTATTTGTTTTGTGCTAGCTGCGAGTGCTAGCTCTGCTGTTTGCTGATACTCACCGTATTCAGCCGAGTGGTGTACTCTGAAGGGTCGTATCAGATCAGTAGTGTTAAATGTCTTTGTCTTGGTTCCCCCGCAAGAGGGGCTGATTTTACTAATTTTACAGATGTTACAAACTGCCCTGGATGAGTCTGAGTCACATACGGTAACAAACTGCCAGATGGACGATGTTTTCTTTCCGTACATGCAGTGAATGCTTAAACTTTTCTCGCGAAGCCGCTGCTTTAGTCAGTCTGACGAAAATGAAACTGGTATGTATTTCCACCTAGTGGTTCAGATAGGAATTGCAGGGAGCTGACTGGAGAGGGTTTCACGCAGGGCTCCTCTTCCTGGATGAAACACTAGCTGGAAATACAGAAATTAGACTCATTTGTTTAACGCCATCGATCGCCTCTGGGGATCAGCTAAATTGGAGAAATATTGGCTGATCGCATATTTTGATAAAAATCGGCAGATACCGATACATAGCCTAACGATCCTTCAATCTCTATTTATAGCGATTTATAGCATGTCATTTATCAAGATCCAATGTGCGTCCCTAATTGTTTTGTAAAAATGCATCCAGAGCAGCAATTCAGTGACCCTGCTCATGTTTAGTAATGTAATAGTCATGTACTCCCTTTAACTGCACCAATCCCCCCTAAACTAACAGGGAAGTCTGACTGGAAGACTAATGACATTAAACTATTAAAAACATACCTGAGTTAGGTGTCAGAGGCTGTTTGCTGTTGCTCTGCCCCGTTGAGTGCTCCCTACTGGACACAGGACTGGGAGTGTTTCTCTGCAATAATGTATATAATGAAATTATGTTATATACAAACAGCACCTCTTGTAAGAAATACTATAATATAAGGGAAGAAGAAAGGGCACACATACCAGTCTCTCAGCTCGACTGGGCAGCACAACACTAGCCAACGGGATGCTGACAGGAAGCTTGTTGGGATGCACAGTGCTGAGAGGAATGCTGATTGGGAGACTAGTAATACTGTCACCTGGACCTGCTGGGCTTTTCTCCTTACTCATCTAAGACAGACCAAGACAGAACTCTTAAAACATTAAATGCATGCAAGACTGACTGCCAGATTATCAAAAGTCAAATATTTGAAATACTATTACAGAACAAATATAAACAATACTAAGCATTACCCTCTCCGCACTCTTGGGTGTGGCTACTTGTTGATTATCAGATGCACATGGGGAGGGGCAACCCTGTTTTAGACTTAAGGTAGGAGATGATACAGCACCAACATCACCCCTAAAAGAGAGAACAGATTTAATAACTAACCAAATTATCAAGCAAACTATCAGAGCCTGGTGAAAACAGGAAAGTGGACTGACCTGTGGATGGACCCGAGTGATCTGAACTGGCCTGCGGACGGGTCCTGGTTCAGGTGCCTGCGCAGGGCGATCTTAGCTGGAGAAAAACGAGTGTAGTCAGGCAGTGGCTGCCCCACCTGCCTGTACCTGGAGTCTGGTGTGGGAGGCACAATCTCATGGTCAGGAGAGATGGGCAGGTAGCGGGATAGGAGCTCGTTCTTGCCGCTGCTGCTGCCCCGCTCGTAGCTGGGAGAGGCTGTGCCGTTAATTGACAGCTCAGGGCTGAGGCCATTGAGGCTGGCGAGTTTTGGGGTATCCGAGTCCAGAGGAGGGCGCGGCTCCAGACTCGGAAGGCTCTTGCGGTAAGGAGAGTCCTCACAGGGGCTGTAAGAGGATTTAAGCTGCAGCAGCTCCTGCTGTCTCTGGCTCTTCTCCAGTTCTACGATGCTAATCTGAAAAGAAAAAGAAAGGGGCAGTGTTAGACTTTAATGGCACTTGCTTGGCTGCTCTGTATTTAAAATGCCATCTGTATGTAAGTGGTTTCTTTCTGAACAGAACTGTGACGTACTTATTTTTAAAAAAAGCTTATGTTTCACAAAAGCACACAGTAATCATCTTCTGTCTAGTAATCAAATTATATATAGCCTAACGGTAATAACAGACAACCACTACTGGTATTTGGTTATTGATTTAATTGATAGCATTAGTGCTGCATGGACTTTTGTAAATGCATGTCAAGTCTGTGAGGTACCTGAAGCTCCAGACAGTGGCGCTGTTTCTCAGAAATCTGCCTGCGAAGGGCTGCTTTCTCTTTCAACAAAGTCTCCAAACACAGAGAACCCCAGTCCAACTTCAACTCCTCACAGCGAGCCTTCAGCTGCATAAGTAAAAGACAGCATTGGCTCAAACAGCACAGACAATATGCAACCACAAAGGGAGGCTAAAGCCAGAGTGAGCTACAGCTTCAGCTTTCGATTTACAGCACATTTAGATCAAGGCAACTTTCAATTGGACTCACGTAATCTGAATACAGATTAGTTAACCAATGGATATTTAAATACCATTCACAGGCCTGGTGAAGTTGAAAACACTCCTTTACCACTGTATTTGCTTATCAATGTTATGATACAAACAAACATTTTAAAACTGCCCTAATACTGTCCATACCCTGATACACATTAAAAAGAAAACCCTTCATGTGATACTGTTAGGACTTGCCTCCAGTATTTAGACAACTTATTGACTTTTGTTGGATCACAAAGCTTAATTTTTAAAGCAACAATGACAAACAGTAGTTAGAGAAAAGTAGAGCCCCAAAACTTTACAGTGCTGCAGGTCTTCACCCAGTGGGACAATTCTGTAGAAATCTGTCAGGCATGCTTACCAGCATCAGGCTCTGGTCCTTTAGCTCAGCCATGTCGCTCTCCAGTTGCTTGGTCTGCTCTCTCAACTGCATGTTGTGGGCTGTGATCTCCTTCTGCGCTTGCACCAGGTCCTCCACAGTCACCGCCTTCACACCCAGCTGCAAGGGGTTTAATATGGAGATTCCACTGAGTTAACAGGCAAAATGGGTCACGCTGTCAGAGAGGTTTGGTTGTTTCAGTTCTGCCTTAACAAAAGCTTTTTATGGTTTTAAGCGTTTTCACATTTCAGGTGCTCTTTCTGGTCTGCCCATTTACACACCCATGCGCATACTCACACACAGCCTTACCTCCTCCAGTTTGGACTGGAAAAGGTCTTTGATTCTCTCTTTGTGAGCATGGCAAGCACTCATCAGCTGCTGGGCTTGACCTGACAATTCACTGTGTCTGAGCTGTAAAGAGTGTGTATGCATGCGAAGAAAGAGGAAAGAGAGAAAAATAAGATGATGTTAAAACACTGCCAAAAAACTTTCACAACAAGGAATGTTTAGAGACAGAAAACCAACAACAACAAAATAAGACTACTTCAGAATGTGAATGAAAACCAGGTATAAGATCTGCATTGAAAAATAGCCAAAGGAAATGGAAGAAAACCTGAAAGTAAATGAATATGTAAATACAAAAGTAAACATATCAGCTCTACAGATCCAGGCTGGAAATGTGAAACGTGAAGCACTGTACCCTCTCCTGCTCCAGAGCTTGCTGTAGGTTTGTGCGGTACTGTGGCGTCTTCATGTAAGCTATGAACTGCAGGTACTGGACTTTGATATTATCTGTGGTTCAAAAAAACCAAAACCATCAGTAACTGTTAGCCTGCTTACCGATACTGACACTGCCACAGAACAGCAGACATCAAAGCAGTTTGCCACTAACAAGGGCTGGCCAATGAGACAAAATTTACTCATCACTGTGAAAAATTATGTCACACATGACACACTGTGTTTCTGAGCATATGATGGGTGTCATCACAACATAAACAATAACTTAACAGAAGATACAAAACTAAACTGCTTCAACGCTCAGATGCTTACCAAGCAGAGTCTGCAGGCCTGGCGGCATTGGACCAAGCAGGAGTTGGCTTGCTGTGTAATGCTGCACTTTGGGAGGTAGCTGGTAGAAGGGGCTTTGAGGTGACCTGTATCCATCTGGGGGGACAACAACAATGACAGCTCAGTACAAAACAACACAGTCTATTGCACACTAAATGTTAGTACTGTTTAATACATACTATAAACTAATCTAATAGAACAAATGGTCTGCTGTAGTTTGATACTTATTTGTGTAACAGAAAAAAGACTGAGGGGGGAGAAGCAGCATCCAAGCAGTTTTAAACTAAGTCTGCAACATTTTACACAATGTTGTCAATCACGAGTTTTCCTTCTTTTTTGCCTTAACTGGAGCAGAGACAATCACACTCTGGATGTTTCCATTCACTGAAAATAGAGGTGTTTACAATGTTCTCCTGCATGGAATTATTATAATGTTATAATATTGTTTGTGTGAAGGGGCAAAACATAGCATCATCATTCAATTTCCTTGTGCTTGTCTAAATTAGTTTTCATCTATTAAGTTGAATTTTGCATAAAACTTGACTGACAGCTTGGCTGTTGCTGTGAATTTAGCAATTTGGAAGTTATTTGGGAACTGATAACACAAGTTGCCAATATGTGTTGGGAATCGAATATTGAAACAAAAGGCAGACAGAAAGAAAATCCCATAACCGCATAATTAAAAAAACCCCTCATCATCATCTCTGCCTCATCAGGAGTGTGTAGACATTCCAGAGATGGTGGCATAGCCATGGCAATGTAAACAACCCCACTGGAAGCATTAGTTTTCCTTAAATTTTTTTTTCCTTAAAAGTTTTTCTTTTTATAAATGAAAGGCCCAAATATACGTTTTTTTTTTTAAACACGGAATATTAAATTCTGCAAGCTCAAAAAAACTATTAAACACCAATCATTCAAATTAGCATTCAGTATTCAGTAATCAATCAGAATACAGCAAAGACTGTGTGCAGCTAGACAAAGGCAAATGAGGTCTGTACTCACCCTGAGGAGGGGCTGCTGAGAGGGTCTTGGCATGCAGCAGATCCAAAGCGCTCTGGCTTTTCTTGGTCTTGCGCTCAGCAGCCGCTGCCGCCGCTGCCTTCTTGGGCCGCCCGCGTTTCTTGTTGCTCAGCTTGCGGCCCTTGGCCAGTAGCTTGGCACGACGGGGTTTAGGAGACGGCTTCACAGGTACCAGTGGGCCCGTGCTCTCTTCTTCACCACCGGAGTCCTGCTGTAAAGGAAGGAGTAGGAGGGGTTTTTATTTCGGGCTTGTATTTTTGGTAGCAAGCCTCTTCACATTCAGCCGTTCTGGGCTGTGGGCTGAGGCATTCATTCAAAAACGAAGTTGCGCTATGCTGGTGCAGTAATGCAATTCTAATGAAGACTGAAATGTGGCAGGGTTATATGCAGGATTACCCTGTGTTCCTTCGGCTTGGTCGGAGTAGTGGTGTTGCTCTTATTCTCCTTGGTGTCCTTCTGCTGACGCCGTCTTGCTGCCTCCTGCTCCTCCTGTAGCCACAACAAGGAAGAAAAAAGACTGCAAATATATTTCAACGAAAAAAACTTGGGGAATTAATGTTAGTATGGCCTAACATTTAAAAACACTTGCAAACATTTGCATTGCTTTGCAATGATTTAACAAGCATCACGGAAGGTTTGCAAGTATTTAACATGATTACCATTTAACAAGACTGCATTATAGGCTTTGCACTTACCCTGAGTTTAGGATTTTTGAGACTAGAAAAATAGTTTTCAAGCTGTGAAAAAAGAAAAGCAATTGGTTAGAAAGTAACGAATCTCAAAGCAATAAAAACGCATGCCGATCATAATATCAAAATTAGCCATTTGCTCTACTGTTTGCTGTGAAGATGTAACAGCATTGTTGTGTACACAAAAAAGCTCTCACTATGGTACGGTCTATTGTATGCAGATAGTAGGAAACTGGCTTCCCCGTCCATGACACTGAGCCTCTCAGTGGCGACAGCTCAACAACTCGCATTATTGTGCCAATATCTGTACAACAGAAAGACAAACAGCTATTAGAGTGAAGCTGTAAAAATAAGGTGAAGAAATGTAGGTGTAATGAATAAAACTAAAAAACCTAAACTAAAACTTACCACTCAAGTTTCGACTATTTATTCTAAAATTGAGAGGTGCAAAAGGTTTTGAGGACACTATTTTTCCACCTACAAGAGAGCAGATAGACAACAAATCAAATGCCTGTTGTAAATATTAACAAAACTGAAACAGACAAGGCAAATAATCTTTTATTAAACAATTATTAAAGCAAAAAGCTGCCTGGATACTATGAACAGAAGCTACAGAAAGATCACGTGTACAAACCTTCCTTCATGTTCGCAAATCTTTCCTTCAGCTGGTGATCTACCTCTGGACCAAAGGCAAAGTTATTCACAAAAATAACACTGCAAGAGAACATATATGATTACTGACATCACACTTTATTATACAGCACATCAACTCCTTCCAACACAGAAATCACAGTACTTAATTCACATGAAACTCGTTATATATGTTATAGAAATTAAAAGTTATATATAAAGTTATACCATTTCAAAAATTAAATAATGAAATATCTATACAAAACTGGCAATTAAATCATACCTTGTGCTGGCTATCCTTTCTTTCCAGTCTTCAGAAAGAAAATCTCCCCTCTCCAGCTATTGAACAATATATATTAAAATCAATGAACAACACAATGAGAAAAATGTCTAGTAATGCCACATTGCACTTAATTATGATTATATTCCTACTCTACTCTACTACACCGGGCCCTAATGGAGTGTCCTAACCAAGTGGAATTAAAACACAGCTAGGATTTCTGAGTAAACTACAGTTTAACTAGGAGTAGTGCTTTACATTCTACTACAGGCGTAATCATATGATGTATTGCGGCTAGTGTGATGGTGTTCACAGCCACTGTATCATACCAAACTGAATGATGAAACTGTACTGGCACAATGGGTCACAACTGCAGGTAAAAGTGGCTTAATTTCTTTTCCTTCATGTGGTACAAAGATTAGTCTTTTTATGTGAAGAGAAAAATACACAACCTGTCATCAAAGTTGTGTATAGCGCAGATTTGGGCACTTTCAGTGACATATCAACAACTCAGTGTCTGATACATGAAACCTTCACACAACAAGCAGAGATGATAAATCCACTTCAGTATATGAAATTAACTGTCTACCTGTATTTCATATACATATAATATATACATGAAGCACAACCTAGTTCATGCAGACGCAAGATTGATGCAGACATTTATGCAACTCATTGTCTTCATGATTTTGCACATGGGAAGTAGATGCCTTGGGGAAATACTCCTGTTACGGCTGTTCAGCTGCACATCTTCCACAAAGTTTGTGAATTTTAATATAAATGTGACTTTTGGCAGATCTTGACTTAACTCAAAAATATCTTTGCTGGTAACGATATTTAAATCTCTGCTTTCAGGAATCAGTAATATCCCCCTTGAACAGCAACGACTTCAATCAAATCATGGCGCATTCTTCCTTGCAGAACTGTATCAACTGAGTTATGTTTGTTGGCTTTCTTTCCAGAACAGCATATTGCAGATTCTTATTAGTCTGCTGGCTCTTTACAGTGATCTTTAAGAAATTTTCAACAGGCAGAGTAGCTGCTTTTTGTCTCCTATTATTCAGTACATAATCGCATGATTGTTGACTGAGGTTAATCAGAGGAAGAGAGGTCTGCAGATCCTTAGCTGTTACCCTGGGGCTTTTTGGGATGTCCCCAGGATATTCTATGCTAACTATATTCTAGTTATTTTTGTTGGATGACTACTCCTGTGAATTTCCTCCATTTGTACACTGCCTCATAGGGGATTGGTGAGGCCCAAACTCATCAGGAACTAATTTCTGAACCTCTTTTAGTCTAACGAGCACTGGTAAATAATTTTTTGAAGCCCACAGAAATTTTACTAGACTGAAAAATGGCAAACAATAGTACATGCTTGTGGTAAAGACCAGAATTTGATGGCAAAGATTTCAGATAATGCTATTTTTTTTGTAAATAAGGCTGAGTTAGCCACACTCACACCCGACTATCATTCAATTGAACTAACCTACTGACTCCGAACATTGCCTTGTCTAGACTGGCCAATTTTAGAGGTCACCATACTTTTGCTAACAAAGACATTTAATGTTGGATCTACATTTGTTCAATACATAATGTAAAACTATTTAATCATTTGTATTATACATATTTTAATGGGTTCTCGTCATTTATTATGACTTAAATAAGAATATGATAATGTTTTAGACCACTCTTATATAGAATTGTATAAATTGCTGAAAAAGAATTACAAACTTTTAAGTGTCACTCTATTCCAATTGCTTTTTGTTAGGGGGGGGGGATTTAAGCGGGTGCCAAAGGAGTCCTTACACAGATCAGTTATCTTTATGCAATACATCATTATTCTGAAACTAAACTTATGTCACTGCTTTTTCACAGCAATAAAGGAAAAACACTTCCATTATCTGCTTGATCAGCACAGAAATTAACCACATTTTACTGCGAAGTTTGTTTTAGTTTCTGCTGCTTGTCCTTCCAGTTTCAAGCTGCAGTTAATACAGCTTAATTTGAGGTCACGTGAAAGGTGTCTAGTCATCTTAAGGAAAGGTAGGCGACAACTGAGTTTGCTGGATGAACGTGCCGGGTAAAGTGCTTTGTTTTGCGCATGTGAGTCAGTTCAGGAGCGCAATCTGGTTAGACTGATGTCACATATAGGTCACGTTAAAAGAAAAAAGTGAAATTTTAGATTTGGGGCCACTTTTACCTGCATTCAGAACAAACCCTGGGTCCTTTACAGACCATGTTCAACCATTGTCATCTAACTCTAAAAAGCTTGGAGCAACCTGCCCTTTCTTCCACAGAATCAAATCAGCACTGGGTTGGATTCAAGTGAAAATGACTCCAAATGTCTGCAAATCTGTCTGACCACATGCTACTGAATCAGCTCACCATGTTGTTGAGTAAAAAAAATAAATAAAAAGTATATATATATAAAAAACCCTTGCCAGTAGGCTAGTACCATGAATAATGGGTGTAAAAGTAGCTTATGCTTCTTATAACTTACCGTATACTCTCCATGTTTTTTTCCATACCATTTCATCCACCTTTTGAATTCACGGTCCATTGCCTGCAGCCCAAGCAAAAAATACTCAACAAAAAAAATGTATAATGTATTTTATTAACAATATATTAAATCTAAAACTCAGTCCTGTATGCAATAATATTATATGTGTGATTGTACTGAGATTATACACTCTATATCCAAAAGCTTTCGGCTTAACAGCTCTTTTAAGATTAAGAATAAAATAAAAAGTTTCTCCGCCCTGCAGTTACAGCCACAACTCTTCTGGGAAGGCTTTTGGCAAAATGCTCTGAGGATTTGATTGCTCTCGGCCATTAAAGCATTAGTAAGGTAAGGGACTGATATTGAATAATCAGTTCTGAATCACAAACACCACTCCATCTCACCCCAAAGGTACTGCTGTAGAGTTTTACACCCTTTGCTTGGCCCTGGGCATAGTCTTATTCAGTATGTAAAGCTTTTCTATAAAGATAACGTAAGCTTTGTGTGCACAACTGAACTGCTTGTCTCTGCAATGGGTACATTTTAAAGCAGTCGAATTTTCTGTTTTGAAGGATTCTCTAAATGAGTACATGAGGATGATTTTGCACATAATTAGACAAAAGTAAACAGCACTGCACCTCTGCGTACGTGGCTGGAATGTCGGCCTTCTCAACACCATAGTAGTGTTTACAGTTAGTGGCTGCAGCAACTTGCAGGACTACCTGACCAACACCTGCAATTCAAGAAAAGACAACCTGTAATTGAAGACTAAAACAACCAAGTCGATATGCAGCCAAGAAGAGGCTGCTCTTAGAGCACATGCGCGCCCACAACCATATGGACGGAGATGATGCCATCACACTGACACATATGCAAACTCGAAGTGTGAATGAGTAAACGACACCACGTCTGCTTAAACTGGGTGAAATAATGATTATTGTCATGCTGGTAGAGCTGCTACATTAACAATATACACAAGTATAAACAAGTACATACACAGGACTGCAAAAAATGTCTGTACTATTAAAGTGTTATTACATTTTCTCACATTTCACAACACTTCATTGCACTGATGCGATGAACACATCCTGATTCACTGCCATGTCCTGTTCACAGCTTGAAGACAGCCCCTTATCAGCTCTTCAATTTATAACACATACTAGATAATGTTTGCTAAAGAACAGGCATGAGCCAGCGACACACAGGAGAAACTATTTTCGGCCAGCAAATAAAAAAATAAAATAAAATTATATAAATTCAGGAATAACCTGAAAATGTATAATGCATGTTTTGGGATGTTTAATAAGCACAGCTCTCTACTGGGAGAGTCACAGCTTACAGATTCAGGCTCAAGCTGAGCTTTAAACAAGTAACAATATAGCAAACTACAACAATGTCTTTTGGCCAAAACGATGCAGAACTACTAATGATCATGAGACCTCTCCCTAACTTTAAAGGGTTTCCATAAGCATACCAGAACCAAATGTTTCTCATGGCTATACCGTCCCATGCTGGTGCAGACTCGCAAATCTGGCTGTTTTTTTTTAAGTACCTGTAACCAGCTGAACCTGTACCAGGCTGTTTAGATCTCACAAGGCTAGCTAGAAGCGAGGAGCTGGAGCAGGTTATTGACTTCCTCTCTCTCACAACACCAACTGCTCAGCAGTGAGTAGAGTGTGAGTAGAGATAACAAATACATTTAAATATTTATTTATTTATTTATTTTTAAGGGTTGGGGGATAAAACAATAACGATAATTATCGTGAAATAACATTTCCTCTGTAGAACTACAAGATGTAGTTGATAGAATTAGGTTCCATCCATGTTTTGAGAGACAACACGAATAGCCAATGAGAATGAGAATAGCACTGTCCCAAACCTGTGGCAGAGTTAATGGATAAATCCATGCTTTCAGTAGTCTTTGCAATGTATCGACACACATTATGCTAATCAATGTAATTTCGTAATCGACTTCTATTTATTTGGGGTTGACCAAAGACATACATTTTTTTTCTCTCAGATATCGTATCTTTATACTTTTTATTATAGTATTGTTTCACAATACCCAAATGGCACCAAGTTACCCTTCTAAGAACTGTGTGGCCCTGCAGTTAAAAAGGGGCCACTGTGCCATTAATAGCAAGCACTTACTATTAATAGCAAGACATGCATCAAGAAGAGTTCTATATTCACAATGACGCGTTTGCTGCAAGTTTGATTGTGTTGAGCTTTTTTCATCGTTTGAAGTACACTGCTAACTTTAATCCTTGCACTGGCTTTATCATGCCTCATTATCAATTCCACATTGTGTGCATCACTACAAAAGGTTATTACATGGAAAATATTTGCTTAGGATGACGCCCTATATTGTCCATTCAGTGTGTAAGCAGCTGGAGGCTACGAAGGCCTTTTCATACCGAGAGAAGTGCGTGACACTGCCTGATGATCTTACGCTGCAGTGTAAAGGACTGAAGACTGCCATAAACACTTGAGACTAGACTAGATTTTCCAAATGCTTATCTGCTGCCTGAGGTGTCTGAAAACACCTACTTAGCATCTTTATCAATACCTATGTGCTATTATAACAATGCCCTCCAATGCACCCCACCAGCCAATCTTGCTGTAACAGTGGCAGCTGCAGCAGCAGAGTGCCCAGTGGGGATGTAATTCTGTACTATATCATCCTGCTGTCAACTGAATGAAGTAAGTAAATAGATCACAGGGTACTGAAGTATATAATACTTTAAAAACAACAACAGATGTACTTGTTAATCACCATTCAGACCTGTTACTTACAGCTAAAAATAAAAAAATCAAGCAGCTATGGAAATTATATTTACCACCACTCAGACAAATTTTGTTAAAGCAAAGACACTAACCACTGCCCAGGTCCACAAAGGTGTCATCCTCCATCATCTCAATTTCATCTATGATCTGAGCCACAAGATCAAAGGAGGTCTCTCCGTACACCTCAGGAGAAAAGGGCTCGTAGTTGTTGAGCTTCTCTGGATCAGTGACGGAGTGGTTGTAGACCTGCTGCAGGATGTGGCGCAGCAGGCCATTGGAAGGCCTCTTGTTCAGCTTCATGGGTTGAGTGGTCCCTTTCCACTGCAATCAAACACACAGAGAGCATGACACCGATAAAGAGTCAGGTCATCCAGCAGCGGCTGAGTCCTTAGCCTGTTACAAAATACCACTTTTATTTGCCATTTGTACGTGCATGCACTGTAATCATTCTTGGTATGAGTCAACTCACCAGCTGGTGAATGCTGTCAATGGCTCTGTTGTACTTGTCACATAGTCTTTGCATACTCTCAAAACTGAAACACAACACAGGTATTAATTTTCATACCTGCATCTCTTTAAACCACATCACGATAAGAAAATTCCTATTAAGTCGTTCCTGAAAAATTAAGCATGCATTTCAGAGGGGGCCTTTTCACAACCCTAGACTAAGCCAACACTAAAAAGAAGTTTTACATTGTGAATCACCTCCATGACCCCAATTTAATTTGTTGGGGGAACAGACCCCTTAGTTACACAGTCTTTGAAGAAATTTGCAGATTATGTTTATACCGTAAATATTAGTTGGAAAGCTACCATCAAACTGTCAGACTGGTCAATCTCAAACATTCAAACTCAGTGATTATAATCATTTAGACTTCCTCAGGATAAGAAACTACCTCTTGGTGTCATAATCGATGAGTACGTAGTTCTCCATGGCCAGTTTAAGATCTGGTATCTCCTCACATACCCATCTAGGGAGAGAAAGAGAGAGATTCAGTTTGGCATTTTGCATCCTCCATTTCAGTCACCCATCACTGCAGGGTCAGAGTGACACTTACCGAATGGTTTCAATGATTTCATGTGCAGCATCATGGTGTTTGTCCTATAGAGACAGGGGTGAGCAAAAACAGAGAAGAGGTAAATATGGGTCAACTGAAACTGACAGAAAGCTCAACAGCAAAACAGTTAACACTGCAAGGTCAATGAGAAAAGCTAGCATGAGTAAACAAAGCATAGTTTTGGGCAAAGAGCTGCAGCTCCTCAGGCTTACAATCTGCTCCAACTATAAATGATACATGATGCACAGCAGTTTGAGGATGAAGCTGTCACTTAAGAAAATGCCAGCTGCAATTAGCAAAACAGCTTTCATCAGCCATTTGACACATTCACCAACTTCGGTTATTATGAAACAAGTTTCTGAAGTGTTGTAACACCATGTTAAAACATTTGTAGTGAGCTCGTCTCTTCCTGCTTTTTGATTTCTCCATTTATGCAACAATGAACATGCTTCTTAAACAAACAGTATCACTGTAGCCAGATCGATCTATCTATCTATGGGACGCACTGTAGACCAACATCAATATTTACCCTCTGTACATATCTGCCGAGACTGAAGAACTAACATTTATACAATGTAGGAATCATGACTAAACCTACACTGTGGAGAAATGTAATGTTTGATACAAACAGGGCTGAATGATTCAACAGCAATTGTTCCCAGACTGGCAGTTGTGGTTGCGCTGTCATGTACATCCCATACGGGTTCTTTTGTTGCCTCCGAGCTCAAAAGATACATGTTATTAAGCATAATTTTCCCATATAAAACATGCAATGTTGTTTAGAAGGCAGGCTACTATAAAAACTGAGGCTCTAGTGATTTCCAATGATGTTTAGTACTGTAGCTCAGGGTCACCTAAACACTGCAGAGAGCAATCAAATGTTGGTTTGAAAACCTTAAAATATACAGAGCAAATATTTAAAGATACGATTACTATATGATATCATTGTTATGCATTGTTACTAAGGATTTATGTGCAGTGTGTAAATGTTGTTTTTAGATACAACTTAAATATTGATTTGAAGTGAGCATATAATACTATTATTACTACTGCCCTGTAAAAAAGACACGACCGCAGCAGCACATGCAGCCCTGCATAGCTGCGTCCGAGGCACAGCAGCCCTGCCACTGGCTGACCCAGTGACCCACTTTCAGTTAGAAGGGGCCTGAGAGGACTCGTGTCTGCCTGAGTGTGCCGCTGCTGGGCCCAAAAGCCTCTCCAGACTCCACCTCATTCGGCACGGAGCCGTTTTCCCGCTCTGAATACACCCCGCCCTACCTACATTCTGCTTCCTCCACTATTTTGATCCCCGCTCCACCTCTGTGTGACGGAGGACATGTGCTTAATTCGGCGCACTACCGAATTACAAACGGCTTACTGTGAACTAAAAGAACCTGTGATGAAATGGTGAAGTTAGCCTGAGCCAGAGGACAGCGGGTACACTCACGAGCAACCCTTACAGAGTGCGTAGGAGAGGCAGTGTGTGCGTGAGAGGAGGGGGTGGTGTTCCTGTGGGCTCACACACACGGCGCACAGCAACACCAGCACAGCAGCTAAAAATAACACTGGCTGAGGCACGTTAAGAGAGTCTGAATGCAAGAGCGCACAAAAAAAGAAAAAAGAGAGAGAAATCGTCACTGACAGAACTCGTCACAGCCCACTGTCGTGAGCGGTGGAGCAAGTCCATGACTCACTCTCTCACACACTCTTACGTCCTCACCTTCTGCTTCCACAGTATGACTCACGGGAAGGTGTAGGGGGAAATCGAACCTCCCATACTACACATGCCACAATGATTATCATTATATCAAGCAGATGACCTCATACAACCTCCGATATTCATCAGCACTGGAGGAAATCCGCTGTTCTTTTTCAGAACTAAAACTGGACAATATGGCAGAAATGTATCATGTTAACTTGACATTTTCACAATATACAATATTACTCACTATGTATTGATACTTCATTTATCCTGAGGGTTTGCCACCAAGTTGGAACAGACTAAAATATACCGTGACAAGCTGTGCAACATCATAGACATGGCCATCATTTTTTTACTTGGGAAAATATTGTAAAAATTATGAATTGTAGGCAAAGCATAATGTCACATACCTATTTACAATCTCCTTACAGTTTATCTACTGTTGAACTACTCATGATTCACTTGAATTCCCTTTCATTACAGCAATGACATACAAATATATTGACCAACTCTACATGCCACAGGTTATGTTGAAATGCACATAGGTGAGTTCAAGCGCCTTTGTGAAACCTCCGGCTGAATTAGTACTAGTCAAGCAACTCCTGCTGAAACTGCACAAAGAGGTGTTCCATCACATGGAAGCACTTAAGGGTGATTTTTCGCCTCCAGATGTTCTCTCTGACTGTCACACAGTACCACACTGTGATCTGGCTGCATTTTTTATACAGTTACCGCAGCATAATGACTCCTGCTACGCCCCAAACTATAGCAAGAAATGCTTGTGTACAGGAACAGTTCCCTGGTGGAGGTGAGTAGGACGCTTTTGTTTGTGACACAACATGAGGCGGTGAGGTATAATGACAGACGGGCAGCTGCTGGTTGAGTTGCCTGCCAACACAACAGCAACACAGAGGAACAATTCAGCCAGCCTAAGAAAAAAAATAAAATAAAAAAAATGGGTCACAAGATTAACAAACTCTATCTAGTCCTCCATAGATTATATAGATATTGTGGTCCTGTGTCCAAGTCTAAGACCAAGAGCTGCGGTTTTGACTCCATAACAAGAAAAATGAGGCAGGGTTCAAAGTATGCTGATCTTATCGACTAAGTTCACCCCTCCCAGTCCTGCTGGAACACATGTGGACAAAGAGGGAATGAAAAGAGCTCTAAATGTTAAAATGGTGAGATTCAAACCTTCGTTTACAGACATCAGCTATTCCAAAACAAACAATCATGAGGCTTAACAAGCCAGGCACATGTGTAAAACTTTATTCCTCCAGCATCAGCCTTCACAGAGGCCTGAAACATGTCTCACAATGGGTGCGGCAGTGCTTATCAACCAAATTTATGGAGCGAAGTCATTTGAGGTGAACTGAAACTCTGTGGGCCCGTAGATGAGGTAATCTTTCAAACAGAGCCAGCACAATGCACAAGTGACAGACCATATAATGGTCTTTTTGGGGACTTTTCTTGTGACAAAAGGTGAGACTAGAGTACAAATAGTTTTCAGAAGAAAAATGAATTCAGAGAAAGCCACATTCTCATTTTCTGAGCAGAACCTCTTTGATGGAAGTCATTACGTTTGCTGTCAGAGAGTGGGGGAACACAACTGAAACCCTCTCGTCACTGTGGAAACCACAGGCTTTGATCTGCCTCCATTTCCGTCTGCCACTCAGACGCCGAGCGGCGCTAAATGGTCATGTTAACACGACAAAGATTCAAGGACAAGATAAACATGAGAAACCTTTATAACTGGAAGACAAAAGGAGTAGACCCAAAGAGCAGCCCAAAGGTCAAACAGACTAACGGACAGGCTATTAGTCCCAAACTGATATTTTTGGATTTTGTGACTTCAAAGCTTAGAAATCCTCCATCACACCTCCATTAAGACAGCATAATGAGAAACATATGATTTTTTCCCCCTATTCTCTCTGATGGTTGAGCTTTTATACCACAGCAATCACAGCACAGGGAATGATTAAGGCAAAGAAATCTCTGGAATGCTGTCCTGCCCACAGCCAACCACCCAACTGTACACAATGTCACTGGTGTTACTTGCAATATGGAACTCAAACATTGTGCACACTGTCAAACCGCTTTACAGTAAGACATAAAACAGTAGATCATTTACACAAGTCACGTCTCACATGACAATCCAAGTTCCTCTCTAGACCAGACAGAGCGATTTCTAACCTCTTTGTCTACCATCTTCCTATGCACAAACTTGAGACAGCTTTCAACAACTGCAAAAAGAAAGAGCATCGTGATCTTGAGATTAACACGCAGAGCCGCTGCATGTCCAGACTCGATGTTTGCACACAAAACCTGAGATTCGCTGTGTTTACGGACATGAACTTAGCCTCGCGTTGATCATTCAACCGAGATAGCACTGGGCAAACATGCATGAAGATGCCCATCTTTAAAAAAACAAGAAATACAACAGTCTGAGTCTGACAACGAAACCTGCGAACAATGTCGACCTCACAGGAGCGACATTATGCCCGGCTGCACTGGCTGACCCGGCTTGTTTAGGGTCTGTAACTGTAAAAGCACGAAATATTCGTTTCAGTTTTTTTTCCGAAGCAGTGTATGACTAACATATACTATCTGCTTTCTAACCCTGCACACTCATTCCATTATAGACTGTTGACAAAGCAACTGCTAACGTTAGCTTGTTCTGCTAACACCAGCGAGGTCCGCCTGCAATGTTGTCCTACAGTCAGCAGCTCGCACTGAGGGGAATAATAAGCTAGCAGCGTTAGCACTGACTGGACATGAACCCCAGCTCATTCTGAACAAGTCAAACGTTCATACCAAAGACAGCACCCGTTCCCCACACGTAATAACAGACAACAAAATGTAACGTTGACGTTTCTGGGAGAAAAATGCCGCCATGTCAGGCTTGATAGTAACTACCGTTGGTGCCAGCTAGCGTTAGCTGTGTAGCCAGCCAACTAGGTCAGCTCGCTACTACACTGCCAATAACATTAGAGGGGGTGAGCTGAGGATGTTTTTGATCAAGACAAAACGAGACATACATCCGAGGCTACACACGTCCATAGATAAGTCATCAAAGAATGACTCGCACTGCTAATTTTATAAACGAGAGGCGTTACTTTTAGACACGAAATGAGAACAGAGACTGTCCTTCTCCCTGCTGCCAGCGTTTTTGTTTTAAACACTTTATCCCAGCTAACCGTCCCACAACACGGCTTACCGTAAAACTCAGACTCAACTGTCCGCTTTCTGAAGTTTAGCTTCTTATTCGAATTATTCGCCGGAGGCGCCACAACGCAACTACTGCACCGTTTAAGGTGGACCGGGGAATTCGAATAAGCTAACTTCAGCCACGTTTTCCTTCAGATTTACGCTCAATAAAGGCTCCATCACAACACGACCCCCTAGCGAGCTTTCCACTGACTGACCCCCCAGCTGGAGGTAGGCTAATGTTAGCAACGTGGCTAATGCGCTGATCTTAGCGGTTTAGCTCAAACCGCTCTCGCTTGCTAAATAAAGAGTGGCACAAACGTGAGTCAAACCGGTCGCTTATGGTTTGGAAACTTACGTATACTGGCAGCGGCCACGGGTATCCCGCAGCTTCGGCTCCGACCGGCGACTTCAGCTTCAGCTCCAGCTTCTCTCCCATTCTACTCTCGGCGGCGTTAGCGGGCTAGTGCAGTGGACAAGAGAGTGAACCGTCTAGAATTTGAACATTTTGACAGAAAATATCTCAGTACTCGACGAAACCCAAAAAGTCGAAAGTTACGGGAAGCTCGTGCGTTATTTTTTAAAAAATGTCCACAGTCTTGTTTGGTCGGATTTAAATGAGATATTGCGGCTAATTTCTATAAAAAACTGCTCATGCCGAGCGGCTGCTCCATCTCGGCGCTACCGCCGCCATCTTGACCGGCGTGGAAAAAAAGAGAAGCTGTAATTGTGGAAGAGGCTGTACCAAAACGAAAGGGAGCGTAAAGCAGCTATAAACCCGGGCTCGAGTCTGATACCGAGGGGAGGCACCTCTACAGAAATAAAGCGGGGGATTACTTTTCTCAACTTTAACATTGGCCGGGCGGTGATGACACACATGGACTGCGGTTTACTGACGAATAGAAGTTCCCGATGCCAATAACCGTTGAAGAGGCGGAATGTACCATTTCCCTGCTCATAAAGCTCAGCTACACAGTTTGAATGTACCGGGAACTGAAGGACAAGTTCCTGCTGAAACAGACGGATTCAAAAAGAGGCTGAGCTGAGGGTGAGGCAGTGACAGTCTGCTCCTTCAGGACAGTAAAACAAGAGGAATAAGACTCGTTACCGTATTTAGGAAACTGACAGGAGAGGAGAGAGTACAGAAACTGTAATAACATTCATACAATGAACACCTCACAGAGTTACACTAATAACGTCATACAGATGTACTGTACTCTCTAATAACACTAGTAAACACAATACAGATGTACTGTACTTTCTAATAATACTAATAAACATTACACAGATGTACTGTACTTTCTTATAACACAAATAAACATCATACAGATGTACTGTACTATCTAATAACACTTATAAGCACCATACAACTGTACTGGGCTCTCTAATAACATGAATAAACATCATAGAGATGTACTGCACCTTCTTATAAAACTCATAAAAGCCTTATGGATGTACTGTACTCTCTATTAACACTAATAAACACCATACAGATGTACTGTACTTTCTTATAATACTCATAAACATCATCCAGATTTATTGTACTCTCTAATAACACTAATAAACACCATGCATAAGTATTTACTCTCTTTTATAATACTCATACATGCCTTATGGAGGTACTAAAACACCATACAGCCATAGTGTACTCTCTAATAATACTCATAAATACGATGTACTGTACACTCTAATACTCAAAAACACTATAGACGTACTGTACTTTGTAATAATACTAATAAACACCATGCAGATTTACTGTACTCTCAAAAATGCTAATAAACATCAAACACAACATAAATCAATTGTACAATTTAAGCAGATTAATAAACATGATATATCTACTGTACTACCCTGTTATAATAAACATTGTAGGTCTGCTGAACTAATTAACACTCGCTGCCCACTTTATTAGGTACTACCTTGTATATGTTGTTGGTCCTCTCTGCAACTTTAAGGTTAGCTCATATGTTGCTGCACAGTTTATGTTAGTCATCTTTAACCACATGATATTATAGGATGAATATATCTGTTTGGTGCACTAGAGTTTTCAAACAACTTGATGTCTTAAGCAAACTGAGAATAGTTGAGCAATGACAATGAGTTGTTAAAAAACTTCAGCAACACTGTAGTGTGTGGTGTACTCATTGCAATGCAACATAGACAACGTGCCACTGCAGTGCTGAGAAATATCCACCATCCAAATAATGCAAATAATCCAAAAACCTGCTCATCCCTGGTCCTGTCAGAATCCTGATCATTGGTAAACAGGTTAAAGAGAAGCTAAACGCTATTAGAGAAACAGATGGACTACAGGTTGTAACTGAAGATGTATAATGTGCACCTATATGGTAAAGGACCTGATAAAATGGATAGGTGGTCAGTGAATGTAGATCTATTGTACTCTGTAATAACACCAATAAACACTGTATTGATATACTGTACTCTAATAGTTATATACAGTGCATTTTTACCAATTATGTCTGAGCAAACATTTTTGTACTATGCTGTAATATGAAAGCATCGCAATTTCAATATCCCAAGGCCTTATAGGGAGTCGATATTTAATGTTGTAATAACTCTCAAGGGGCAGTTTTCATCTGAAACATCAGTTTCCCATTTCCCTTAGATTATTAGACTAGTTCATTCCACTTTTTAATCAGATAATATCAAATATTTGTTGTATAATCCCAAAAACGTTAAATAAAAACAGAATGCAATGCTGTGCAACATATAAAACAGTTGAAAAATACATGCCCATGAATTTGATGCCAGCAATGTGTTTCAAAAAAGTAGGAACAGGGTACAGGGCCACTGTTCTCCACACCTCCTCTGTTAACAACACATTGTAAGGGTTTGGAAAGTAAGGATTGATTGCTGCAGGTTTGAAAGTGTAATGTTTTTTTAAAATTTCTGCTTGATAAACGCTGCTTAATATTTCAAGGTTTCCTTTCTCCTGGTTTTCTATTTATAATGTGCCTAATGTTTTTCAGTGGGTGACAAGTCTGGACTGCAGGCAGACCACTTTAGCACCTGGACTCTTTTATGACAGAACCAGGCTGTTGTAATACATACAGAATGTAGTTGGGCAGTGTCTTGCTGAAATAAGAAAGACCTTCTCTGAAAAAGACGTCATCTGGATGGCAGCATATCGTCGCTGTCCAATGGACATCTCCATTTTTGTCGATTTTAATTTTTCTATGTCATTTGGACCCAACAGCTGCTTTTTATGTCCTGTGAAAGCTTCATTATGGATGGACCAATAGAAATGCTCTAAAATAGCTTGGAAAAAATCTGGCTCCATTTACTTTCATTGAAAGTTAAGGAGGTTTTTAGCTTCTTCTTTTTTGAACAACGACCGTATATAAAAATACATTATATATATATACATTGGTATAGATCTGTCCCACCCAAAAAATAAATCACTGAAAAAGCAGAAACTGTTAAAAAAACTTTATTAAAAGCGCATTTTGTCAGCATTCGCAATTCACACGCTGTGTTTGTTGTTAGTAACTGGCTCTGGTTGTTAGGTGGTCTGGGTCTTTTAATTTGTTAAGGCTTGTGTTGAGATGCCTGTTCAGAAATATCCTGCAGTCAGCAGCTTTACTGACTCAAGCTCTCGCCTCACTGGAGCATCAGGTAACTCGCACCCGCTTTAAACGCGAGGTCGGTAATCTTTAGTATAATCTTTAGTATAATGTGTTTTTATGGTAACAGACTAGGAGGGTTTGGTTTAGCTAACGTTTATATTAAGAAGCACTCTGAAACGTAAAGTTACATTACTCTCTGGCCATGTCCTAAACTGCAGACTGCTACTAAATACGTAAAAAAATGTACAAAATGTAAAAAAATTAATGAATGAATAAATAAAAGGACACCAGCGTTAGAAGTGCTTTCAGTAGTGCAGTAGTGCAGAGGGAGCTGTTTGGGACACAGCCTTACTGTCTAACATTAATGTTAGTTTTGTCTAGTCCTTAACATACATACATACCTTAACATACATTTTTTGTCATTTCATTTCAGCATTATGCCACCAAAGAAAATAATAATTGTTTTGGTTATATGTGCATATAATCCAGACAGGTGTTTTTGGATTATACAATTTAGCCAGTCTTTTGTTGACCCTTTCCCAACATTTTTGGAATGTGTTCCTGGCATCAAATCCAAAATTGGCATGTATTTAAAAAAAAAAAAAAAATGTATGTTGTCCTAGCACTGCTGTTACATTATGCACACTGTCCCAGCTTTTCAGAAACAGGGTTGTACTTGTGTTGTCTGCACTTTGTACTGTTTATCTGTATCAACTGCAGCACTAAATGTTTGTGAAGTGAACTGTGAGGTATTCGGCAGCCTGCAAATTTCAATGCACATAATGCAGATACTTGAATTTGAGGAGACACAGTTGGTAGTTTCGTGTAGGACTATGTACACATTGGCATATTTTGCATATTTTCACCTAACTGCTATATTTCTCACTTGCAGTGGAGATTACAACAAACTCACTTGGGCCCAGATGATGTGTCCCACGTGGTGTGACAAAAAAGGCCTGAGACGATCCAAAGATGGTCTCATGAAACTATTTAAAACATCTCTGACCATCCTGTGAGAATGGCTAATCATTTATAATTAGCAAAACGTATGTGACTCCACCATCCCAAGCTAACCTGAATTAAGTAAAGAAAAATAAACACAGAAATAAAAGTTTATTTAAGATTCGGTTTTAGTAATTACAACAGCTTGGCTTGCTGGATGGAGCACTGGGAATATATTTGTAGTGGTAGATATTTTTTTTTCTCTTCCACTGCAGCGGTGTCTTATCTTCCTTGTTATATTTACAAGGAATGGGAGATACCACTAATTATACAGGCCTATATACAGACAGATACAATTACTTATATAGTCTTCTTGTGGGTAAAAACTGGGTATTATTTGCGATTCCTACTATGAAAACTAGAAAATTCAACCTGCGTGGGTAAAATACATGAATGAACTGCTACATAAACTGACTCTGTAGTGGAGTTAAGTATGATCCGTTCATGTGGCCGTGGTCTGTGCCTGTGTGCAGAGGGAGCAGAAGGGAAAGCAGTTGCTACACATTCATTTGCAAGATTTGTTTATTCAGTTTATTAACAAGCAGTGTCACTGATGTGCACATATGAAGCATTACACTACACTATATGGGCAAAAGTATGTGGACACCTCTCCTATTTATTGAGTTCAAGTGTTTCAGGCACATGCATTGTTGACAAGTATTGTGCGTCACGCACACAGCCATGCAGATTCCACAAACACCAGCCGTAGAAAGGGTTGTACTGAAGAGCTTACTGACTGTATATATCGTACTGAGAGATTGTTATTATTAAATTTAAGATATTTCTGCCATTCTAGATCTGCCCCAGTCAACAGTATGTGTTGTTAATCTGAAATAGAATACTTTGGAAGCAACAAAAGCACAAGAACTGTGCTTTGACCAATATGCACAATGTCAAGTGTCATCTGGAGTAGTCTAAAACACACAGCCACTGGACTGTGAGCTAAAGCATGCCATCCCTGGGTAATAAATCATGTTTCACTATCCGGCAGGGTCTAGGTTTGAGTTTCAGTGAAATGTAATGCTAATGCTATAACATACAATTATATATGTATATTTTTAGACAATTATATACTTGCAACTATGTGGCTGCAGTTTGTGGAAGGCCCCTTCCAGCATGACTTTGCACCTCTGCACAAGGCAAGGTCCAAAAATACAGGGTTCAACAAGTTTGGTATGGATTTGGAATGTCAGTTGGGAGGTCAGTGTCTGATCTCAGAACTGCTCTTTTGACTGACTGGGCACAAATTCCCACTGACACACTCCGAAATCTAGTGGAAAAGCCTTCCCAGAAGCGTAGAGACTGTTATAACTGCAAAGGGGCAACTCCATAGTAATTCTCTTGGTTTTGGAACATAAGGTCCCACAAGCTTAAGGTGTGCATGCATTGTAACTAAGTGGTATAAAAAAAACCTTCATGCTGTCCATACCAACTGATGAGAACAGAGATGAGAGAAAAGCTACACAAGCAGCTTACATCATCTCCTGACAATAGTGTGCATTGTAATGAGCACAGTGTCAGTGATCCTTCAAACTGAGGGCCACTTGTTACTGACATTAAAGAAGAAATTATTAAACAATTTGTAAGATGACACCACCTGTTAAATTCATATACCAAACAGTAGAGGTCAACAGACCACCAGAAAATGCACAGCCCCGCCTCCTCTCCCTTCAGTTCTTACCAGTCTAGAAAAAACGTTGCAAAGTTTAGTCATTAAACCTCATCCCTTTACCCACCAAGAGCATCTGTAGTGGTTGAAAGCAACACCGATGTTAACACGTTTTAATATTACTTCTGTTTGGTGGCTAATGTGGATTCTTGCCAAAAGCAGGCAGACATTATTTAATAGTTAGAAAAGATATTTTATAGTAGTAGTTAATTTAAGAGCTGTTTTATATTTTGAAGTGTTTAAAGTATGTATAATATATTCCCTATAACAAAATAACAATACTACTAGAATAAATAGTTTGTATCATTTTTTGTGATAGATGTAGTTTGAAGCAGATGTTACATTTTGAGTGATACTACCTTTAATATATAAATAGACATGTGTATTTCATTATACATTAACTGGTACTCAAATTCTTTATATCCATAGTTGTTACAACTGAATGTACAGCATTTTGGACTCAACTTTTTTTCTGCCTGACACACTCACTGGCTCACTCACTCACATTTAGCAGGCTAAAGATTCTCGACAGGAGGGTGCTCGAAACTGTAGTCATTTAATAGCTACCCATTTTGTATTTTTGGCCAAAAGTAGTTAGTACAGAATAAAATGATGATCTATTAGTTATGACGGTCTGAGGCAAATGTCTGTTTTACAGGAACAAGTCTTCATTAAGTCAGAGTTACTGGGTAAGGATCTTAACTGCAGGAATTCCACAGTGAACCAGTCAACAGATGTTATCATACAGACTACACCATCTCCAGCAACTTAGCTATGTAAGTGATACATCTCATGACCACTGAAAAACCTTGGAATGAAAGCTGCCAAATACATAAAAACTCTAGTTCAGGCCAATACCGTCAGCATACTCAGTGTGGGTCTCACGCAATAGAGAAGCACTTCCGAATGCCTTTCAGCTGGTACAGAAGAATGTCTTGGGGCAGGACTGTACCAGCTTCCTAGAAGAACTATATAATCGCCTCAGGCAAAGAATGTATAGGTTTTGACTTGAAACTCGGTTCCTCACAAGCAACTTAATGTCTTTGAAAGCCATTTCTTTGGCCCTGTGTATACAAGGCAGTTCAGCTGAGATCTCTAAAGAGTACAAAAAAAACTTGGGTAGCAAGTCCTGTAAATTCAGGTAAATGTACGAGCTATATTAAGGCAGTCTTCACTGAGACATACTTTCTGCAGCCATAACAAGAATAAAACTTAAGACTCAAACAACGTCTCTGCAATCGAATACTAGACTATCGAGTAAGTGAGAAACTGCAGTCACAGTGCAAGACAAAGTCCAGTATTTGCTTTTTCTTTTCCAATACAACTATCTAACCCCAGCCTTGTGTGTTGGACGTGATAGAACAGTTTTAGACGGTACATTAAACCAGACAAATTAAAGGAAACTACATGTAGAAGTCAGTCTGCAATTTGCAGTCCTAAGATACCTAAGGGGCTTCTTATAAGGGGCTGTGTGTGTTATTGGACAAACCAGGGAGCTGGCATGCTGCCAAGCTGAACTCTCTGACACGCCTCAAGCCCCCTCCCAAAAAAGCCAGAGGCCTACACAGTGGTCTAGAGCCAAACTCAACTCCGCGAGGCCAACTGGAGCACAACAACGGATTTCACACATTACGCTCTCTTCCTTCCATTGTGCACGTTTATTATTACGGTTTGGCGTATAGAGGCACGTGTCAGCCTATGTACTATGTACTGTAATGTTTCTGCTGAAAGCAAAGCATTGGCATTAGTGCAATAAGAGGAGTGGCTATAGGAGTCAGTTCCAGCCTGGAAAGCGAAGCTCAGAGAAGTAACATATGGTCGCTGTGGGAAATGTGCCACCCTGTCCTATCTGCTGTCCTTGGCATAGTTTTAGATTGCAGTCATAGCTATTGTATATGAATTTGCTGCAGTTCTCCAACATTTCCAGTTCTGTTTGCACATTTCAGCTTTTCATTATGATAATTGTGAGAACATCTCTAGATAAAGTTAAGGCCTCAAATAAGACTGCATTAACAGCCCACTTTATAAGCCTGTGCTTCCACCTTGTGGAAAGATGCACACATTACAAGGCACTCAATGACACTGGACATGACCAAATGAGCAAGTAATTTATATTGATAGTGTAAACCAGGGCTATCAAACCTTTTGTCTGGGGGGACTAAGGCAACGTTTGTGTTAGACTTGAAAGACAAACAATATGAGGAGAGAGAGGTAGAGAGAAAGAGGGAGAGAGGGGGAGAGAGAGAGAAAGAAAGCGAGAGTGAATGAGTGAGATGCCAAGTAGGTCACTGTTGTCAGAACCAAACCTTGTATTCCTAAGTCTCTAACTAAGAAAGAAAAGCAGGTTTTTACCTTCTTCTGTAGAGCAAGTCAATGAAATTAGACTTGTTTTTCTCCAAGTAAGTTTGGGTTTTTGCTTTAACCCCTTCATCATGAAATAGAGAGTAACTGGCATTTACAGAGATACAACATTTTGTTCCAACAGCAGTGAGATACACTCACACACCTGTGAAGTTTGTGTTAAGGACTTGTTCTGAAAGAGACAATGTTCTCTCATTGGCAAGAGGGCAACTTTCCCTTACTTTGGCCCATGGTCCACACTTTGGCCAGTCCTGGCTTTAAAAAAAACATGAAAATGACCCCAAAAAGTGAAAGTTTTTCAAGAATTTTATTGAAATACTAAGACAAATTTCAGTCCCAGTCCCTTATTGTTTCAAAAAGCACGCTTTGGGTTTTAGCGTTAACATCAAAACTTCTTTTTCCAAAGCCTCCCCTTTTGCTAAAACAGCAGCATATTTCATCTTATGCAAACCTATACAACAGGTCATTTGGCACATTCACCCCAGATTGCGGTGTTTGTGTATTTGCAGCTCACTAATAGCACAGCAGACTCCAAATCCGAACAAATGCCAACTTCTCTGGGGTTGCGTTTACTTCTTAAGCCAATTCCTTCTGCAACGCTGACAGCATAACTGAAGCAAAAATGATAGCAATGTTGTAATTAAGACAGACTGAAGATGGAGATAAAGTCCTAAAACGATGCGAGACCCAACCAACAGTACTGGGCTTGCTGATTGTACCCATGAGCTTTAGCACCAATTAGAACTATGAAATACCCAAAGGAAAAAAAAAGAAATGAAAGAAAAAAAGAACAGCTCCGCTGGCTTGTGCTGATAAGCTTCCATTGAAATGTGGTCCGTTTCAGATATAAGGCTAAATAGGAAGACCTCTCAGCCTTACTGAGAGCTTTTCACTTGGCGAACAGGGCCATCCCAACATACTGTCAAGTTAAAACGACGGCCACAAAAAACCGGAGCAGCACAAAGAGCAGTTGTTTGTCACACTGATGGCAAAACTATGGGTATTTTCTATCTTCAAGTGTTGGTGTGCATTAGTCTCATCAGGCTTTGTTTGGATTTGAATGCCCTTCAACAGTGGTATGACACCGTGATGCAAATACTGGTCTTTTGTTTTTTTTGTTGTTGTTTTTTTTTTAAAACACATTCACAAAAGCATGCACTTTAGATGGACAAGGCAAATGTCTTCTCGCAACAAAACCCAGGTAAGAGTAACAGCAATAGGCTGTGCAAAGTGCTGGATTTTAATGTTTAAACATAAAAAGGTCATAAAGGTCAATATCAGGGACACAATGGACGCTCAGACAGGACGACAGGTGAACCGGTTGCAAAGAGCGCTCTGAAGCTCGCTCATCTTCCATCATTTTAAAGTCACTTTATCCGAGGCTTGACACGAGTTCTGAGAGTATCCCACGTGGATGCGATTGGAACGTGAACACTCGTGGGTGACAGACACTGATCCCTCAATGTAGTTTAACAGTCGTCTCAAAATGCTGCAGAATAGGAGGAATACGACAAAGTCACCAAGACGACTGCAGGTTGTGCGTTACGGTAGAAAAAGGTAAACGTTTGCCCCAAAAAATGCAATTTGGAGAAATTTACCACTGAACTAAATAGGCTTGATCAAGAGAAAGACGACAGTAGCACTGAGCGACAATACAGTATATCATTAGAAGAACAGCACACTGGATCTCCCCATGTGTGCACAAGCGAGGTACTTTTAAAGGGATACAATCTTGACTGGGAAGAATACCATCTTATACTTAATGCAAAAGCAGTCCACCCAGGCTGGTCCGGCACTCTTGCACAAATTTATTAATACTAGGTGACTGCATAAAAGAAGGCAGGCCACAAATCTGGAGAATCAGTCCCACTGCAGTTTCTTATGATTCAAAAATAATCACACCTGATTTTAGCTCCAAGACAAGCTTTTTCAGTATACTTTAAAAAAATCAGCAACAGGTTTTCAATGTAATCTCTTCCTGCAGGAAGTACAGTAGAAACCAACAGGCAGATGCCCTGGCTGCTGCTACTGGCTTCTGTTAGAACCATGTTTCAACTCAACAGGTTTTCTGTAAAGAGAAACACATTATAATTACTGTCTGTAGTTCTGGACTGTATGCTACAGATGTAATAGGTTGGAAAATGGTGGATTATTTCATTTAACTTCAGCAAAAGTCTGGGAATGCTGTCTAACAATCGTGGGCAACTTCCATTTCTGGCATAGCAGTTTCAATAAAGTGAGTGCTTAAACGCAACCATAGTTCACCAGTATGAAGTTAAAGCTGTCAAAGCCTTTGCACAGACATACCCCTCTCGATACTGTAGGCATAGAATCCACATCCATTGCACATAAGATACCTGTAGAACATTGCACACAACGTAAGAAAGGGCTAAATGGTCTTGGCTTGAGATGTGTATTGTGTAGGGGTTGGGGGGGGGGGGATCTCTGCATAAGAAAGAGAAACTTAATGAACTGATGGACTGCGTACTATGGACCGCCTGAAAACTAAGGCAGCGCTTGCATAAATACTGATTTTTTTTTTCTTTTTAAGAGTCGAAAAGGAAGGAAAAAAGATTCATACTGAGGAGTGTACAGTAATAGATCTGGTATATCCCCAGGGAAGACAAAAAAAAGAATAAGTTAAACAAAAACAAAACGTAAAATATAAGTACCTTCCATTCAGTATATAGGGAAAATGATGATATTCAAGATGATATTTAAACCTCTTCTTTTTCTTCAATAAACAAAACAAAAGAATTCAATCTGCTTTGCTAAATCTGTTTCAGTGTTGCTCGCCCCTGTTTAACAAGCAAGGAAAAGAGCTGGTAAAGTGATCCCCAAGGTGATTTCTCCTCTTCTGCTCATTGGGAGATCTGTGTGCTTTGAGGGAGGGAAGCTGAGAACTGATGCCATACAAGGCTTTCCCATAATGCAGTGTTACTACACTGGCAGGCATGGCCAATGATGCCAAAGACCCTCCCCTCACAAAAAAGGGAAAAAATAATAATAATAATAATAATAATAATATAAGGAAACAATCTCATCAGTCTGTATTGCCCTCAGTAGAGCGTTCGTCCCTCATCATGAGGGGAAATACTCCTTTTCGTGGCATTTTACATTAGAGCAACTTTATTTTAGAGCAAGCCAAAAAAAAAGAGAAAAAGAAAGGAAAAAAATTCCCACAAATCCAAAGTTTCTCTCTCATTGTCTTGTCTCTGGATGAGAAAGGGGCAAAAAATAAGCACGACATGGTTAGTGCCAGTTTTGAAGTTGCTGCTGATCATATTCTGCTATTAGTTTCTTTATATGTGCCAGTTTGTTGTGGAGATATTCACAGCGGTTCCTCTCTTGGCTATAGTTGGGGTTAGTCTGTGAGGAAAGAGGAGACGCCGGTAAGTAATCTATACAAATATGTGCATAAACATTCATGCACTGCAGCAATGCAGACAGTCAGGGCTTCAGAGCTCACCTTTTTTATTTTGCGATACTCTTGAAGTATCTGGTTGTGGATTGTCTGTAAAAGATGGAACGTCATCAATCACTGAATATACAACATACGATTTGTGAAACTATTATTCACACCCAAATAGTTAATAATACTTCTGCATCTGTCCGCTAACGTGATGAACTAAATACACTAAACCTGTAATTGCAGCAAAGTAGAGATACTCTTAGTACAATATCACTGAGGTGAAAGTGTAGGGACTTCTTTAATTTCATTTTTTGAATGTATGCTAGCATTAAAAGTAAAGGTTCTGTAAGATACTTTAACAATCCAACGTTATTTTTGAGTCCTCAGTTAAAAAAAATTAGGAGATATTCCTCTGGTTCATTTCCTTTCTGTTTTCTTATATAAGCATTTACTTACACAGTATTTAGTTATTCTACACGGCACCTTGTAGAAAGTAATGGAGGGAACGTAGGAATGAAAGTAAAAGTCTCAAAAATAGAAATACGTCATTAAGTGTACAGTAATGAAGTACATATACTTTGTTACTATCCACCACTGGTCTGCCAGCATACTTGCAGACGATGTAGACATGTACACTAGGGGGCAGAGTCCTAACCAGAATGTACAGAAAAGAAAGAATAAATACTCATGTTTTTTGTCTCTCGTGCTCCCTCTCTTACTCTTTCAAAGATTTACTTGTTTTAAAAGTTTGTTAAAAGCAATCGCTGGTCTATTACAGTAAGTAAATCAAATGGAGCTGTTTGAAAAAGAGGTGCGACACTTCTCTGCATTTCAATGTAGATATGTTAACGTGCATCTTTGCAGAAGTAGAAAAGCCTCAAGTAAACATGAGTGTGCCAGATATTTGAGTTTGGACATTTAAAAACAATAATTGTGACCAGAATTAAAATCACTGAACCCAACCTGCACACCACTTTGGTTCAATGTACACTATGAAAGCAGACAGGTCTTGGTGTAGACCTAGAATAATACAGACCTTAAGAGCATCAGCAACATCAAGGTATTTCATTAAGCAGGATTTCTCACCTAGATAGATAACATAGGCCAGTCCAACAGGAGAAAAGGAAGTGGTATTCGTTCGGCCATTGCTTACATTTGGTTCAAGGTGTCAGACTTTCCTTTGTGAAATACCCTTGAGATGCCAACTTCCATTTCACAGGGATGCAACTCAGCAAACTGATGTACAGGGTCTTGAGAATCTCAACAATTACCTTATATTTATCTGTGCCTTGTTGAAGCTGCTTGAGTTCAGCATCCAGCACGGTGAACTGTCGAGTGATTCCTTCTATCCGCGCGTGGAGGCCCCGGTACTCACTATACTCCGCATTAAAGTCATTCTTGTAGCTCTGACGCTGCTCTTGTGAGCCGATCTCGGTGTATTTTCTGCTTAGACAGAAGACAAGACATAAAACATGACTTTCTAAATGTATGTTGAATCTGTTTATTAAGAAACATGTTGTAGGTATTACACAACATGTCAAGTTAAAAAATTCTGATTATAAAAAGGAACAGAGGACATTAACCACCCGCCATCCTTGACTGGGTTCCTCACTGTCTCAGAATACTGTACAAGTAGGCAGCATTTATATTTCAGACACAGCCCATAAGTTAGAAGATATAGTATCTGAGGTAAGAAAAACTATTTTATGGCATTTACTCTGCTCATTGCTCAACAACAGTAATGCAAAAACTTGTTTTTTAATGTATTCACTAGGGGGAGCACATTCGTATCAAATCAGGCATATGAAATACTGAGTATTATCTTGTCATAATTCCCATGTAGGTATTAAAAAAAATTAAATTGCAGTTGTTAGAGGCAAGTTAACTTACTTTTTCCCCCATTTATCCTGAGAATGATCCAAATAAATCAAATAGATTAAATATCGTCAGAAAATACAATGGGAGTTGCTCTATATACAAAAGTACATTGCCGTATTCTAAGCGTAGATGTCTAGGTGTGACCGAAAGGCTTAATAGAAGGTGCAAACGACACCAGACTACTAAGTGTCTAACTTTATAAAACAGAACGCCAGTATCTTGTTTACAACAATGAGCTTAACACACCCACTGAAAAACATAGGAGCAACTAAGGAGATAAGAGCCAAACCATTTGTTCAGCTGACAAAAGCGGGTAGTCTTATGACGTCAGATTATGAACGGTATTTGATTAAGACCTGTCAAGGTCAGACAGTACTTACAATAAATAGTCTGCCATCTCGGACGAAGATGCAGAAATGCTGGAGCTGTCGCACATTCCATTCAGATCTGAAAGAAAAACACAAGAGGTGAAACAAGTACAAGGCTTCATCCTGCACACTGACAAAAAAACCTAATACAGACAGATAAAATGAGCAAGGACACTACGGATGATGTCAGTTCACTGCTGAACGTAAAGAGACATGTCAACTCCCAAGCCTTCAGTTTAGTGACAGACAAACAGCTTGTTGGCCTCAGTCCCCTAGTAGACTGTTTTGCAGCAGTGTGAAGGAATGTTAAATATTTTCACTGAAGGGTTTGGTGGACATGCAGTATTCTAAGTTTCTTTTGTCTATGTAAACATTTGATTCTCTCAGGAAATAACTAAAGACTAAGAGGAAAAGTTCCTGAACTCCAGGATGGCGGTTAGGGTTAGAACCCTTAAATAGTTACGTAACAATAATTAATTAGGAATTTAAGGAATTTTTCCTCACCTTTGGCAAAATGGAAAAAAAGTTATTTTCAAACATCTGTAGAACCATTTACCTTATCAATGGTTCAGTATACTAACTGCCACATCACATACCACTCAATCTGTTGGTTATTAGTTTGCTTCTTCTGCTCTGTTTTTTTAAAACGTGTTGTGGATGTTTAACTCTTGGGTTTTACTGCCTCCCTCATACAGTCATCTTTTGACAAGACAACATCAATAACAACTTGTATCTTGTTTCGACAGTGAATGGGTTTTTACTGCATTCCTTATTCTCAGTGTTATTTGAAAGATATATGGGAGATGGTACATCCCTGGAACTACTTCCTTGCAGGAGACACTTTATTTACTGGCATCCACTGCACCAAACTGTATACTTAAAAACTGGAAATCTACAGAACCTTTAAGCCAAAAACATTGGATTAGCGAACTGCCATTATACTGTATTCCTGAAAAGTTCCTCTATTCAGTATGGGGGACATTAACAGAGTTTGAGCGTAGACTCCCTTTTTAAACATTCTAACACGACTGGACTTGCGAGACTGATTTGTGTCACTCTTTACTGGTTTGTTTGTAGTTCTTATACATATACATTATATTTTTAATGGCCATTTATAAATGTAAATGTTAAATTTACTGTATACATTGTTGTTTAAAGAGAGGGGTGGGGTGGGTTTTCTTTTTCTTTCTTCCCTTTACTTTTCTCTTTTTTATTTCTCCTTTTCAAAAAAAGAAATGTGCTGTTATGTTTACTGATTGTTAACCTTTATTAAATATTGCACATTGTCAATAAATATATTTATACAAACAAGCTATATTAAGATAATCTTTTAAATAACTGAGAATTTGTTTTTTAAAATGGCATAATGGCATCAAAAACATCAGGTTAAAGCATAAATATAGATAATAATATGCAGTCTTTACTTTGTCTAACATTTTTCTTTTTTCTTTACCTGAAAGTACTTTGCCTAAGCCTTAGTGACAGAACGCACCTGTGCTTTCATGTGTAACGCTGATGTTCAGGTCCGGACTTGTGGTGACCTCACAGGATTTCCTCGGCTCTGAGCTGCTGTCCTCCCCTCCTTTCCTTTCCTTCTTTAGCGCCCTCTCTCTTTCCCTGTCTCTCTCCTTGGACTTATCTTTATCCTTGTGTTTTTTGGACTTCTTCTTGGACTTGCCGTGTAGGGAGGGTGAGGTACTGTGGCCCTGAGGCCCATCCAGGCTGCTGGCGACCGGGGATGTAGAGCCGGGTCCTGCTGCTGGCTGCCCGGAGCTCCCTGTGAAAGAGGGCGGGTGACTCAGCCTCTCGGCCACCGCTGCCTCCTGACCTTCACAATCCCGTCCATTGTGGCTGGAGTCATTGCTGACATCTGACAACGGATCGAAAGGCCGTGAGATGTCCAGCAACGGAAGCTGCACGCTGGAAGAGCTCTCTCCCGCTGCCTGGGAGCTGGAGGAGTCCTTCCCGTTGGAAGAACTTAACTTTCCGTTGATGGGCGGTGCACCTTTGCTGGTCAGATGGGATATTCTGGGTTTTTTGTTGGCCAGAGGGTCGATGAAGTCTGCAGCAGACCTTTTCTGTAGAAGAGAAATGCTTCTAATTTAAAAAACTACCAACCGAAAAGAATCACAGCTGTCAATTGCAGCACCTTTTCTCTCCTACGTTAATAATAACCAACTTATTTCCTGCTCAAATAATACCTACATGAGACAGATGACAGAACATACCAGAACATACTTGGTTTCTAAAGTAGATGCTATTACTTTACCTTAAATGGGCTTATGCATATCTGCCCTCATAACCCATATCATACTCAGTAGTAACTATACAGTGGTGCTGAAGTTAATATAGACCAGTGGTTTCTACCATTTAACAACATCACACATACCACATAAAATGCTCTCAGATTTTCAACTGAAAACGCCTCCTCACATTTTTGTGAATAATACCGCAAAGCCCTGGCTGTTCCTGAAACCGGTGCTCCATTAGTGACCATCACTACTACGCTCACCTACAGATGTGGCACTAAGTCACAAAATATTATATGTATATATTATTTATGGTATGAAACGTAGAGTATTTGCAACTCAGCAGCAGACTGCTTCTACAGTCATCCAGGCACCCGCCACTTAAAACATACAGCAAGAACAAAAGCGCCACATAAGTCATGAAATCTGCGGGGGCGTGTAAAGGTTGGGCATCTGTCAGATTGGTTAGGCGCTTTCACCTGAGGAAGCGACAGTGGTGTTTACTGCTGTGTAGCTGGGTCATTTCCGCACTGGCTTCGTGTCATGTAGAGAAATGCTAGTTTACAGTAAACAGTGGTCATAAACGGTGCCTAAACTCATGCATACTGAGGCCACACTAAATTCTAAAGCCACTAGGTTACAATATAAAATATGATTACAATATGAAATATTTCCATAGAAAACAATTAGCATGGCTTTATATTACATACAGCTTAATAATTCATATTAGCATTTGCAACTAATAATTCTAAAGTCTAAAATAATTACTGGAAATAAACTTTGACATTCTCAGTGCTCTGTTTATGATATTTAATATAATCTATTATAACACTTTTATATTGTATGTAAAAAATGACTCAACATCACCACAACATCCTGCATCAACAGCACTATTATTTGTTTACTCTCACATGTGGCTCCTACAAAGCGTGCCACTGAGCATTTGAGTTGCATTTGAGCCCCTGCACCAGATCTAAGCTCAGCTGTGCAGAATATGAGCTTCAGAGTTTAAGGAAACGGAGAGGCAGCAGGTGGCTGACCTGGGATGGAGAGCTGCTGGCCTGCTCTTTGTGCGGGCTGACTGGACTCTCCCCAGGGGCTGGAGCACTGCTCTGAGCCTTGCACAGTTTCCTGTGGAGAAACGAGGCACATCAGAGGAAGAGATCATATGAAACACACCCACGGAAATTCCTATTTGTGTACATTCAAAATGAATGCAGACTGTAAGAACATCACACTGTTCCAGGGACATGTGCTGATAAATGCAGAACAGAGAGAATGCAGTACATTTATGTAAAGTCTAGCAGAGACACTCTGGAAAAGTCAACCGTTTTAAGGATCACAGATGATGTAAAGCAGGTCTAACACACAGACTTTAGCAAGTAACCTGAGGCAGAGGAGCTCAACCCTTGTTTTAATTTTGTATTATTTGTTCTCTCATAACTTAATTATTTAGCAGTTCTCCATCTTTGCATGTTTTGCTTTTTTTAACATCACATACACCAGTGGCTAAAGAAAAGTAATATTAACCGCATATAACACGATATCCCTTTTCTGATGCAAATAAACATAGTGCAACCTTCACTATTGTTTAATACCAATGCAGATCCATCTGGACCAGATTCATTCTTCTTCTGCTCCAATATGCAACACACCATTTCCGTTTTAGTTGGCCCAATACCCACCATTACAAATACGCCAGAATCAAAATCAGAATCTCCAGTATTATAATCTTCAGTATTAATATATTATATTCCTCTTATTACTGAGCATAATGCTCAGCTAGATCAACACTCGCTGATACAGAATTTCACTATATTCCAATTCACACTGACGATAATCAGACCCATCAGGTAACATTATATCGTATAGGCACCACAATTCTTTTAGTAAATCAAAACGTCATAATCACAGAGTTTTAAGCCAAACCAAAGCCATATTTTGTCAGGATTGGTTTCAGAATTTAAGTGAGTACATCAGTACATCTAGTGAAAGTTCAATTCTGGAGCAAACTACCTCCTATAATTCACCAAACTTCCAGTCCTGTTCCAATTCACTTCATAATGATGTTATTAAACCTGGTAGGTGACATGACCATTCACAGTTATTGAGTGCAGTCTGTGTTGTAATGCTGATGTATACAACATCATTATGTTATGTAATTTTTAATTGATACTTGAACTGTACTGTATTGACTGGTATGATTCAAGGATGCACAAATTATTACTTTTAGGGTCAATTCAGTTCTTTTTACAGTCAAATATTAGTGGCTTTTTTATTAGAAGATCCACCTTATGAAACCCATTAGCACATTTCCAGTGCTTTGCACTGACCAAACCTGCAACTAACTTTTTTGTTTAGCAAGCCAAATTAGAACAAATTAAAAATAGTGCCATCTGAAACGTTGCAGCTCTTTCAGAGTCTAACCTGTTACATATTACATTAGAGAAACTCCTGGTTGGTAAAACAAATCCAGCTCCAAAAGGGCTCAAGGTAGCCTGAGTCGGGACAAAAAAGAAAATGACTGGATCTGTCAGCAGGGGGCAGTGAGTCGCAGAGGTTGTCATGGCCAAAACTGAGACACCACCCCAGCGGCAGGTCAAGAGACTCGAGTCAGGGTGGGCGGCCGATGAAGAGGAGGGGGGTGTAGGTGAACAGAAGCTGCTGCCTAAAGCACTCGAGCACAGCCGGACATTGGACTGGTGCCACGCGCGCACACACACACAGATCAACATGTGCCGGAGTAGAGTTGCATCACAGAGACCTTCCAACTGCTTGGCTGCGTTGCTCTTTCGTGACAGCCTCACTCTCAAATCCAACCATAGGGAACATTGTCGGGGGGGTTGGGGGTTGTAGACATAAAGTGTCATCAGCTGATAAGCAATGGTCTAGGGCTCAAAGTGCAGCCCAGAATCACAATTCATATTCTTCCTGCAGAGTGGCATTTACGATTCTTTCATGTTAGGATGCCTCTGACTAATGTTTTGAAATGGCAGCCGTAACAAAGCACACTGCGATGCTGCTCTAAATTTAGCTGCAAGGGAACAGTCTTTAACTGAGAACAGAGGCTTTCCCCCCGCTGAGATTTACAGCACGTCAACCTAATATAAGAGAGTAAGAACATGGAAATAAAGAAAAAAGATCATTTACAAGAGGTGTTGGAACAGGAGAAACAACTAAAACACCCTTGCTGGAAAAAGCAACAAAGGCACAGTAACATCACACCGAAAAGAACACAACATAATTAAAGCACAACAGAGAGTAAGACATGACTATCAGCTGCCCCTCAGGCCATGAGCCCACATTCCTCTTTGGTTTGGGAATAGTGCATCATATTCAACCAAAATTCTAAGCTGAGCTTACCGTACAAGAATCCTCTTCAGAATCTGCTGGTCTACCTCCGTGTAACCAGGCCAGTCCCTCTGAACTTCTTTAAACAAACAGTCCTTCAATGTGAAGGTGTTGTCTTTGCTATTCAGGTTAGCCACCTACAGCCAGAGAAAACAGGGTTCATATTAGTCACACACTGAAAATAGAAAACAAAACAACTCAATGCCAATGTACACCAAACCATGCTATTGAGAAACATTTTATTTTCCCCCTCAGAGCTAGGGTGATTCCATTTATGTAATCAGACATAACTGATTACATTTGGGAAATCTTCGCTGCAAAACACAAGAATGTAAACTCCACGATAAGGATGGTTTTACAACGCATCATGATAAAAATGGTTAATTGCCATGATTTCAAAAAGCAGTGTCAACAAAACTTAAACAAGCTCTTTACAAAGTACACATTATGTTGGCAGAGCATGCTGTATGTACTCATTAAACTAGTCTGCCTCAAGAAAACCAGAGTAGAAGGCAGTGACAGCACTTCAGAGATTTCCACTCTTCTAAGAAGTCTGTTTTACGATTGCATTTCGGTTTCTGGAAAACTGAAAAGTGGTCACACATGTAACATTGTGCTTATTTAAAATCTTAAAACTAAGTGACCCTCAGATTGTTGGAAACAGTTTCCCAGCAAAGAAATCAATATCAGGGTCTTTCTAAGCCTCCACTGCAAAGGAAAAGAAAGACATGAAAGAAAGCAGATTTCTGAGCGATGGTTAGGTTGATTAGGGTTGCACCTCTGGGACAAACATTAACTGTTCTCCAGGAGTCAAGCCCCAAACCTGCACAAACAGGTTAAAGCAAAAGGTTGTCAAAAAGGCTGGTTTAGAACATGTGGTTTGCTGCAATGACTGATCTCTGTACAAACCACAGAGTGGCTGATCAACCCTGTTAGCTTGACCATCTTTTACATTACCCCAGACTGGACACTACAATCAAACTGCCATATAACACAGCTTCACCCAGCAGAATACTCGTTGGAGAAAATAATGGAGTTGTTTGACAATATGCACCTGGTTGTCATAACCACAGTCAAGGTAACAAACTCCCAGACAAAGATCTCAAAGCCTGTGAAAAATCTCAGGGTCAGGGTTGTAGCCCATTTCTTCCTATTTGCCTGTTGAGGAAAGAACAAAGAAATCCAGGCTGCCCTGAATTTCTGTCTAAAGATTCTGATCCACACACAAAGTGCTGAAGCCTTTTCTCAGCCAACAGCAGGCAATCAACGGCTCACTGGCAGGAAAAACAGGAACATGGCATCTGATGCCTAAGGATGCAACAGGGAGCAACAGTGCCAGAGCACTGAACCTCGGAGCAGGTTTATATGCAACTGTTTTAGAGAAATGAGTGCTACTATTAGCAATCAAGCCTGTCCTGGTCCACATTATACGGGATGTTGTGAAGAGAAAAACAATGACCAACAGTGACCAAACAAATGAAAAAAAAAAACAAAAACGAAGGAGAAGGCCTTCTAACAACAGGGTAAAGCAGAATGCAAACAAAGTCATGGGTATGATTTGTTTCAATTCCTGCAGTAAAAGTTTCTTTCAGTTAAAACTCAAAAACAAGCAAAGAGGCCTTAAATTCAGGACATGGCACAGGTCTAGAAAGAAACACAAAAGTACCAGCAGTACCTCTACCACCCCAAAGGTGAAACAGAAGGAACGTGCAGCTGGAAGAAAAAAAAGCCTAAACCGCTGAGGAGAGGTAGCAGAGAGTTGAAGAGAATACATCCAATCCAGAAAACAGAGTGAAAGCAGAGATCAAAGTTTATCTGTCTCTACAATCCAGTTAAGCACAAAATGACTCACTAATGTACTGGAAAGGCCATCACAGCTTCACCACTACAACAGCTGATAATTTAATTTATTTGTGGTTTATTTATGGCGCTAGTTGTGCGTAACTTTATGTAACAATGGTAATATTGGTTTAATCAAATGTAAATGTGAGAGAACTTAATTAATACTTTCTGAACAGAACACTTTACATTTTATTAAATATAATGAACAAGTTTTGTTTAGCGCGCACACACACGGTGGGGCAGTGGTTCCTGAACTGTGACACAGAGTGACGCTGGCAAATAATTGGCTCTAGCCAACCACACAATCACATGGGCACTTCACCTAGACGGACAGCTAAAACCACACTGCAGACCATGTATCCACTCATTAACTTCTAAACAAGAGAGCTTCTGCTAACTGCAATGATGCTTACAACACCTAGCACAAAACCAAAACTATAATAGTGCTTTTTTACTTTATTTATTATCAATCCATAAATTATCTTCCGCTTTATCCCTACTAGTCTGGGTCACAGAGAGCCAATCCCAGCATCATCGAGCAAAGGCAGGGTACACCATGGATTGCCAGCCCAATGACTGGCCAACACACTCACACCTACGGGCAATTTAAAGTGACCAATCAAAACCTAACATGCATGTGTTTGGACGGTGGGAGAAAAGTGGAGTACCCAGAGGAATCCCACTCAAGCACAGGGAGAACACGCACACTCCACACAGAACAGCCCAGACTGACTATTGAATCCAGATCATATTGCTGGGAGGCGACAGTGCTAACCACTACACAACTGTGCCGCCTTATTTATCATCATTTGTACAAAATGGTAATAAAGTTTAGTTATTTATAATTGTGTGTATGAACGAAGAGAATGTCTTCTAATAACTGTAAATATGTTTACTCCTTGGTAGGCATACTTGAGTTAATTTCACTTTGACAAGACATGGTGGCTGCAGTGAGCTCACAGTTTGGAGACTGCTGTGATTATCAAGGTGCCATGTTGTAATGCTGTAAAATGATAAGATGATAACGTTGCTGTGCTGTATATTATCTTTAACACACGTGCTCTTATGTTGATCGCTGTCGGTCCTGCGGGCAGGGCGATTACAACTCTGGAGAGTGAATTCTGGCCACTACTCCAGCGTGAACATCAGCTTAAGTTACACTGTACAGCCTTGTATTAGTATAATGACAATAAAGCTGAACTAAATTGAATTACATGTATTAATATATTCAGTTGTTCTGTTAAAGGTATTTGCTGTATGCTCCAGCCTCCAGTTTGTAGCTAGAAGTGAGTGTGTACAGTAAGTACAATCCAGTCCAGTAGCAGGTAATGACCACCAAATAACCCAAAAACAAAAAACAAAACAAAACAAAACCAAAAAATCCTTAAAAGCTTTGACCTCACCTGTTGCAGGAGGCTGTCCAGCGTGTCTTTGTCCTGGACTGAGAGCCCGTCCTTGGTGAGGCGGACCAGCAACTCAGGCTTACGATAGGGCTTTAGGGCTAAGAGGTGCACCAGCCGTTCCCTCAGCGGCCGTGATGGCGCAGTGCTCTTTTTCATACTGCTGGAGATGATCACAGGACGCGAGGTTCGCCGTGAAGGGGCCACATCTGACTGAGCTGATGCTGGTTTCCGGATCTGGACCCGCTTGCCTAGCCATTAAAGTAGATCATGTAAATGCTAGCCAGATTATTACTTTAAGTTCAGTTTCTAGGTATATGCAGGCACACACATGCACGCACAATAAATGTATCAGATGAAGTGGATTCCATCCCTAAGTGATATTTAGCAGCAGCTGTACTTGGCTTGGTGCACTCACATTTTTGGGCAGTGTCTTCATAGAATGCAGGGATTTGCAGCATCATAAATAATGCAGTACACATGAGTTACAGACATGTGGAGACAGTGAGCTGTTACTGATGCACTCCACCCACACTTCACTAGCCATATGTCCCTGAATGCTAAGTCCTGCAACCATTACTATTATATCCCTCCTCCCTCAATGAGTTTTTAGGCCGAGCCAACAGTTGAGAGATTAAACACATATCAAAACTGAACAATAAGTTTAAGGTGCTCTGAATATATAGTTGGAACGTAACTTTGAGCAGTTAAACAAGACCTTCTTTGTGGGATGCAGCCACGAAAAAAAACTTGGAAATATGAGAAAAAAATATAAGGAGCTATTCTTCCTACAGGAGTACCAACCTAAATGTGCAAGAGCAAAACATATAGTAATAGTAAAAAACTATTCAGCCACTCATGGCTTGTGATGGATCTATAAATGGACAAGCTTTCAAAAACTATTAAAACAGTCAGTCAGCTCAGCTAGACGTAAACATCAGGTAAATTATTTTATTATTCTATGTACATGTAACAAACTTCAATGACAAGCACTACCACAACTGTAATATGTATAATGTACAAATGTAATAATTTGCATAGTAATGTAATGCCAGTGTCTTAACTATTAATGTAATAAGATTTTCGCTGCTTTTTTACTAATACCATATTAGATTATTGGGGAATTAAATTTTTCAAGATGATAACATGTAATACATTAATAGGAATTGTTGGGAAAGTGTTGATCATTTTTCCTATTATTTTCAAGAGAAGTTACCAAAGGTTTCCTACAACGCTTGTATCACTGACAGAAATCAGCCCAGCCTGGAATGAGGGGAGAATTACTGAGGCTGTGCCTTCTGAAACACATTGATTGATGTAGTGTACTTCAACTTCAATTAAAGTAATTAATTTTAGAAGCCTAGTCTAGACAAAACCAAGTCTTACAACACAATATGCTTTATGCAAAGTTAGTTCAAGAAGACGGTCCCTTAAATAAAACGTTATAGATAGACAGACTAAATCCATGGTGCACGAATATTTTTGAACTGTTGTTCACAGGATTTAAAAAGTATGTATTATCTCACTGATTAAGTATATTAATACAATTATTGTCAAAAGTAAACTGCATGCAGTAAATTGCATGTTTTATTAATATGGAAATAAAGTACACATCTGAATGAAATAATTCAATACACAGTTAAACTTGTCCTTTTCCATTTTAATCATATCATTGGATTAAAAGCTGGATTTATATCTGCTGACAAATGTTAATATTGCTGCAAATCAAATAACAGAGTGGTGGTGCTGTCAGCGTATCATTTCTTTTTTTAAGCTAAACTCAAAATAAACAGAAAAATCTGAAATTGGCAGAAGAAAAGCTGGTGTGAACCAACTTTAAAGCCTGTACTTACAGGAGTTTACATTAACAGCACTGCAGTGTTTTGGTAGAGAATTAGCTTAAATAAATGTTTTATTTTGATTAGTAATAATTATTACTTGTAGTTTTTGTGCTACTAAAGATAGCAAAATAAGAATATAATATCAGTATTAATAATAATAAGTTTTATTTTATTCATGACAACATTCATTATATCTGTACAAAAATGCGTTAAGTATAATGGTCAAAGACGTAGTACCAAAATTAATTATATGGAGAAAATTATATAAGTGAGTAATTATTACGAATTCTTACAATGCTCTCCTATTCTCCGTGGAAATGATACCTGTAGGAGCAGGTCATCAGCACTGGTACCATACAAAACCAGCGCAATCTTTCTTGCACAAACAATTCAGCAGTCAGCCTTACCCACATATCTGCCACCAGGCTTGATGACGATTGCGGCCCGACTGCGTGTCTCCTCCTCAGCTTGAGCCATGCTCTGCCTGGCCTTCTGGTAGGAGTCATCTGTGGCACATACTGTGATTTTGTCCTGGATCCCTCCCAGGCAGTCCAGCTGTATGCTCCCTTCACTATGACAAGGGAAAAGTGTACATCACATGAGCTCCACAACGACGTGAAAGACAAACAGTGTAATAAAGAGGGGGTCAACAGGACCCTAATTCACCATAACCTCTAGGGGTGTAAGAAAATATTGAAATATCGAATATCAGGATATAATGTTTTGTGATACTGTACCGATTCTCAAAAACCCAGTATTGATACACAGATTCCTGGCAGACAGTGAATCAGTGTGTGTTGTTTTTAAACCCCTGACAACTATATAGCGGTGTTGTAACCCATTTTCAGCTGCACTCCAACATTAACCAGCAGCACAAGGGCGCAATGCTATTGTAAGCATTGGCAAATGTGTATTTAATACTAGGACTTGAAAAATTGCAGTATATCACTTTGCTTGAAATATCATGATAAATTGAATAGTGACCATTGTATCATGATACATATTGTATCAGCAAATTCTTGCCAATACATTGCCCTAATACCCTAAAGCTCAGTACAGGGAATATAGCTATTAGCAGTACATGTATCTTGCTATCAGTAATAAAGATGCCATAACATTACATCAGCAAGCAATCTAATCTAGTTCCTTCAATGGGTTAACTTTGCCCAGCTTGAGACAATCATTATACAGACATTTTAAAGACACAAAGCAAAACTACATGCCAGGCTTGAACACAAAGTTGCTACAGCAGAATATGTGGTATATGGCATGGACATGTACACTGTGCTGAGAATCTGCATCAGTCCCTAACAGGGCTATAAACAGATGCTTTCCTGCATATTTCATCACAAGTCAATTAGTTTACATATGTTGTGAAGAAGAGGGTTAACATGGTTAAATGACATGAGCTAAGTTTCTAAATGCCAGAGCTCCAGGCCTAAATGCATATTTTTCCCTAATCATCATGGCACATATATTCTTAATCCTGCTTTCATCTTCCATTGATGCAGCTGAGCATAGATATAAATTCAGCAGACAGTAGAGCTAGCAACGCCCCCACTTCACTCACTCGCAATTATTTTGTCAGAATTGAGTTCATGAGGACAATGCAATGTCTGAACTCTGACTGACCCTCCCCCTTCATTCTAGACATGAATGCTTGAGACTTTGAATTTAGCTGCTGCTGCATCCTCTTCAAGTTCTACAACTGGCCGAATCCAATTTGCTCTCTCAGGCCTGATTTTTCAGACAGAGCCAAACGGAAGAGTGTAGACAGAAGAGCAGATGGTGATGACTGATAAGCTTTTCCATCATTTTGAAAATTATTATGAAATCCTCAAGTGAGATTTTTTATTATATAAAATTCTGCTGAAGTTTTTTTTTTTTATAAACCATTATAAATTTGTAGCACTGCGGATGCGGTTACAGGCATGTTTGTGTGTCAGTGGGAAAGTGTCTTTATTGTTTTTACCAGCTTACCTTGTAATATACTGCTGTACACAGTCAAAATGAGGGTTATCTCTCCCCACATTGGACAAGTAGAATGTAAACGTTCGCAGCTCATTAGGATTTTCTGACCGTGGTATCGAGATTTTCTGTTGACAGACATGAGATGACAGCCATCATAAACATGACATACAAACAAATAAATACCTGCTTCACTGGTCAATGCACAGTACATTCATCATCAGTGAAAATGCTTCTTCAACTTTCCCCCAAAACAACCTGTGGTCAATTGTTAAACTAATTTGAGCTGTGTTCTAATAGCCCAGATCAATGGGTGGTTGGCCAGAGAGCAGAGTCCTCGCTGCATGTTATGAAATGGATTTCTGTGAGTCAGAAACTGTTTAACATGAAGTGATATTCCTCCACAGCCAGACAGCCAGTCTGTCCACCTGGTGTAAGGGCTGATGACTGGTAATTGAGGCCAAGTGTTTTTTTTGTGTGTGTGTGTGGTTTTTTTTACTGCTGAAAAACAAAATTACAGGTCCCCATCATGACCTGAGGGTGTGCATGTGTTGTAAGGTTTGTAGCTTGAGGGTCTGTTCATAATCACCACAAAGCATTAACATACCAGCCAACTTCCAGATCTAGCTTTTCTATCACCTTACAGGTGTTGCAGGGACCAAACAGAGAAACCAATAATACCTCCTTTGCTGACAGCTAAACGACACTACTTAACCAAGCAGCAGCAGCAGACAGTCAGAAACAGATGCTGAGCACAAATTCTGGACAACAATTTGCCCACATAAAGCGGTGTCCAGTGGCTTACTTCCTCTGCCTAGTAACAAAATCTTACTCTATGGACACCATGGGCAGGGATCTCATATTCACACAGACATGTGAGCTGCTGGACTTAATGGCGTTATGCAAGTGGCATGTAAGCTTCTTAAGGCAACAGCACGTAATCAACACCGAAAGGGGAACATTACACGGGTTAATATTGCTGTGTTAAAGTCGACTAATACATAAACAACACAAGCAAACAGACCACAGCCACAATTTGTGGACTCAATAAAGTGACAATAGATTCAGGAAGCCTTAAACCACTACAAAGAACACTGTTGGCGGGGGTTTATGAGAGTTGTGCAGGGGGGGAAAGCTATAACCCTTATTTTAAAATATAGGTTCCCTGCAGCAGTTGAAGGAACAGTCAGTCATTGCCCACCCCACATAAACTCGCACAACACACACAGTGCTGACGTGCTCTCAGGCCAGGCTCTGTTTATCCAAGGTTCCTCTAACACGTGTGCGGCCTGCAGGTGGCTGACTATAAATAAACAGCGTGTCCTAGCCTCACGCCGCAGGCCGAAGGGCTCTCACTGTTGTGCCCCGTCACTTTTCACACTCCTACCTGGAAGGTTTAGCGCAGGCCCAGCACAAGACTGGACAAATTCCAATCCCAGTCACTGAATGGTAAAGAACTAAGAATGAAGAAGACATTCATTTCTGCTTTGAATTGAGCAACCTTTCCTCCACTTCTGCTTTTTTCCCCACAAAAACAGCTGAAAGCTTCATGTTGAGGAAAAGTCTAAAACGACGCACCACATGCTCGCTCACAGAGGAAATGCTCTCGAAGGAAGGAATGCGTCATAAGCCCACAAACACTACGCACTTCAAAGTGTGAAATCCTAGATGATTAGGAGGCAGTGCAAATCACTTGAGGGCAGAGGGAGGAACTTAGCACCTCAGACAGGAGGGATTAGAGAGGCCAACCTGGATTTCAATGTAGGACTACAGCTTTCCCAGTATTTTCAACAGGAAATATGTACTAAATTCAGATCAAGTTCATCAGGGATCTGATCGTTAAAGGGGAACCTATTCTGCTTTTTTCTCATTTAGTGTAGTTTTTTTTGCATATAAAGTTATAAAGTCCAAAACACAAGCGAGAGAAAACGCTTTGACCAGCTGCCTGAACCACTTCTTTGGACATCCAGTCCACTTTTCACTGTTACAAGCTTACCCATCTGCAAGCTTGGCACACCCTTATACAACACACAGACCGCTCTAAAAACGTCTTGCTCCAGCCTAGCCTGCAAGGGTGAATCGGGCTTACCAACTTGTTCTACCAGACTTTCAGGATCTGACTCAGGCTCAAACTAGCGCAGAACCGAGGCCACTGTAGGAATAGTTATAGTAGTTTGAAAGCGAAACTTGCAGCAGGACGTTGCTCTGGTTGACCAAACAAAACAGAGTGGGTGAGTTGAACATTCAGAGCACAACAGGCTCACTCATTTGGAGGCGGGGCTTAAAGACACAGGTGCTCTAACAGAGCGTTTTTGGACTGAGAGTGAATATAGATGTACACCATGAGACAAATAATGCATTTTGGGGAAAAACAAATGTGTGAAAATATTTGACTACTGAAAATAAGCATAATCTGTCCCCTTAAATATAGTAGTATGTCACAAAAGTAAGCTGGCTTGTGACTAAGCAGCCCGTCTCTTCTAAGCATCTAGTTACAACAGCTTTTAAATCAGAAAATTTCTTATTTTCCCATTTTATTTATTTGAGGGTAGTATTTAATGAAATACAGTGAATTCCTGAAAGAAACTAAACAATCATAAGCTAAAGACCATGTACAGCATTTTTAAAGCTTCAATAATGAAAAAAACCCTCTGAAATAGATCCTTATAGACTTTACAGTCAAAACAGTACCTGCTATTGGTTTCAAACTATTAAAAGTACTGTTCTTTCAGGAAATATGCTTTGTAAAGTTTATTTACACATGAAGTCTTTGGATATATACTACAAAACAGAAAAAAGTCAATCTTGGTTCATTCACACAGAATGACAGTGCTTAAACATGTCACAGCTTCCTATAACTGATGTCACTGATGACTATTTGGCTTGGTTGGTAAATTGTTGGTGCAATCATCTGTTCTTCTCCAATGACAATCAGGTCTAAAAGGTCTAATCTCAATGGATACTGGAAAAAAAAAAATCAACCGAATCTTAGGGAATTTAAGCAAATCCAAGTGGAGGGTTTCATCTCACCACCTAAAACCCCTCTTCTCACTTGCAGCGAAAAGATAAAGCCATTGCCTAAACCACTGGGACTCCTTCATGTCCACACAGCTTTACTGTACAGCATCCAGAGAACAAAGCATCTCTTCAGACCTCAGTCATTAGGCCTATGGAGCGGCTTGTGTGCCCTTCTCGACAGCAGTGGAATTAATAAAGCAGCAAAGGGAGAGCCAGAGACACAAGTAGGCACAGAGTGGCTCATCCTTTGAGATGCGTCTAATTCCCACTTACAAGTGTGAACGAATAAATGTGAACAACTAAAAAAACTGCCACAGTTTATTCAGATGCTCAGTGACAGATACAGCTCGTTTTGGATTAGTAAATACCATCATATGTCAAGAATTGCCCTTCCCTTTACAACAAGCCTTAATGTTCTAAGCTAGATTCATATGATCCTTTCACTTGCAGGTTACGTTCCACCGGCATGAACGTGCCAAGGATTGCAGTAAAGGGCAGTACTATCGGCTCAGATGCCAGGAGCTGTTAGTATTATCAAACCTAGCATCAGTGTGTGTGTTCTTCCTACACAGAAACTACAAACAATTTGTACAGTCCCCATCTGCCCTATGGCAAGAATGACATCATATCATATTTTACAGGTCATATTTTACAGGTCATATTTTACAGGTCTTTATTAGATAAGCCTATTGTACATTTCTAAAAAGCGGAGGAGACTCCTGTAGGCCTAAGCACTTTGTGAGGCTCATTCAAAGTGGGACCAGGCATATGTAACAACAATAAGCAACATTACTTCCTATTCATATGGACATAGCAGCAGCCAGACTAACAAAAATACTAATAAATCTCTGATTGTGCCGGTAGCCTTTAAGTAGCAATGCAAATCTGAATTTCACTCATGTTAGCCTTAATCTTTCTTATGATTAGAGACGGAAGGCTCGATCGGCTATGTATCGGTATCGGCCGTTTTTTAACCAAAATATGTGATCGGTGATCAGCCGAAATTTCTCCAATTTAGCCGATCCTGAGAGCCGATCGATGGCGTTAAACAAATTAGCCTAATTTCTGTATTTCCAGCTAGCGTTTCATCCAGGAAGAGGATACCTTGAAACCCCCTCCGGCCAACTCCCTGCAATTCATACCCTTTTATTTTCGACAGGCTGACTAAAGCAGCAGCGTCACAATAAAAATATGTGCTGATAGAAAATATGTCGCCTGTCTGGCAGTGTTTTACCGTATATGAAGCAGACTCATCCAGGGCGTTTTTAAAAAGTGTAAAATCAGTCTTTCGTGGGGGAAACAAAGACATTTAACACTACTAATCTGATACGGCACTGCACGTGGCTGGATACAGTGAGTATCAGCAAACAGCGGAGCGAGCACGCGCAGCTAGCACAAAACAAACAACCCAAAACACCATGCAGACCAGATCTGACTGGTACGAACAGTACAGCAGCAGCAATTCAAGATCTACATTTAATGATTGCAGTTTTAATAAACCAGTTTTGACCATGTTTCAGGATTGGCTTGCGCTAATAACTACATGTAGCCCTGCCATGGCATATAGCCCTGCCCTCGAACGGTATCGGCTATTGGCCGATCGCGCTGAAAGATGATCGGCGATCAGAAACGGCCTCAAAACGCCAATCGGTCCATCTCTACTTATAATAATACAGACAACTTGGCCTCCAGTAAATATATAAAAGCAATGTGTAAGACTAAAATGAATCAAAATTATTAAAACGTGAAAAGATATCCACTGTCCGGTATGTCAAAGATACCTATACAACATGCTGGAAAGATACCTAATGAGCTTAAGCATACTAGCCAGCTAGCCTGGTCCCATCCTGTCTTGTGATACCACTTTGTACCGCAAGAGGGAAGAGTGAATCACTGCAGCCCTGCGCCTGCCACCACTTCAATATGACAAGAAGCAGCAGCCCTGACTGTGTTTTGTGATCTTGTCAATCATATTTAAGGTTCTGCTCCCGCTTAGATTATTTAAGAACAGGTAGCCAATAAAAGAAACAGTAAACACTGATGCTCTTGGCATGCGACCACTGTACCGACCAGAAATGCCCACTTTGCACGAGAAACCATGTTCAGCAGCAAGCAGAAAAAGTAAAAAATTAAAGAAAAAATTGTTAACAATGGCATCACAAATCTGATTCTGAACTCTCAATGTTTCTTCTAGACTGGTAAGTACTAAAGGGGGGGGGTAAAGGGACTGCGCATTTTCTGGTGATATGTTGCCCCCTGTTGTTTGATGTATAAACTTGACAGATATAACTAAAGTAAATAAATATATAACATAAAAACTATCTGGGTAACATTCTGATTAACAGAAGATGATTGTATTAAGGGGCATGTTTAAAAGATGTATGTAACCTGGGACAGGACAGAGATGGTGGTTTGGTTTTGGGGAAGGGGGGTTAACGTGAATGAGAATAACTTCACTGCAACATCAGACTTGACTTCAGTAACAACAGGACATGTTAAAGGTGAAAAGGATGTTCATCTGGAGCACTGCCACCTAACACCACAAATAAATGTTTGGTACCTCAGTAAACATCGGTCATATTTTGAAACTAAGGAGCTGGAAACACTACCTGACCACAACAATGAAACAATGCTGATTCAACTACAAAAAGAGACCTGACCAATTCAGCAAAATACTTTTTAATTTCTTATCTAGCATGTGATACAGCAAGTTGCGGCCAAGCACAAGCAAAAGCAGTTCCTGTATGTGGCCATGCAATCACACAGGAGATGAGTCAGGTTAAATACACACTGATGGTGAAATCGCACTGACGAAACGCTTCTCTGTAATTTCCATTGACAGTACAACATGTCATGACCAATTCAAAGCTGTGTTCAAAATCTCACCCCAACACACCAGGGTCAACTACACATGAAACAAAAACTGTGTAGGCCCCATCAGAAGCTGAGTACAATGGCTAAAGCTAGCTCACAAGCCAGCAGCAAAATAGAAATAACAGAAAAGAAATAATAATAAAAACAAATATTGTCATGCTGCTAATACCAAACACAATTTAGCACCAAAAAGCTATTTGCACAAAAGTGTTCTTCCTATAGCTTGAGTTTTAAAAACACATAAATATAAATAAATAAATAAATAAATAAATAAATAAATAAGACAGACAGACAGACTGCATTCCTCCTCATGACGACGCTTGATCATTAACATTTCCTGGACTGTACTTAAGTGTCAAACATAAGCACAGGTTTCGGTGTAGGCACAGGCATATTTAGGAGGGCCTAACACACAAAATTGCATGAGGTAAACTAATGTTCAAGTCAGCAAAGAAATGGATGGGAGTGGATCACATTCACAACTGCCTGATTAGTGGTGTCTGCAGCTTTTCACTGCTTAACGTGGCCCATGTGCAAGTGCTAAGTCGGATGTGCAAAAGCTAAATGTCTGGAATGCATACAGCTCTGAAGAAGAAGGAGACAACAATGGCAGCCTTAGAGGAAATCCATCCTAATGCTGCTGCGGTATTTAGCAACTAATGCTGCTGTGGGCTGTGTGAGCAAAACTGACAGAACATACTGACTATCAGATTCTACTTCCTTCACTGTGGCTCTCTTCTATATGCATGTTTCCTGGTTATAGCCAAGTTGTATCCAAGTACACATACGCCTTAACGACATGGAGCACAAAACATACCAATAAAGAAAACAAAGAGAAAAATAGTTAACTGAAATGTAAGGTCTAGGTGGAACTACCCTATGACCCAGGGAAAACAGCATTGTCATCACAGTCTGGATTCACTGATGACCCAAAAGGCTCACTCTGTACAATTATGCCTCCAAGGCAGAGGATACTGTGGTAACTGTGGTTTACATACTCTGCAAAGCAAAGTCATCTTGGGATAACTTCCCATCACCTACACGTTTTGATAACGCCTCCTCTCATGACGGGACTTTCTGACTAAGAAAAAAAGGACATATACATTACTGAGGCTTAACTCTCGGAAAATGTACACTTAGTGTCCCATTTTCTAAACAGTGACAAAAATAGATTACGCTGAACAAGACAGGATTAATAACAATCCCGTACACCAAGTCATGATGCAAGATACAGAGTAAGAAAAGAATCAGACTTACCCCTTGATTTCCAGTGAATCTTATTAGTGGTTGAGCAGACACGCCCTGGGAAAGAAATAAAAAGAGTATCAAACATATGCCATATTGAGTACGCAATAAAATATTGGGATAGCAGGCATGTGCTCTTTTAATACAAGAATAGAAAGTCTAACAATGAAAACTTGTTTGACAACAACAAGCCAGTTTTTTTTCCCACTGACAAAATAAAGACTTGTAATGGTAAACAGTAGATGGTAAACAGTATAACAAGTAAAACAACTTGTAGATATGGTAAACAGTATAACAAGAGTGAAGTCAAATTGAAATAATAGCTGGGAAAAGTCTAAATACAGGGCTCAGTAAAACTGGTCTGAGATTTGCAATTTCCATCATATGCTATGCTATGCATGTACTGGTGGTCACAGTGGTCATGTCACATGGATTTCATTAACACACAGGTTTTCAAATGGCTTTTGTATATCAGTTGCCCTGCTTGATATGGTTGTTAAGAGCTTTTTGGTTGTTTAGAGATCCCTGTTTAAGGAAAAAGCTGTTTCAGTTTGGGTCCAAAACTTATGTTGAATGATTATTCTGACACAAAATTGAATAAAAGGTGCATTACTCAAATAAGTAATAATCAAGCCCAAATCTATTCTTTTAAACTAACTGATTTCATTAACATGCAAAACGTTGCTTGTGAAACACACAACAAAGGGAACCAGTCCACGGCCTTCAAGTTCAAGTGTTGTCTTTGCGGTCTCAAGTTCAAGACTCTCCAAAGCAAATACCATTTACCAATGCTTTAAACTAGTTTATTTTCTTGGAAGGCATCAAGTGTTAATGCGGCTTCAGAGAACACACTAGGGATAATGGTGTCGGCAGATCATTTAAGATCAAGCATGGCTACACCAGCAACGGATGATGAATTTCTTTTTATTTGTCCTGCTGCCCTCTCAATGAGCATGATGACTGTGTGGTGCTTGATCAGAGCAGAAACTCTAAATGGCTCTACAACTACACAAATATTACTATATAATCTTCCATCGGCTCCATCTGAAATGAAAACAGGCCACTCTAATTCGCATGTTAGCATGACTAAAATACTGAAGCATTGTTGTAGGCCATTTGCTTACAACAGTACCTATATTTATTTTGTATTTTAACCCCCAACCACACATGGGACACGTATGTAATTTTTTTTTAACCTTGTAGCAAGGAATGGACATTCATGGACAATCCAATGAAGTGGTCTCAGTTCAAGCTGTTGCGCGCTCTACAATTACAGCATCACAATGACCTAATTATTTTATTTTCAAAAAGGAAATGACTGACTAATTTGAAATACAATCTCCTGTCTTCAATTAATAAAGCTAACTCAGCTGAAGTGGTGTCTTAAAATCAACATGGACTATACACAGCGTCCACTTTTATTTATACATTTTCACAAATTTTGACAAGCACAGATCCCCAGCACTGTAAAAAGACAGCATCAAACTTAGCCTGTCTCACCCAATCAAGCCCCCCAAAAGAGTGCAACACTCAGCCTGTTCGTTTGAATGGGCTGCTGACATGTCACTATTCTCTAGGACTGGAGCCCAGAATGTTCCACAGGGCTAACCTTGGGACAGAGCATGGCTCCTGACCGCCACTCACTGTCGGCACTACCACAGATTATACAAAAGAGGAACTAGGCAAAGCTGAGAAAATGTAATAAAACTGGGAAACGTGTCAGGTAAACTGAGTAAGGCAGAACATAGGCCTAGTGTACAAGCCCACCACAACATCACAAAACAATGCCCGTCAATACTATGCTCTGAGCACCCAAGTGTGAAATAAGGCTAAAAGATGAATCCTTTTCGTTTTATATCAAAATTGCCATTTGAAAGAACACTTTACTTTCACAAGAGCTACACTTTCACGTAATAGCCTACGTTATGTACGTGGACAAATTTAAACCTATGACATAGAGCTTGTGAAATGCCTGCAGTTTACTCAGACCAATCAAAAGCAACTAAAAATCTATTTGCTGTATACATGAAAAAATAATCCCAACTAACTGGCAAGCCGGCAAACATTGTACAGCGTTGCTTTGCATCTATTCGTTGGTAGACATATTTTGAAATTTGTTCCTAAAAACACTTCACAACTGCATATTTCATTACAACAAGAGCATAATCAGGCATGCTTAACTTTATTTAGTGCAGCACAATATGTGAAATGCTCAATACAAACATTTTTTGAATGTGGCAGTTCATTTATCACAAATGTGACATATTGTGTATTCTATAAAACTTTGGGAGCTCACAATATATCAATATTTTTGCCAGATCACTCAGCTGTAGCCTGGACCTTTATAGAAAATAAAACCTAAATCACAAACCACAACACTGGCAAGAAAATTTGCAATTAAATATTTTACCCAAATCATTCAGCCTTGCACTTCTATTGCATAATTTCTCAACAAGCCTTCCACCAGAAGTGCCAACTGAATGCAAGGCATGGTCTGTGCAACAGATGTGCTTATTTGCAGATTTGATTTATTAAGAGAACATGCTGTATGTACACCCAGTACAAAAATTGGCTCTTGTTCTTGAATGACAACAGAAACATCAGGAAGGATAGTAAACAGCTGATTCTCGCTTTTGCAATAACTGGGACCACAGCACATTCTGATCTCCAAGCTCCCAGTGAATGAAGATGAGCGCACCCTCCCTTTAAGTGCGGCCTGAGCACTGCAAACAGATTTTTTTCATCATCTATTTACTTTTTAGTTTTTGACATGTTCAAAATAACAAAATAGGTGTGCGCATGGAGTATTTGCTGGTGTTTAATAGAATCCATTCTTCCCTCTACCAGTGAGATGCTCCCTGTGCCACTGGCAGCAAAACCAGCCTAAAGCATGATCCTTTTTTTCACTGTAAACAGTGAAAAACTTAATCGGTGTACGGGACATGTTAAGATGTTTCTTTGCAAACCTCTGACACTGAATGAGTGTATCCTGATGACAATAAACCACCCACTCCAGAGACTGCTAAATCTTCCTCAAGGTCTTGTACAGTCAGATCAGGGTTTTGGCTTGCCTTTCTAAAAATCCTATGAGCTTTCTTTCTAACAACCCTATAAGCAGCGCTCTCTGTTTTCCAAAACTCAACTACTGCTTTGTTGGCATCAGTTATTTTGATTTTCAGAGTGCTAGGTAGCTGCTTTTAGGAACCAATGGCTGCTGATTGTTGGGACAAGGGTTAAGGAGTCAGGGTACTTATAAAGCTTTACAATGTGCATTCCCTGAACTTTTCTAATGAAGACTGTGAAAAAGTCATAGCCCTAACAAACACATTAAGGCCTGAGATCTTGGTAAATGTTACATGAGAACTTTATTTGGAAACCTTCTACCAGGTTGCTCAAACATCTGCAAACCACTATTTCCATAAACACATGGCTGCAACCTATATCTGCAAAGGAACTGTGCCAAGCAACTAACTAGTTTTAATTAGTGACAAAGCTGCCCTGTATGTTTTTTATTTCTTTATAAATGAGTCTCCTGGAGTCTATGGTAGTTAGGCTATAGCTAATTTGCTGAACTAGCCAGACAAGTAGCCTGTGCTATGTTGGTAAATATGATACTTTTCAACACAAATTCAGCATTTCCCATCCTCAAGTAGTACATGGAACCAAAAGTATTACTTCCTGTGTAAAATAAAGCAGAGTATGTTTATACCAAAAGCTGTATACACTAAGCTAAAAATACAAAAATGTTGGCCTATGTTTTGTTCCAGTGTAGGCTCACCTACATAACCTATCCAGTTATTGTAGACCATGAACACTTTAGAGCGCATGTCTAGAGTGCAATGCTTAAGACCATGCTCAACCATCACTGCGCACATGCATTTCCAGGTTCTTCTCAACCACTGCCCTTTAACTGCAATTGAGTACATGCATAACCATCAACACATTAATCTTCTCAAAGGGCTTAAACAGCATACAGGGGAAGTGATACAAAAACTCCCAGGGCTTGGATAGAATCCAAGAATAACTTGGGTAACACTTCACCCAGAAGCTGATTTGATAGTTAGATCAGTGTGTGCCAAAGTGATCAGCTGATTCCTTCAGCTTCCTACCTAAAACCGTGAAAGCTTGTGAAAGCTTGTGAAAGCTTGTTAGTGTTTCCACAGTCAGACTTCACATTGTTCACAGAACACAGCGCTGGCTGAATGCAACGCCCTTTTCCCACCAAAGCTGGAAACATAACTTTGCGAATAAAATCATCCAACTGTTCCTCATATGTTCAGAAATCCAATTAGTGACTTCAGTTATGGTGCACCTACTGCTGATGCAGATATTCAACTGCGCATACACAGTTTGTATATCCTCCGCAGAAAAGCACTGGCCATAAAATGTGGTGCTGTGGAGCCTAAGGTCAGCATGCTCAAAGCTAAGCGCTGACTACAGACGTATAAATCCCACCTAGCACTGGGTTGTGGAGCAGTGGAATTCAGTTCTTTGGAGTGAAGGAATATCTTTAGGATACGCTGGAGTGCTGCAGAACTGCTCTTCCAACATCAGTACCTGACCTCACTAATGCTCTTCTGTCTGAATCCTATCAAATGCTCACGGCAATGTTCCAACATTTAGTGTAACGTCTTTTAAGAAAAGTAGAGGCTGTCCCTGCAGCAAATTTTTCTGTAAACAGATTTCTGTAAAAAGATGTAAGATGTAAACACTAATGTGCAATGCTCACTTCTAGAGAAACATACCAAATCAAAAATGATCACAGTGGTGGTGATAGGAATGACTCAATGTATTCTAAGAGCATAACACATCTTAATAAAAGTTGCCTCACAGTAAGTAAATTTAATGTTTCTAAATCTTACCCCATATTAGACATTGTTGTCATCCTACACATGAAAAAAAAAATCTTAATATTGAATGACTGTAAAAAAACTTTAGTGACCTTCCAGGACAGCAGTTTTGGCTGATGCAGGAAAAATACTGTGACCCTCAGCAATAACCCAATTACTTACTAAACCAAGAAGATTATTTCCAAGTACTCCTAGGTCTTATATCTGAAAGTGTGTCATGCACAGGCCAAAGGTAGCAGTAATACATCAAAATCTAGGTGGTGTCTTTAGAATCCCCTCAAGCTTTTCTTCTACAACAGCACTGAAAAGCAGCTCATCGGGGAAATCAATGAAAAGCACCCCGTATTAATTAGCTATGAAGATGTGCGATGTCTGTACACTCAGATGTCAGTGTCCTGCTTGGCTTAAGTCGATAAAGCCTGCAACACTAATAGCTAATAACTATTTCTGTTCCCAGCTCCAATACATTGTTTTGTTTGACAAATTCATAAAACTAAGATAAAAGAAAAAAGAAAGAAGAAGCAGCTGTATTTTTTACACAGTAAAGCAACAGTAATTAATGTCATATAACAAATTCCTGACATGAAGAAAACACTTTTGAAGGCCTACCTCTCAGTCTTTCTTATTGAGACCGCTAAAAGTACTTAAACCACAAGCTGAAGTAAAAACACACCCAGGCTTAACATTAGCAGACAGCATATGAGGATAACATGCTATAACAAACTGAGGTAAAGAAATAAGCTAATTGAGAACGCAATTTCACAAATGACAATCATATGACTAAGTAACGTACACACTTTAGTCATAGGGAGCTGCAGTCACAGCCCTTATACCAAGACTTTCGTTAGCGACAGAACCTGTAAAGCCGTTAAAGGGCAAGTCTGTCTGATCAGCTATCCAAGTTTCAAAACATGGAACTAAAATCATTTCACTGACAGCCAAGGAAAGCTTGTCCAACACCCCTTCAAAAAGCTAAAATACCTCCTCACCTGCTGTACTACAGATTCAACAGATAGGCCTACATGACATCATAATGTGCTCTCTCACTTCTGTGAAAAGCAGCCCTGACCTTCAGTAAATTCCCTAGCAAACCTGTCATGTACCTGATTACATCAGTACTCATCACAGGAAGCCAATTCTTATCCAAAATTAACCTTTCCAGTCAACGCTGCTTGTTATAAAATACAGGCTACAGCTTGCCACTTCATTCAGATTTCACCAGCCATGGGCAGCACTTACACTGGCATGAAATCAGATTCACTGCTGTGCCAGGCAAAGTGTTTTCATATCTGTAAGAATCGAGCTTGGCCACTGCTGCGCCTGCAATTTAAACTTCAGTGCCCACTCCATTCACTTCACACATGCATACTGATATGCTGCCATCTGAGTGCCTGTGTTATACTGATGCAAACTCTATTCAAATGAGCCCCCTTGGTGATCCCTACCTTGATTTTTGCAGCTGTTTTTAAACTACTCAAACAAAACAAAAGCAAATCACAGAGGTCGTCTTAAGAAACTGTGACTTGTACACAGATCTATTTTAAGAACAATGGTTAATCACATTTCTAGCCGTGGCTGACCCACCTTTTACTGGGCCTGGTCCACAAATGACATCTAGTTGTTGCTTAGGCATAGAATCAAACCTTCCACTTTCCTACCAAGACCGTCAGCAAACATTTGAGAGCTCAAATTAAACAAAGTGCAGCTCATTTGGAGTCAATTTAAATGTTATTTATGCTCCACAGACCAGGAAGTGGCTAACAAGAGCCATGGTCATTCAACACAATACAATCAGTGATTGACCTGCTTGAGTTAGTGAAACCAAACCACAGCTTATGTCCAACTTGGTGGTGAACATTTCCATGCGCTGCTCTCGCAGACTAAAAATACACATATGCTCACTTGCAAAGTCAAGTCACCCTCTCATGGTGTCATGTGCACAATCTATGCTTCAGTGTCACATAGGCTATCCACTAAATAGCACTTTGTTGACTCTATGAAATTAAACGGCAATTCGTTTAAAGGGCAGGGCTATAATGTGCTGGGCACACACTTACAACTAGTCAGCAAAGTACTTCAAGCCAACTCCTTAAACGTAAACGTCACACATGACCAAGCAATGACCAGCACTATTATGTCTGTACAACATCACAATATGATCACGTCCAGTGCACAGAATCCAACTCTGACCACACACAACTATGATTAAAGTTCATCTATCAGTAAATATTAGATTTGAGCTGGTCTATCTCTAAGGGCCCCATGTATGCTTGTTCTAGTCTGGCTTCCCTGCAAGAGAACGGTGGATAAATTAGTCTGAATGTATAAGGCATGGCTTAGAAACGCATGCCTTGTTGCTTCGTTCTGGTTAGATTGTGCCATTTTAAAAATCCCCAGACTGAGATACCAAAGGCATTAACAAAAGGGCCAAAACCCCAGAGCAGCTTGCTCACTGCTTTGCTATAGGGACAGCCAACAGCGCAGATACTTTTATCCTCTCCCACAAAGGGGGAAGGGAATCCGTGATCTGGATTTGTTTTAACGTACAGACCTTTAAACCCAACGCAATAGAATAACTGGAGAAGAACATGAAAGAATCCCGAGGCTAAAACCACCTTTACATTCCCAAATAGGCTCCACAAATTAACGACACACTTGGCAACTGACTCCCTAAAGTAAGGGTCGGTTCAGTTAACTGGTTACCCTGGACACATTTTCAGGAAAGGAAATTCTTGTTGAGTTTTTAATAACTTGATATGGTTTGGGGTGACATAGTGCCAAAGTATGCCTGTTGATAAGAGTCTTCCTCGAGCAGGTCCAACCAAAAAAGAAGAAGAAAAAAAAGCTATGTATATGTATGTATGTATATATTTGTATGAAGGAGCTGGAAAGATGAGTCAAGTTAGCTAAGATAGTTTGCTAGCTAACTAGCTTCCAAGTGCAGTTTGTGTGGAAGTTAGCTGGGAAGCTAACGTCTGTATTAGTTCAACAAACTGCCTTTCGACTGACATTTCCTCGTTTTGGCGATTTTACACGCTTCGCTTTTGAACACCCCGAAAGAAAAAGCACAGCACGACTTCAGCGAGCGAGTACCGAGCGGAGTGGCTGCGCTGAAATCTGGTTGGTGCTGATCTTCTGTCAGCAGAAACGCGAGAGAGTAAATAGCTGACGGGTAATCGTGGCTAGCTCAACCTGCTAGCCGAGGAGAGAAACCGCAGCACTATTTACTTTCCGAGAAGCAGCTTTTAAAGGGGCGCTACGACATGAACCCGAGCCTCGGCCGTTACCTTGCTGCTCCGGTAGTCTTCAAACGCTCTCAGAGCGCTGTCAGTGAGTTTGACGTGAAAGACGGAGACATTGCTGCCGTTGCTCACTCTCCCGCAGGACAGTCCGTAACACTGCTCCTCCTTCAACGCCGCCATCTTGCTACCATTCCGACCGCGCTCACGCGCTCCGTCGTCGTCAAAAAGCGGAAAAAAAACGCAACGAAAAACCTCCGTTGACTCTCATATGAATATTCATGAGCTGAGCATGACGCGGTGGGCGGGGCTTCGCCGCAAGCCCAACTCTCGGAAATGCCTGAATAGAAAGAGTGTAAACACGAAAGCTTGGTGGCGTGAGATTTGCATGCAGTCATGGAGGGGGAAAAGCCTCACGGACGAATCGTCCTGATCATGTTGATCCGTTTTGGTCATGAATTAGTAATGATTTGAATAATGACGCCCACCATGTGGGGCTGGGACGTTTGAGAAACGACGTAAGGAGCGGGGAAAACAGAGGGACAGTCATGGCTGCGTCAGAGCAACGTCAATATTGGCCAACCTATGGCCAGGGAATGCCCCGTCTATTAGCGATCATGCTGGACAACGGAAAGAAATACAGAATGAAAGGCAAAAGGCATTCTTTTCAACCCTGTAAGAGTCTGTTTAATCACACGTTCAATTTCCTTCCTTCGCCATCCATAGCACGGAGCATGAGCTACTACACGTGTCTAAAGGGGAACTGCACTGATTTTTCAAAACTGATGCAGAATTAAATGGTTAACACGTCAACCAAATTATTCCGTGCTTTGGTGTAAAATGGTTCATGCTAGAGAGACCTACACAGTCAGAATCCAAAATATTTATCAGTTTACTTTAATTATTTGATGGCAGATGGCACATGTGAGAGGTCTTCTGAGGCAAAACTGTCTCCATTATTATTCTTTTATATTTACTATAATTTTACCAGCAGTGATGTGTGAAAAATGTGTATGTAGTGTGTAGGTTCACTGGTGATTGTGCATAGCAAATAAAATGGTTATATTTGCAATACAGACCACATGACTGTCCCCACTGTAAAGACATCGGAGCTTGCTAGACTCTCTGCAGCATTTTCTTATCAAACCACTCTGAATGATTTTATTTATCATCAACTACTGGGTTATGAAGAAAATGTAAAAAAAATAAATCAGTGGAATTCCCCTTTAAACCTAGCAGAACTGGATGTAGGGAAAAAAAGTGTTATAAAAGAAAACAGAGCAAGGAATGTGGTTGGAACCTCCAGGACTAATTCTCAATACAAATCCAAGTGAGCAACAATCATTCAATATAAAATATAACATCAATCAAGTGAGATCCAAACAGCTAAAATAAATAAGCTGTACATTAAACAAACATCATTAACAAATTTAGACTGTGTAGTAAAAGAATTAAAAACTCTAAAATTAAAAAAAAGAAAATTGGTCTTGTTGGAAAACCTTTACAGTGTTTGGTCACAGAGAAACTAAAAAGGTGAGGTATTCGCTCCCAATGGCAAAAGAGGCTGTGGGTGGGCTAGGCAAATTAAAGAAGGGGGAGAGGAAGTATTTTTTAAGCCTAAAGTCCAGCTTGTCAAATAACAACTAACAGACTTTCCTATTGGACAGTCCTCATCTTTGGGGTTTATCTGGCTAATGTTTTTCTCTGAACGTAGGGCTCATTATGACACATACAGCTATGATCTTTAGAAACTTTAGAAACAGCCTCGTTGATGTAGAAACAGAATGTGAGTAAAGATGACATTAGATGTAGTACTTAAAAAAACAAACAACCCTTCACACTACAGGCCCTTCACATTACCAAGATCCAGATAACCTAAATGAAACCAAGTCAGTACCTTTCAAACAAGGAGCACTGGGTGATTGGCAGCAACAAACAACGGCGTCCAGTGATCTAATGATACATCAAACTGTACATAGATACCGTTCTAAGCAATTATATATTTATATTGTACATAAATAGGATTTATATAACACTTCTCACATCTATATTTTCCCAGGTCACCTTTCATGCAAATGAAAGACAAATGTGGACACCATCTGAAACTTGTGTCGAAACATGGTACTGCTAAGATGGGCTCAGGTATGTTGGTTGACCCAAAAGTCTACTTTGCATCAGCTTCCGTGAGTCAGAGATTCCATTCAATTTCTAGCGGCAATGACGACAGACAAGGCTACGCCTCCTATAGCAACAGCTGTAGCACCGAACAGCCATTTCCAGCTGAGACCCTGTGGAACAAAAATAGGAAAAGATTAAGTTTGTAATATTTTCTATACAATCTCTATACCTTTAGCACAAACTACCTCTACCCTGTACACCTGAACTTTTAATCTGTTAGCACAAGTGCTGCAAATGCTACAAGGTGACAGAGTTTCAAAGTAAAAACAAACAGGCAGAGCAGCATTAGGCAAGAAAGACAGGACTTTTGTGGTCAACTTCTATAAATAAACATAATTGGGGTGGAATATGGATAAGCGCAATTCTCAGTGCTGCAGAAGATAAACTTCATTAGTGGTACAATCAAATATAAAAGTTGTATCCTGCACCAGCCAAAGTTTTGACTTTTTGATTTCATTTGTTTTTATAAAGTAAAAAAATAGGTTTGTGTCATTCTAGAGAAAGTCAGAATTGTTCACAGTGGTGATGATAGGAACCAGACATTTAAGAAGTTTAATGCCTGTAAAAGCCCAATCACATAAAGTTATTAAACATTTAATAGTAATACGAACATTGTATGAACACCTCAAACATTGACTTATTATAGTTTAACATTATAGTTTATAGTGGGTTTTTTTTATACCTTAAAAGGTCAACAGGGTACATAGACCCCTGGTTCCCATCACAGCCACTGTAAAGGAATATGAATCAACCTGTTCCTCTACAATGATCAATTTAACATCAAATTGCATCTCATTCCACCCCCCCACCAGAAATCCCCTTTTTTTTGTACTTTTGCACTGAACTTTATGGAGACTGCTTCTATGCTCACCCATGAGGACTTAGCCAGAGGTTTCTGGCCCGTGTTACCATCAGGTGGGTTTCCAAGCATCTTCTTATACATAGCTTGTTCAGCACCTTTCTGCTCAGAGTGCTTCTTCACCAGCTTAGACAGCTCTGCATGGATGGTCTGGCCAGAAGGAGAAAGCAAAGTCTAAGCCTGTGTTTGTATGTGTTTGTGTGTGTGTGTGAAGAGGCATGCTGATGTAACTGTTGCTCACACCATGACAGCCAGCAGCACACCAGCTCTTGTGAACAGCTCACAACCTGCTTGTTATTGTTAGAGAACAGACTACAATAAGTCTGATTTTCTGGAGAGCGCTTCCTTCACAGTACAGCCCATTAAAAGAGGAGCATATGCAATTGAATCACAGGCATCATTAGCTCTGCATATGTGCAAGGGAAATATTTGTGTGGGAATGTGAGGTGAAATATTTCTTCCCTGTCTGAATCCAAGCTCTCTCCCTTTTCCCAGCTGATGGTACACAGTAAACCTGACTACTGCTATGCAAGCGCAGCATGGGTCATATAAAACAAAATGCTTTCAGGAAATCGTCTCTGGGTTTAACGGTACAGTATGTACGCTCGGGCGCTCCTCTCCATCTGTTTCTTTCATTAACATGAGCTTCATGCCCAGTGTAAGGTTTCGGAGGTGCCTCATCGTACTTCCAATTCCCATGCTGCAATCGAGTGAACTTACGTTATTGCTCATCATACTGATATTAACACCCATTTGAAACACGCCTGAGCTGTTCATTACAATTATCAAAGAAGAAAAGGAAATATTAACACTGAGCTGCTACAAATGTGCGCCGACATTCTGAATTGGTGTGGGAGGCAAATACCAAGAAGAAATCTGGAATGTAAAGAATTACTTGTTATGTAAGCGAAACAGAACACTATTCTTATCCATGCTCAAGCCACTGGCAATTTCATCACCAGTTAATGCAAATTAAACGGAGGAGTACAAAAACATGACTCAAGGAATTTAAAATATCAAGGCATTACTAGTTAACCATCTGTAAGAGGCCAGACACAAGAGAGGTGGAGAGTACAGGCGTAGGTGGGTTAGTGGTGACATGCTGTTCACAGGCTCACGGTACTGCACTGAGCTGGCTTGCACTGCGCTGCACAGATGGAGGAGAGGAGGGAACCTCATCCCTCTGCCTGTGTAAGCAGAGTAGGGCAACATCGCTTTAGATATGGCAAGTGTATGGAGGGATCTGGCTATTTTTGGCCTAGGAGAGAAATAAGATCCAGGGAGGTGAGGACAGTGCACGGCCGTCTGATCTCGCACAGATGTGGGGATATACAGCACCACCTTCTGGAGGTTAAAGGAATCACTCGTTCCTTTATTGTTCAAAGGTCTAATCCTACATTAAATGACATACGCAGCAAAACCACCCCCAGCAGCAGCTGTCAGCCGCAAATGTAGCTTTTTTGGTTGCCCCCGCAGCACTGCAAACCTCAGAGAGGGGAGCTAAACAGAGATAAATTAAACAATGTTTGTTTATGTAATCTATGAAATACTGTTCCTTTTACTCTAGTTTAAGGTATCATACAAATCTCTGCACTACCTTGTTACTTGGCTCCAACTTCAAAGCCCTTTTCAAAATCCTAATGGCATCAGCATATTCTCCTTGCAGGGCTAATACCTGAAAGAACAAAAGCAAGAGACAAATTGTAAACAGTTTAGGAAAGAAAGAAATACATGTAAATGTCTTTTTACATTCTTAATATCTATGTAATTCTTAACACCCATGGACGTATGCTAAAAAGTACTTTCTACACAAGACTGAGGGGTCCATCACCATTGTACCCAACTGGTCAGGGAGGTGCTAACAGAAGCAGTTTATGATCAGAAATCTTAAAATTCACTTTACCTGAAGCAAGCTATTATGACGATGTGACTTGGTAAATAGTGATTTGTGTTCATGAGACTGTGTTCATCACCTACTACTAGATTAAACTAAATTGTTACATGGCTAAGCAAGAATCCCAACTTTGTTAGACAGGCTCCTGGCTGAATATCAACAATTAGTATCCATCACATAACAGAATCATCAAAGTAGGTGAGTCACAGACAGCAACTATGGTTAGCTAGGTTTTGTTTTAGTTTTTTCCCCCATTTGATTTCAGTGACTATTCTATGACGATTCCGGTGACGATTCTATGACGTATACATTTTTTACTATAATTTACATGCACCACCCATACTTAGGAATTACAACAAAACATGTGATCATGGATTTGTAACTGTTCTGCACGGCATGGAAATAAACGGAAGACAAAAATTAACTAAAATGTCCACAATATGATTATGTGATGAAATTAACTGAAAAGATGTGTGTCTAAATGGAAGGTACCTTGCCCTGACGAAACAGAGCTTTGATGTTGTCTGGTTGGTGAGCTAGGACAGAGACACAAGAGCGAAGTGCTGCTTCATAATGATCCAGCTTGAGCTGAGCAGCAGCCATGTTGTTTAGACATTTCACCTTCACGTCCAACAATTCTTCTTCTTCCTGTGGGCTGATGTCCACTGAAACAACAAATATACAATGGTTTGACTCTTCAGGTAGCATATGCAATGCTAATAGTGTTATGTTTCCTTCAAGCTCGGTCTGACTGCAAGCTACAGCTAGGCAGTTTGAGGCAACTGGACAAGGCATGCACACATTTTGCTTTATGAACTATCGGTGATATCAACTAATTATAAAGTCCAGTGTGTGATTTAGTCTAGGTGTGCTGTTTGGTCAGGGGTTACTTTCACCAAAAAATTACCAAAGACAGCAACATAGAAAAAACAAGGTCTTGAATCAGGTTAACTGTTTTTTCCCTGAAATAGGAGACATTTTGGAAGTTAACTGATACGCACATACAATTTATATCCATTCAGTTCATTATTAAGTTTATTATCAATTCAGTATTAATATTTAACACATGGCTCAAGCAAATCTTCAGTAAAGGTAGGAACACAAAGTTCCACAATGCATTAGAAAATACCAACATGCACAACAGCCCTTTTCACAAATGTGCATTTACATGAAAATGTAACTGAAACTGCTTCAATTAGAACTAACATTAAATTAATAAACAAAACTTATTTTATTTATTTTTTTAGGTGTCTGTACATTTCCACCACTTAATTCTTTTTACTTTAGGCCATTCTGTTGTCGCAAATCGGAAACCTACTGGAGGTGAAAGGAGTGGGAGAGCCGAGTGAACCTATGATTGGCTACTTTCACGGCCCAGCAGTAAGCACGCAAAGAAAATAAACAGGCTGATCCAGCGGCCCATCTCTACAGTGATACAGCCCTGCTTTTCTAACTGTAGTTGAGACTTACAGATATATAGAAGAGAAATTGGATGAAGCGTCATTTCCCGTTCCACCTTAAATAGTGTAGCAGTTATGTTCAGATGCTTGTGGGCAACTTCAGGAAGGAAATTTAAACAAGAAATCAACACTAGCCTCGAGAGACGTGTGCATCTGGACACAGTATTATCCAATCTTGTACTGGCTGAGACAGAAGGCAACTCTACAGAGATCAACACATCTGCTTTAAGCCTTTAGTTCATTAGCAGTACCATTTTATTTATTTGAAGTTTGTGATTTCAAGATTAGTGACATTTGTCTCCTAATTTTTGTTGTTTTCTATGCGTTCACTGTCAAAAAAAATAAATGCGAAATCATATCGTCATAGGTTTTAAGAAATTTTGAACTTAGTGATGTTTTATTACAAACGCTGACGCTGATTTTTGTCAGTAAACGTCTACTGGTACATCAGTGCATCCAGTCATTACTGATAAGACCCAGACCATAAACACGTTTTATGCCCGCAGTGGCATTAACCTTTTGCTACCACGATAACAGCTTTCTCAGCTGTGTTGTTTTTTTTCTGCCATCTTTGTATATCTGGTGTTTGATTTAATTTTCATGTCATCTTCATTTGGACCATGGCTGGCTGTGGTGAGCAGACATGTGATCTATAGTGAAAGTGTTACGTCATGAAACTCTTAAAAACAAGTACCACTTCAGTCCTGACCTTATTTAATTTAATTATTACCAACTGCTAACGTTTTCTCTTGATACAGATTGCCTATCTCAAATTCTTGAAAAGAATGCATGCAGTTCTAGTATAAATTATTAGGTCTCACGGATGTGTGCCTGTAACCCTTAATAAAAACATAACCTATTTTAAATTTTAGTTTGTAATACACATTCCTTTAAAAGCTAGAACAGGAGAAGCTATGTACTTGGCTAATACAGCTGCTATTCAAACTACAGAAAAATAAGACATTTCAATTAGTCTGTCAGATTAGTCTGAAGGTTCTTAAGTAATGAAAGGCTCAATACTTGAAGCCATTCTGAATCTGACAGGTGTTTACTTTTGAACAATGCAGCAAATAATACTAAACTAAAATTCACTACTAGCCTCGAGATACGGCTTGCACTGAGACTTAAATCAGATTTCCAAAAGATACACAAGAATAAAGCTGAGCTTGCTAAACATCCAGTGCACATTCAGTACTGTGAATTTAACGCACGTTTCAAAATCTGTTCCCATTCAGTATAAATCTTAATGGATGTCATATACACATCAACCTTAAAGTTTAATACTTTTTATATGCCCACCATAAAATCAGTGTTTCCTCTTTTCCCACACTATAACCATAACCCATCGATGAGCACTTTTTGTCCACAGGTTAGGTCAGAGCCATTCACTTTTATTTTTTACCTCTTGAGCTTGCTTCTGTGATCTGCAGAGCTATCCCATAAGAGTTGACAGCAAAAGCGTAGTCCCCACGCTGGTAGTGAACGTTGCCGCGTTCTCGTTTCTTGCTGGCCAGGCTGATCCTCTCAGAGGGAGACAGGCACTCCAGGTCTGGAGCATCAGCAACAGACAGGAGCTGCACTTCCAGGATCAAATCAGCATCAGGAGGCACAGCTGGAGTAGAGCTGTAAGTGATAAGGAGCAATGAACAGGTGACGAAAAAAAACACCAAAAAAATAAAACGCTCACTAGGTGAACAGCAAAAATGACACAACAGCAACAAAAAAGTTATATTCTTATTTGTTAAAGAAAAACTGTTTGAAAATTTAATTCTACAGATTTCTATATAATCATTTTTGTTATTTAGAGTGTTTTGATGTGAAACATATTATTCTTACAAAAAAAACTGATCACAACAGGGGTGAAAAAAACCAGACATCTTAAATGTCTCTCAGTTGTTGCTCACAGTAAGCAATTAACTAATGTGCTATTATCAAAAATATGCACTTCCCGAGACATTGTTTTAAGAAGTTGTGTGACTTTGGCTAAAATATGTTTTTAAAACATTGCCATGGTGGAGATGCACATTAAGAGTTTTTAATGTAAACTACTCCCCAAAGAAAGCTCCACTTTTTCCCTACTATTTCACCACAATCAACTTTACATGTGAAATTCAGAAGCTGTATGTTCTGTGGAAATTTTAAATGAAATAAAATGGCTATATTTGCATTGCACACATTGCAAACTCTATTACTATCATTGTAGAGACAGTATTGTCTCTGCAATGAACCATATCAAAGCAAATCACTTATTTATTTACTTACATATCAGAAAAATATCAGTAAAAATATCAACAAAAATATCAGTGGATCTCTCTTTCACAATCAAAACAAATAAAGTAGTGGTGTGTAGACTTTTACAAAGTAAACTGAACCCTTTATTATTTATATTATTATTATTCTTGCTTACAAGAATAATTTAAGTAAACGTGTACAGTAGACTACTTGGTTAATAGTAACAGCAAAAATCTACCTAAAGCACTTTCAAGCAAGTAAAAAGTGAGGTACTTTTAACAAGTTATATCAACACTGTACGCCAGCACTTTTAAACTAAATGGATGATTGGTGGGCCTTATTATTAAAGAAGAACAGATCTCCAGGACACTATAAATTGGTTTGGCATATAGGGATTAAGTGTAATCTTTGATTTACCATTGAAAGTCATCTTCCTATAAACTAAACTGTGCATATAGTGTCAGCAATAGATTACAGAGCCAATGCTGTTTAACACCAGTGCCAGGTACTGGGTTTCAGGCCATGTTAAGGCCTACTGACACCAACATAGGCCTACATATTAATGCAGTCTTTCATGTTGAGTTAAAAGCTGATGGACTGTGATGCTGTATGCAAATTTTAATCAGTCTGAGTTCATTTTTCTGTGTTGTACAGGTGCATTAAAAATCAGGCAGACCAATTAGAGCTATGTTGTCATGGTTACAGTCCAAGCAAATGTGCATGAAGACTAGCTGCCTGTAGTTTGTTCAGATATTTTTAATGAAATGAACTATGAGCAGAAGCAGTGCCTTGAACCCCCCTCTGACACACGGAAATACTCTCAGAATCACTCATTATACATCTTCAGCTTTTTTCTCTTTTTACCCTGTGTGTCTTTTAGTTGCAGTGCTTAAAACAAAACTAAGAATTCACTGTTGCCACTTCTTCATATTTTTCTTCCTCTTCTATCTAATGTTCTACAATGAGCTTTCCTTTTTAAGCAACAAGCTTGATGTGAAGGTTCAACCAAACTAGATCTACGTTTTATCTGCAATATGCCTTTGGAAAGAGTTGGATCCACAATCTCAAGCATATAGAAAGTCATTTAATTCTAAACTAGCATTGTGTTAGTCATAATCAATCAGTCAATCTCACCTCCCCAAAGCTCCGTATGCATATTTAGCACCTGCTTCAACCAAGGCCTTTTCACCTATCTCCATCAGCTGTACGGTGAGATCCAATGCCTGAGAAGAAGTTAAAAAGGTTAGTAAACAAAGTGTGAGGCACATCAATAGAGGTGCACTTGCTATGAATTAAACAAGCACATACCTGAATGACATCACCATCACCAAGAGCGAAAGAGATGTTTGACACCTCCTCCACCACAGTTCCATCACTCAGAGTGGTCCTAAGATTAATGGTGACAATTTGGCCCCTCTTAGGTCTGCTGTCAGGACCAGACCCAGCTTCTAAAACCTTCTTTCTCAGCTGCCCATTGCCTACATACATGTTTTTAATTAGATAAGCAAAAATTAAACACTGCCTTATAAAAAAAAATAATAAGGATTTAGACTATTTTTATAGAAGTAGACTCTGTATCACTTACAACACATTCTTTTAAAATAGGCTTGTTTACCTAAGACATCCAGCCACTCCTCTTGGGGTGGTGAAGAACTGGGATCCATAACGGCTTCTGCTTTTGCTGTCTCGGCCTGCCTGCTTTGTTTCTTTCCACCTCCCGCATCTTCTAAAGGTGGAAGGTCATCATCTACTCCATCATCAACATCATCTAGCATCTCAAAGTCTTCCCCACTGTCTAACAGAGAAGTCCGTCCTAACTTTTTCTCAGATGAGGTCTGGTTGTTACCAGAGCCGTTAATAAGTGTGCCGTCTTTGTCTTCCATCTGGCAAAGATCTGAATTAAGAGAGAGAAGTCATGCAGGTCAGTCACTGATACGGTGTGAAAAATGTATTTGTATAGGATAGCAACTCTAAAACATACAGAGCCTTAAACATAAACAGATTTTTACAAAAGTCCTAAACGCAGACAATACATTCATATCTGTGACTGGCAAAAGAAAGCCTTTGCTTTCAACATCTGGTGTGACCCTTATGTGCAGCGATAACAGCAACTAAACATTTCTGGTACGTGTTGGTTAATCCTGAACATCGGCTTGGGATTTGTAGCCCATTCCTCTGTGCAGAACAACTCTGGGATGCTTATAGGTTCTCTCACTTCAGGTCCTTCCATAACATTTCTACAGTATTCCAGTCAGGACTTTGACTTGACTAATGTTCCAAAACATTAATTATACATTTATTCATTATAAAATATCCTGACATCTTCCTTTAGAATTAGTTTTTTAGAGATTGTATAATTTAGAGCTCATTGTTCCATCAATGGTGGCAAGTGCCATGGCGCAGATGCAGAAAAACAGATCCAAACCATGATACACCTTTTTCACAGATGGGATAAGGTTTTCATGCTAGAATGCAATGTTTTCCTTTCCCCAGACATAAAGATTCTCACTTATACCAAAAATTTACATTTTCGTCTCATCTGTCCACAAAACATTTTTCTAGCACCTCTCTGACTTGTCCATGTGACCTTCATCAAACTGCAAACAGACAGCAATGTACTTTTTGTAGAGCAGTGGCTTCTACTACCTACACTGCCATGCACACCACTGGTTGTTCGGTGTTCGGTAGAAATTTCCCCTGGATCCCTTTGCTTTTTACTAATCCTAGACATTAACATATTTTGCCACTCTCAGATATGTGACGCTGAAACACTTTCCTCAATAAATAAATGAAAAAGTGTAACATTCTTGTCTCATCTGTGTTAATGGATTCTTTTTATCTACTTTTACCACATGCATGAAAATCAGATTCTCAAATGTATGCCAAAATAAATAAAATACTAAAAGGTTCGCAAACAGTTCAGCATTTCCTTATGCCTATAACATGGGTCGGGAATACAAACGCGTTCAACAGTCCCTGGTAAGACTGCAAGCGACCTTTAAGCAGCTTACAGCAAGCAGGACGAGCTACACAGCTACTGCACCATTATTTCCAGTGCTGTAATCTGCCTAACGTTAACACAATGGAAGTTAACCTGCCTACAAAAGCAGAGGTTTAAACGAGCATTTGCATTGATATCATATTATTATTTAGCCTTACATAGCTTGGCTTGTGGTATCAGCAGGTTTGAGAATGTCAACTCGTTCAATTGTTGCTAAAACTAATCAAGGGTGTCGAATGTTACTAATGTAGCTGCAGAAATTCGCATTTGTGAGTTAAACTGAATCGACATCCAGACACATTAACCTCTGTTTGGCTGCCACCAACGAACGTTTCACCTCAGGCGTTGTAAACAAGGTGGTCTGTTATATCTAACGACAGTGAAATCTGCATGAGGACATAGGGGACGAAAGATGAAATTATGACAGAACAAACATCACATCTGCTCCATTCCAAATCAAAATTTCATAACATGGACTAACGCAGGTTGCTAGGTAGTTGGCTAATGTTAGCTAGCTACGCCAATGGATAACCAACAAAATACACCACATTAACATTATGTATGTCGTTAACTTATTTCTTCATATTTCGGGTGCGACACAACTACGCACTTTCACCGGCGTTGTGCTTTTGGGCTATTGTAACACAAGTTAGAAATCTGCACTTTTTTTAATTCACACGTCTTTCGAGAACTTTCTGTAAAGTTTGCTCTTCGCGTTAGCGTCCTAGCTCCAATGCTAAAGCAAGCTAACCTGACCTGAGCAACGAACTTCAGAGCCTTCTGCAAAACACCCACTGACAGCAAACACGTTTACCTTTTATTTATTAACTTACACGTACATTCGGAAACTCACCCGGTGTAAAGAAAGCTCTTTAAACTAGACCATCAAACAGGCAGCAGTCTGAGCTCGACGACAGCAACAACTTTGACAGAAAAACAATCGGTTCTGTTTCTTCCAGAACATGGGTTGCCCCAATCGTGTCAAAATAAAGGTTCTTGGCAGCCCCAAAGTACGGGACTGAAAACGTGTATTTCAGTTATTTTATTTTTTTTCTATTTAAATAAAAACTGCACCGGCATAGAGCACAGTTTTGTAGATTTTTTTAATATTCATAAAATATTTTGTAATTTTAACGGATTATATACTAAAATACCAGATTTCTTCCTGTCCATATTGGGCTTATTTTTAAACATTCTTAAAATGTATCATATACTGTATTTATATCGTCATACTGTTATTCAGGAGGACCCTGATAATATCTCATATAGTCTCATAATAGGAATTTTACTCGAGTCCGTCAGTGTCGTTTAGGATTACGTGTCAAAATAAAAGTCCTCACTTTAATTAACGTTAAATCACGCCTCTCGTTCTGCCCTGTGGAGAGCAATGGGGGTGATAGAAATACAACTATTGTATGTACTATTCATATTTTATATTCTATAAAAAATTACTGAGATGAGAATGACAAAAAAAGTTTTCTTTTACTACAAACTACAAAAAGTCTCAGACATCTGGCAATGTACTTGTGACCAACTTATTGTAAGGCATCTTTTCAAGGCTGTCTGGTTCTTATGCCCAGTTTGGGCTTAAGTTTTTCTAATATGAAGCATTTCACAACAAGCCCATCTGAATTAACATGTTTATATCTTAACAATCTTTGTATGCAAAGCAAAATTATTGGCGGAGATCACCTGTTAGGATAAACAAGAACACTCAGACCCAGGAAAATATCAAATTACATTTATTATTGATGCAGCCATTTGTTTTTGATAAGCAAATTTTCTTTTTTTTTCTGTCAGTCTAAAGAAACTTTACAATATAAAGTAACATACAAAGGACATCTTTATTACCTACACAAGACACCTAAGGCCCTAAGACACAGATCCAAACTAGCCTACCATGAAATACAAAGCAAACCCAATGAGACAGACTGCTTCATATTGAATACTGTCATGTCGCCAGAAAGGACAATGAAAGGTACAGGAAAATCTCATTTCTTCCCTCCCTCACCAGACCTCCCGAATACACCCCCCCACCCCCCACCCAGCCCTTTCCCGAATTCTTTCTAATGTTACAGTATTATACATCACAATAGAAGTACAGAGATGGCCAACAATTGTACAATTAAGGACTGAGAGTGGATCAGTTAGAATCAGTCTGCCGTCTTCGAAAGCAGTGGTACGCAGACACGTTCAGATTTGCATGTTCGATATCATGTTTGCGCTTGTAGTAAGTTGAAAATGTGCACTTTTGGTCCCTTGGCTGGATGGTCTACATTTGTAAAATGGGAAGGCTACATCACATCAATTTGATGGTTCTCATATTGCAGTTAATAGGGACCTTACTATCAATAAGATGTCCTGCAGAGGGTGCAGCTGTCTTCAGTGAATGAAGGTCAAATAGCAAACTGAGGTTAATTTGCGTGAACACAGGCCAGCGTGTATTATAGTTGCTGGCTCCAAGTGCCGCAATGTACTAATCTGCTATCTCTCTCTGTCCTCTTGAAAACTATATACAGCTCTGTCTTCAGACCCCGAAAAACAAACAAAAAAAACGCTTTCCTTTCACAAACACACTGCCGTATTTGCAAATCCCACCAGAGATACAAATGTTTACAGTGAATTTAATTTTGATTCTTTTTTGAGGTATTAATTCAGAAAAATATGTTCTCGTATTCCTTAGTTTCTGCAATAGGGGTTCCCCTCAATCTGTTACTTTACACCAAACCATCTCTTTAAAATACAAAAACACAAAACAAATTCTTTATAACTTATTTTCAGCTGTACTCGTTGGTTGTGACTGACATATCAAAACATGTCAATGATATCAAAATGCATTTTACAGTATTTACAAATAAAATCAAGAGGTGAAGGGAATTAAGAAAGGTGGGAGACTGGGACGGGGTTGGGCTAGAGGGGGCTGTGTATCCAGCCAGCCAGAACAGCACCGAGTGACTATGTACTCCTTGTAATGTGATCAGAGGGTGAGCCTGGTGCTGACAGAAACCTACTTTTTAAACCATTCATCTCCACCAAACGGTCACGGGACGTTTTCAGCGGCCCAATCGTATTTCAGGTCCAAACTAAATGGGAAAACAGCATCGCAGTGAAACGGACACGCGATTAAAAAGAAAAGGCTTATCGACTGGCAGTCGGGTTTATCACAATGTCCACAGGACCGATAACTCCGAGCTGGGCTTTATGGAGCGTTTTCCTGAAAACAGAAGCTAAACGTACACTAAGAAAAAAGATGGAACCACACAAGATTCACAGACAAGTAGTGTATTGAAAATACAAATGAGATTCAATGACCAATAAGAGAAATAGGTTGTATTTACAGGCATGGGACTTAAAAATAAAAACACGAGGAACTGCCATGGAGCCTGTAGGAGGGTTGTTGTTTTTTTTTTTAAATCATTATTTATATTTTATCTCCGCTCCTCCAGGCACTCGGCATTGAAAGGGTTCAAAATCATTTCCAAATCAATACATGATGCCAAAGTCACAGAAAACATTAATGACAGCTTACGTGTAACTGTGAGGGATATTACAATGAATAGAGGTGATCCGATTACAGCTGGGATGCTTTGACAAGGCAAGATTAGAGCAAGTTTCTTTTTTTTTTAGTAAGTAAGCCTACTGACAGTGACTGCAATAAGCTTTTCATGCTACATGATAGAAACGCAATGAAGACAACACATGAACGCACAGATCAGGCATGACAAAAACAACTTAAAAAAAAAAACGAGGAAAACATTTGGGAGGAGGTGAAATATTCTACAAATGTTTGAGATCCAGTGCTGACAGTGATTGTGTGATAAGCAGACAGCCATCAAATTCATACAGACTCAAATACTGAGAAGTACACTTTCACTCTGGTAATCTGGTAGTGATGACATCAGCTCCATGAAGAACACAGGAAGAGGTATATGTAAAGAGACATCCGACAAAACAAATCAAGAAAACAAAAAAAAAGACAAACAAATACCTAAAATCATGTAAACAGAGGTGTCATTGTGCATTCTTGAGTGTGTGCTTATTCTGTCTTCAATGTCGTTGAGATACAAATGTGCCCTTTACAGGAAAATCCATAACATCATGACTACATCATAGCAATATCAATTATGAAAATCATAACAATAATATAATCAATAATATACAAATATATCATGAGGAGACCGTTTCTGCCCCACGCCATCATCACCAGTTTAGCTTTTCTGTTTCAGAATGTACACGGCAGTCAAACAGTGGGCCGACTGTCGTCGACCGCGGATTGAAAGACGTCGAAGAGGAGAGTGAATAAAATGTGACTGAAATTAGACCACTGGCCTTAGAGCTGAGCAGCAGCAGCTTGCTGTGTGTTTTCTGGAACAGTCCCACCCATACAGAAAACCATACACACACACATACACACACACACACACTCGCATACACTCATATACACCCGCACTCTCAGGACCCTCAGTGTCCCGGGCCAGTGAGGAAGCCAGGCAGGCAGGTGGGGGCTGAGTGGAGATTCTTTCTGTGGCTTGTCGTGGCCTGCTTTCGTCCAGCGGACGCCACCGTGCTGGCTTTGGAGTGGGGAGACCGGCCAGGGGTCCTGCGCTTTGTAACCATGCCGACCGGCTGAGGGGAGCCACCCCCCACCAACCCAGAGTGTTACAAATGGAGGAGAGGACATGGGAAGGGTGGGGGACGGGGCAAAAAGCGGGTATAAAACCCACCGGTTGCAGCAGAATGGGAAGGTAAACAAGCAGGGAGGGATAAAAAAAATAAAAAATAAAATAAAGGTAAAAAAAATTGGGGGAAAAAAAATCAAACACTCATCGTCATGTTGGGTGAATACTGCAAAGAGAAAAGAGAGAAGGGGAGGGGGGCGGAGGGAGCGCAGTGATGAGCCAATGTTGTTACGCATCACATCGATGAAGACAGTGCTTCAAAAGTTATGAAAGACAATGATGAATGAAGGGTCTTTAAAAGCTGACCTACATTTAACTGCTACAGAACTCACTGTTAAAACAAAGTGACACTCTTAAAAATTAAGGTTCCCAAATTATTCTGAAGGTGCAGATCTAGATAAGTTCTTTATGTGACCATATACAACACTGTGATTGACCACTCAGCCAGTCAGAATTCTTAGGCTAAGAAATTTAAGAGGGCACTGCTGAGGAACACATAATGTCTGGCACATGCTATCCTGAATATAAGAAGGTTTTTGGTTTGGTTTCAATCATAAAGCTAAAAAAAGGCATTTTCACAATACAGTGTCAAATCTATTAACAGGTAGAAGTCTGAGGGTCCTAGCCGCTAGTGCACGGGCTGAGTACTAAAAACTACTCAGTTATTTTTGAACATTTTCCTGTGATGAGAACCAGAAGAGAACATGGCACAGTTGATCAGGTAAGTTACAGTTCTTACACGAATGAAGAAAAACTGTTTGATGCCAGCGGGCTCTAATTTTAGCTAGTTAACGTTGGCACCCACTGGCAAAAGTCAAACTGGCCCTCTGTGGATACCCTAAGACATCCTATAAACTCCACTGCTTCTGTTGCCAATGGATCCTAACGTTAGCTAGGTTAACAAGGTGACTATAATATTAGCATCCACTGGCACCAATTTTTTGTTTATCTTCATTTACTAAAGTATTGCATCTTATCAACTGCAGCCATTTCCTCAAGTGTTAGAATGACAACTGAGTAGTTTTTTAGACTCAAAAAAACAAAGAACACATGCTGCATACTGAAAAGGCATGTTTGGCCCTGGAAATGGCTATTCACGTCAGACTTGATTTTGGTTATGATATATTTGACAAAGATCCTTATAATACAATGTCTACCAATAACTTTACAGAAAATGTTAATATCAGTTTTCTTAACTTGGCTGCTTGTGATTAAAACATTAAAGATAAATATTAATATACTTTTACACATACTTATTTCTTCGTTAAGGTTTTCTGAAATGATGGTTATTAGAAAGGACAACATCACGCTTCAACAACAAGGGACTAAATGATTTCCCTGGTCTAATTAACAGAAACGTGGATTCCAGATTTCATTCGCTGTCTCTGAATTGAACATTTTTAGTAGTCAAATATGTCTGTGTATCATGTAAAAGCCATTTTATGAATCAAAAATGGTTTTAAATGTACTCCTCTGTGAGGTACTAAAGATTACTCAGATTAGTCAGTTTCAATTGCTTAAAAACGTTTAAAGAGGTTGACCACAGTGCAAGGCGGTTGAAGTCTGGGAGAAGGAGGTGGGGGCAGAGTGGGTCTGTGTGTGTTAAGGTACACTTACACTTTCACTTTGGAATGGGTTTAAGAAGTTGCCTGCCATCTCTCCATCGTCCCGTGGAGTCCCTGGGGGATTATTCATACCTGCCATATTGTTTGGAGAGTTCTAGTAGAAAAAGAGTTCAGCATGAGATACAATAACTCCTCGAAGAGCTTGAAGAAATTATTTGCAAAGAACATCTGTGATTGCTGCTGAATCTCAGTCTCAGAAAATGTCTCACCTTTGGCAACCCATCCATATCCCCCGAGCCTGTGAACACAAGAAGTGACACAGTCATGACTACAGAGGTCCCTACAGAGGCTTGTTTTTCAACTAAGTGAACCAATGCAGGCTGCAGGCTGGCTCACCTGTATAACTGTGGCAAGACTCGTCAGAATCAAGTATTACTATTAAGACTATTAAGTGACAGACTCTCAAACTATCTATATATAAACTCACACATATAAATGACTCACCTAGTGACCCGTTCATATGGTGCGGTTCCATTGACCCCATTCCACCCATCGGGCCATCAGGGCCAGGCCCCATTGGGAACTGGAAGCACGATGTCATTGTTATAGACAATGTTTATGGTATTAACGATCATAGAACACATTATATCATTAGTAGATATACAATAATCATTATACAGATTTCTACAGATGCAGTCATTAGCTTCAAACCCATGTAGTCACAATCACACAAAGGAACAAATAAATGATTTGAACTCACATTAGGTCTGTTACCGCCAGGGCCAATAGGGTTCATCATAGTGTAGATGTTTTCACTGGAATTTGTTGAGTCTGGGTAAAGATGAAAACAACAGTCAGGACTAAAGTTATGTCTGGAGGCATAAACATCATTTCCCCATCAAACAATTAGGCAACAAACAGGAATTTACATTATCAGTGTAAAAGTATAAACCACTTTCAGACTGACCTCCTGGGCTTGGCATGATGGGTGTTCCTGGTGGCCCTCCACCTCCCGGAGGCCCCTGTGAGGCAGTACATAAAAACAAACATAAATGAAAACTTGGTCTATAAAAGACTAAACAATAAGAGCTGCTTTAGCGAGGCCTCTTTAATGATGGAAACTCTGTGTGAACTTGGCACTTACCACATAGTTTCCAGGTGATGAGGATGAGTATGCTATCTGTGTGGAGGAACAACAATAAGAGCAATGGTGACTAATGTTACCTAACATGACTATCATATTAAACAAAACATTTCTTCTAAAGAGGTAAAAAAAACTATGTATCTTTAACTATGTATCTATGTATTTTCTTGTATCATTTAAACATGACAGCTCCCCTTGACATTGCATGAACAATTCAGGACTAATTAACCAACAGAATTAAACCAATGGATCATTTACAGTATTATGCATGAACTAATTCAAAAAAAAATGTCATTCTACAAAAAGTTCATACATCTTCTATAGCAAACACACTTTATATTTTATATGCATATTTCATACATAATCACTGTTTAATTTATGAATTTAACATATTAAAGCATTGCAATTAGAGGTGTAAGAAAATATCAAAAATATTGAATATTGGGATATTATATTTTGTGATGCTGTATCGATTCTCAAAAACACAGTATCAATACACAGATCCCTGGCGGACAGTGAATCAGTGTGTTGTGTTTCAACCTCTGACCACTAGATGGCAGTGTTGTAATTCATATTTAGCTCCACTCCAACTTTAACAAGCAGCACAAGGGCGCAATGCTATTATAAGCCTTGGCAAACCTGTTCATACAGTGGTGAGTTTTTATAGTAGGATTAGTAAAATCACAATATATCACTTTGCTTGCAGTATCGCAGTATATCATGATATATTGAATCGTGACCGCTGTATCATGATATGTGTTGTATCGCCAGGTTCTTGCCAATACACAGCCCTAATAGCAATCTCATATTTCTGTCTGTCCGCTGTAGAGCATGTCACCAAAACAATGACCAGAGGTGTTCAATATGTCCATATGTATATTACAGTTTCTGTGATAGGAGGTTTGCTGTGGTTGTGATGTTATGCAATGGATTAGAAATTGTAATCTTTTATGAAGAAATATTATTAAACAAAAGCAAATGAAATAGACTTACTGAGTTTGCATTAGGATTTGGCCAAGGACCTCGACCACCCGGACCCCTTTAAAAGACAGAGGGCAGAGCGAATGCAACAGTCAATTAGTCTTTTTTGGACTGTGTGTAGACGTGTGGAACTATCACTAAAAACGACAGACCCCCCATATCAGTAAACAGGAAGACTTTTAAATGCACTCACATGTTCATTCCTGACATGGCTGGGCCACCAAGAGAGTTAGGAGGAGGCCTCATCCCACCACCGTAGTTCTACACAGAGAGGGAGAAGAAGCTTTGGTCAGAAAGGAAACACTACCAGCATTTGCTAAACAACGGCAAACTAAACCCAGACTGCCCCTGATATACAAACACTCCTTTACTGCAGTTTAGAATGAAATAAAATGCAGCAGTTCCCTTTTAAAGGGCCATTCCATCGATTTAAAAAAAATCTGCATCATTAAACCATTAAATCATGTAAACAGAGTGGTTTGATTTGAAATACTCCTCTCTAAAGAAACATGCCAAGTCAGGATTGTTTACAGTGGTGGTGATGGGAACCAAATGTCTGAAGCATGTGGTGGCTCTAAAAGCTCACAAAAAATGATTACACGTTATGAATATGAATGGTTATGAAAATGCTGCCTAATGTCTGAGACACTGTTTTGTTATAGTTTTGGGAAACGCTTTTGGCCTAAAACATGTTTCTAAAGTTTATTAATGGTTGAGAGGTAAAGCAAAATGCTAAACATTAACATTATTATGTTTACATTAACACTATTTTACCATCATCAGGCCGTCACTGGCAGAAACTCAAGGCACATGGGGTGAGTTGGTGATTAGCAAGGTGCGAAATACAAGGGGTCTTAGGCAGTTTCTGAAAATAATCTTATTATGATGTCATGCTGTTCATAAGGGAAGATACATACTCAAATACAGATTTAGATAAAGGTCTTTAGTTTGCCTGCCTGCCCACAATCGAACTTCTGTCTGTTCTTAACCAACAAGAGGTGCAGCACCAATACATATATAAACTCACATTACGACACAACCAGGTTCACTAGTCAGTTTGGCTGTATTTGGAGCAAAGACACTCTATCACCACTGCTGTAAAAACAAATTTGAGCATTTAATATAAGACCACTCTGAATGATATTTATATCTTAACGATATATCCCTTTAACTCGAATAAGATATGTATGATAAAGTTGTATTGTAACTAGTTTGTGTATTGCATATTATGGCTTGCATAACTTCGGGTGGCATAAATACTACATAACCAAATTTAAAATCAGTCACAGCTTTTTTACAGAGTAATCTTTTATATCAACGGAGGTGGTTTCTTAACACTTTGGAGCAGTTGCTGACTGACCTGTGGGCCCATGCCTCCCATCCCCCTGGGTGGATTCATCCTCATTGGGCCGCCCATGTTTGGATGTCCTGGATGAAGAAGAGGAAAAGAAAATTATAAGGACTCCCATGTGGCACAGTATACATCATGGTCAATTAATTTGTAATAAGTATAAATATTTTTTGCTTTTTATATGTTTATATGCATTTTAGAACCCAGAGGGTCTTTTGGGATATCTGTCTGAATATGTATTTTTCAGAACAACCAGGAGTTAATACAGAGGAGTTACGTATTTTTGTATTAATATAATGGTGATCTACAAAAAGGTCAACTTCATTTTGATGTTCTACAGCAGAGGACTTCAAATCAGGCCCTTAAACCCAGTTCAGTTAAACCACCAATAATCCAACAAAATCCAGGACCAAAACTAAAGGACTGTGATTTACAGCTTTTTCAGTAAATTCAGAATCATCCTGCAGTTCCTCATTCTGGAAGTATCTAAATGATCTTTCTTTTACAGTTACTTACTACTTATTTGAACCCTACCCAGCACTGGCATGTTAAAAACACACTAAACATACGAAACATACACTGAAACAGTCTGATGGAGTTTAACTTTACCCTGTGGTCTGGGATCCAAACTGTTTGGCAGCAGTGGCTGTGACCCTGGTACACCCACAGGAGGCTGAGGAGGAAAAAGAGTAATGAGTAAGAATCTATGAAGAAGTGATGAAGCCGGGACCTCATATAAAGGACGTGTGTCAAATACCTGATTTGGCATGCGGAGTGATGGGCGGGGTCCACCTGGGTACCGTGGAGACATAAAAGGCTGACGAAAGAGCAGAGGAACCTCAGTCAAACAACCAAGTTTAAAAAGGACAATGCATACACAGTTACTGGCAAAACCTCAAGACATGTGGTATAAGTTGTTGATTAGCAGGGTGTGAAAGGGGGTCCTCGGGGGTCCCTAGATAACTTCTTAGACCCTCTGAATGTATAAAAATCTACATTCTGGGGAGTCCCTAGAAAAAATGAGCTTATTATGATGTCATGCTCTTCAATATAGATTTAGGTAAAGGTCATTGCTCTGCCTGCATCATCCACAATCAAGTTCTGTCCTCGGTACCCTTCACTAACTAGAGCTGCAGCACTGGTCTGCCTCAGGGTGGCGCTGTAGCAAACTGTTTCACCCAGTTGGCCCATGTAGCAACCATGACTATGTCTGGGATACTTCTGAAAAGATTTACAGTAGGCCGTAGCAGACCAAAGAGTACGTTTTCCTAATTTCTCAAACTGAAAAGTGCAGCTACTGCGAGTGAGTTAACAGCCAGCCGACACTGGAGCAGCCGTCCAACATGGGACCCCTCTCTCAAACACCAGGGTGGTATTTCACACACTGGTAATTAGGCTTAGTACCTAAATACACTTTTCTGTGGTCTTGCCAATAATACAAAACAGACTATTTGAGTTATTTAAGCTTTATGGTAGCATTAATATCAACCTGTCTATTACTGAGTGTGAATTCCCAGGTTTGTCTGTTGCACATCATTCCAAGCTGGAACACTGATGATGTAGACTAAACCAGTATTGTTAAAACATCTGTTAAATGTATACATGCATAAAAAGAATATATCTGAAATATTCAATGCATATACAGTAAAAACAATGGTGCATATATACATACACTGATTTTTTAAATTAACATATTTAAAGGTCTGGTAAAAGTAAGGCTTTCATATATAAACTTCTGACTACTGAGCTGCATGACCTTTACAGTGTTTAAACTACGTAAGATTGTATTAACACTACAGCTTATTACTGTGGGTGTACAGCAGAATACAGCTATATCACATAAGTGTTCAGTGTTCCAGATAAGTATAAAGCTGCTAATGACTGTTTTTATTCCTACAGTGAAAGTAATTAATCTATATTCAACTATACACAGTTATATAACACAAAAAGAAAAAAAGAAAAGAAAGAAATCCAGGGGACAGATGGAAACTATAAAACCTTCTATAACAGAAAAATGTGATATTGGTTGAACACTGCACATCTGGCACGGCACTAAATTCACCGAAACAGGACTAATTAAGAAACGGCACGCAGAAAAGTGTAAAATAATACAATGTAGTTTTTCATCTAACAATAAATACTGTCAACCCCTACGGGGTACACTTCATGTGGTGCTCAATCACTGTGGATAAAAAAAGTAAGGTGAGGTACTGAGAAGTGCCAGCAGAGGGCGCAATAACACTGCACAAAAAGCCCTGATCATCTACTGTGAACCTTATAAACACTGTCTCCACACACTGAACGAAGAAGCTCCAAACATTTAAGTGTTAAATGCAAGACATTTTCCACGTAGGTAACAAAATATGATGCCAGAAATGAGAAAAGAGAAAAAAGAAAATATATTCCCAGTGGAGGTACACGCATACAGACCTAGTCAGTCAGACACACACACACACACACACACACACACACACACACACACAGACACACAGATATACACTAACAGCCTTAATTTATTCATCTCCAGTCTAAACAGAAATATTGCAGGAGATGATTCTGAAGAGATTATCTATGACATAATGAGCTGTGACATAATCAACTCGTATCCGAAAGAGGAAAGATAAAGAAAAATAAGTGAAAGAATATAAGTTTCTATAACTGAAGTTAAAAGAAATTATAAGAAGATACAGTGAAAACTGTGCACCTATCAACTGAATAAGACCTGGTAGACCACCAAAACTGCTGCCTCTCAGATAAACAGCACTTAAAGCTTTCATCTTTGAGCAGCAAAAGAAAATCAAGCTCCACTCTTTTCTCAGATGGAAAAAAACATTCTGTCCATCTTTTCACAGTGAGAAGACAATTTAGCACTATGGGTCTTAAAGGATGTGTAGCTGTCAGGAAGTCCTCACTGAGAAAAGAAAATGAACAAATCAAACCAAGATGCTGCTGCCGTTCTCAGAACAACGGACGGACCTCTGGACGGACCACCCCAGCATCCAGAACTCAACATGTATTTGAGATAACTTGGGTTGTAAGATGCAGAAAATACAACCCACTTCTACAGACCTGAACCTGAGAGCAGGTCTCTTGAAAAGAAGGGAAACTGATAAACGTGAAGGATGGGAACACTAAATACACTTAATGTGTATCACATATAGTTGTTAAGGCTTCTGTGTAATCTATCATTTCTGTTAAATGCCTCTCTTCTGCTTTGTGTACTGAAAAATGAAGCTTGTATTTAATGTATGTTAGAACTGGACATAAATGATGGTGGTCCCTGATTGTGGCACAGTGCTTAAGAACTTAACAATCACACATACACACACGCGCACACATGCATATACACAACAATACAGCGCACGCGGACTCCAAACGCCTAAGATCAGAAAGAAGATACACAAACACACACACAGAGAAACGCGTGCCAATCCACTCAGGTATAGTAGCGTATAACCCTCTTGAGTTACACTCATAAAACTAGATACTCCCCCTGCGATGTGTACAGAACAGGCACACTACGCAACAACAACAACAAACTGCCTGCACAAACAATTCAACAGCCACCAGAGCCGTAGCTGACACTTACAGGATGACCACAGGCGTATGGGGTGAACTGTTGTGCTCTTGACCAGATGCAGCAAGCGCTACTCTGTTTTGTATGTGGGATTGTCTATTTATGTAGGTGTAAATTTACTATTACTTAATACTTACTTAAAAACAACAAGATATGAATCACTTTTGCATGTGACTGTTTATAAAAAACATGCTATTGTTACATTCAGGTCCGACCTTAACCTCATTAAATGTGTTTGAGATCACTCGGATCATGAGAAGCAGAACATGCAACCAGGTTTCTAGACTAAACTTTGAAGGTGTGGAAAAACATCCCTGTACATTTCTTTGGCTTTAATAAAGGTAAAGGGTGGACATCTGATATTCTGTTTAGCTGTGGACACTCCTTTCAGTTGTTATAAATATTCCTATATATGAAATGTTTTTTGGGGTCAGGTTTAGAAAATTCATTTTACACATAAAGACATGTATCGTGGCTGTCCAAAATGCCAACTTAACAGGAGAGAACAAAAACTTACTCTACTTTTAATGTAAGTCAATGGAACCAGGATATGTTCCAAGCTATTTTGGAGCATTTCTATTGGTCCAACTTTTCACAAAATGTAAAAAACTGCTGCTGCATTCAAATGAAGGGAAAAAAAAAAATCAAGATACATGTTTTTCTTTGGATGGCGACCATATGTATAATTAACACATGTTCTATGAAGAACACACTTAAATATGTATTTAAAAAAAGATTTTTTTTAATATTTTGTTTTTCAGCAAATATAAAGTTATTGAGCAATGTAATGTGCATATATGTGGGAACTTAATTTCACTTAAATCAACAAAACAATAAGGGATGTCTAAAGACATATTATATATGACATATTTTTACATATGAGTAGAAATATTAGTTTTATAGTATACTTGCATACAGTACCTGAAAAGTTTACTGTTGTAAACAGCAGAAAACTAATATTGTTGCTGCAGAAACATTAAACTGGTATAACTGGTATACTGATTGGTAAAGCTGTACGGCACTTCTTTGAGCAACAGAAGATGAGGGGAGTGTATAATAGAGAATAAAATCAACGTTGTGATTTGGTCAGACGCACCAGCCGAAGATCATCACGAGCATCAAGTTACATGATACTCATGTCAGTGAAGAAAAGAAGCCCTCACGTGCTTTTAATATTTAATTTTTCATTAATAAATGAATTTCTTCACCAAAAAGTAGCCATTTGCGCTACAGAGCCATAAAACTGTTGTGATATTAAGTTTAGCTTGAGTTTTCTCAGTACTTGCCAGATTAAGCTGATTGTTGATTAGTTCCAGCCAGTCTGTAAAGCATAGCTGAACTCTATTCTGTTGGTTTCTGTCTTAAATTCTGTTTGTTTAGCTGCTAATCACAGCTGCTGACTGACAAGCATGCTTAGGATCAATGACAGGTTCAGAAGCTGATGTAAGCTTGCTGTCACATTCTACTTCACATTATTACATGTGGGTAGTTACATATGTGACATGCATGGCTCCTCGTCCTGCATAAAAACAAACAACTGTGTGTGCGTGTGTGTGTGTGTGTGTGTGTCTCAGTGCTGCATTATTAATGAGATATTGATGGGAGATGGGATAGTGCATGTAAGGCTTAGAGAGGGTGCGGCTGTGGACTTCTGGCCAGATGAACCTGCTCTCCTCTCAGACTAGGCAACAGCCTACATTATTTATCCCGTACCACGGCTGCCGTCCGCAAGGAGGGTGTGTGCATGTGAATGGATGCGTGAGTGCCTTTTAAAAGTACACAGAGTGAGGTAATGTACTACTAGTGTTCAGTAGTACACATGCAAGAAACAAAGCAAGTGAACGAAGAAGAAAAAGATACGAGTTCATATAAACAAAACAAACAAGATGGATGACACAAGAGAGGCCTCAGTGGTGAACACCTCCTGCTTCTAGTCAGTTCACCACTGCAGCTGTAGATCTGTGGGATATTCTGGAAATGGGAGATGCACTGAAATTCCGTGATGAACTGTATTCTGTTTTTGTCCAACTGCAGTCTGTTTAGTTGCTATTCATAGTCGCTGACTGACAAACTCACATATCATTGAAAGGTTCCGAAGCTTATGTAAGCCTTATGTTACACTCTTCCTCAGAATCTGGCTGCAGGTCAGATATTATCCTCTAGAAGTTACACAATACACAGGTTCCCAACCTTTTGAGACTGGCGGCCCACACAACTGACCGCAAAAGCATGCGCTGCCCACAAAGAAGTTTTAACCGGCGCAATTGTTTCAGACCCAAGCGAATAGAAATCAAATTTCACTTGACTATATAATCACGCAACACCTAAAAATATCTAAGAACAAACATGCTGCATGATAAATATGTTCCCTTCGACCACCAAGAGAACTATATAAATATAACTAGTTAGCTGTCATGCATTTTGCCAACCCTAATCTTTGAGATAAATACTTCTGCAAGTATCATGAGAAGATTTCTACATGTCTATAGATTATGACAACATCTAGTGGTTACAGAACTGACTGCAAACATGACATGTTGCTTCTGTGTGATTATTGCGGTGTCTCACTGTAAATCAGCAAATCAGAGCTCATCAAATTACTAATATGCTCAAAAAAGTAAAATAGCTTATTTTCATTCTATGCATACATACAACAGCTGTAGTGCAGCAACGGTCAGGAATCAAAGCTTTGCACAAGACAAAAAAGTCTGGCTACATTTTACTTACTGACAAGACAAATGATTTACAGTTTTCATGGCTGACTTCTGAGTACTTAAGCAGTCAGAACTGAACACCACAGCAAATAATTCATGTGGCTGGACTCGTATTTATAAAGCACTGCTTTTCATAGCTATGTGAATGGACACATTGAGCTTCAGCAGAATGCACCTCTCAGTTATTCAGTCATACTATATTCATCATGTGAACCCAAACATGAAAATCATGTGATTTCCACAGTTAAAAGCTTTCATTCCCAACATCTACTGAGCAACAGTGGCTGTGGCCAATGAGTGTTTATACCATGTGTATCATATATACAGACAATGCTTTTAAACTTCTTTACAATTGAAGCCTCTTGCTCTCCTTAATACAGCTTCTGGATTCTTCTCTTGTATAGCATCTCCAGAGGAATTGGAACGTTCCACTAGTTAGTTTGTTACTGGTTGATATATCCACAAGTTTCCTGCAAACACAGTCCAGCCTTTCAAAGGTACCACTTTAAAAGCTACAACCGTGTATGCTATCATATCAACACTGAGCACAGGAGCCGCTGGCCTTTAGCCCGCGCTATTACAGATGGCTCAAAGGGTCAAAGCAGGAACATGTGTTTAAGAGAATTAGTAGCATTAATAATTTGTTGTGTGCATTACCACTGACAGTCCTAATAAAAAATAAACACAACATGTAATCCTAAATATCACATGAGATTTTAGCAGTATGGTGAGAAATACAATGCTTCTGTGAGCATCGGCAATACATTAAGCTCACTGACTCCATGTCTCATTAATAAATCCCAGAAATCCCTCTAAATACTGTGACACACATTATATATCACAAAAATATATTTAAATATTGAAATATTATGTTTTTTGCCATATACTGTACATCAAGAATTGTGTGTTGTGGTAATTCTTGGATTTTTTAAACTTATGTATAATCAATCACTTCGCTTTCCAGTATTTTATGAAGCAACAAACTTTACACTCTACAATTCGTTGCTTGGCATGAAATCTTTCAAATCCAATTCAATTCTATGTGACCAAGGTGACACGACTGCCCTACCTTGTTACAAACTCGTCTGTATGAAAATATATATATTTTTTTGTGTAACTAACTGGGGGTGGAGCATAAGTCTGTGAAGCAGTGTGGTTTATTAAACCCAGTACACTATGTTTTATGTCTGTTAAGACAAACAAAACCTTTGAGCAGGAAAACTACAGAAAGTGAGAGACAGGAGTCTTACCTGACCGTGGGGTCCCATCATGGGATTGTTGGGGTTGTGTGGGGGAGGCTGAGAGTGAGGAGAAGGCTGTGAGCCAGGAGGACCCTGTGGTAGAGAGAGAGAGAGAGAAAGATGACCCGTCACCACAAGTATGCAACAAAACCACTCAGACAGGGATTCCTTCAGGCAGCCTGCTATTACACAGAAACACAGCGTCTCAAAATACATGACCAGAGCTGTGCAGCCTTCTTCAGCCATCTGAGAAAAAGATACGCAAAGCTATTTATCCAGTCAGTAAGCATTACACTGTTCAGGCTGGAATAAATTCATATTAACGGGTAAACAGCACCTTGCTGTGTTTTCAATACATTCCCTAAAGAACAGATAACTGTATTTACATGTTCACAGTTTAATAAGGACAGTTCAGCACATAGAACTGACATACTATGAACCTCAAACACTGTTTTCCTTTTTTTAAATCCAAATTCCACATTCGCAAGAGGACCTGATAATCATCAACTTTTACTGACCAGTCTGGACTCATTAATATTCACACCCATATTTATCCCAAACATAGAACAGCGACGTATCAGCACCGGTCCCAGGCTGTGCACTTTTCGTCCCCTTCCCACAGAAACAAACTGTCAACAGGCATGGTGGATGTTCATCTTCATACCAGGCTGAAGGGGGTGTTCTGTTCGTCAGCTTCTTAAATCAAATGTTCTGTTCCACCTTAAATGGTACAGCTTGTACAGGTGCCAGTTTGTAAGCCATTTAAGGTGAAACTTCAGCACCTACAATCTTTAATAAGATCCTAAACTCTAATTAATTACGTTTATGCTCTGCACATTTCACTCCGGCCAGTTTCAAACTTCGCTCCGCGTATACATCAGCTCTGTTACTGTGACATACTGCTTCTGTGTGATTGTCGAAGGGTCTCACTGTAAATCAGTAAATCAAAGTAAAACTCATCAATAATAATAACAATTATTCCACCAAAAAAGAGAAACAGCTGGATTAAACTTTAGGGCCAAATTATATTATCAAATACATTCTATGTAGATCCTGAATAAATGCGTTCTATAGCAACTGTAAATATAACAGACTGTGCTGCTGGTGGAGTTAAACAAATCCATGCGATGGCAGTAGTGCTGCAGAAAGTCAGAAAACGAACCTGAGTTCTTCCAACTGTATGCTTTTAACATATTAATAACTTTCAAAAAACCAAAAAAGTCTGGCTGCATTTGTCTTACTGGCAAGATAAAGTTTTATACAGTTCTTTTACGGCTGTCTTAGAGTTCTGCACAGTACCGCTTATGTCTTCAGTACCACTCTGTAGAGTCTACAAATCCAAAATATCCCCTCAGCAAAAACAACTTTTTTCATTCTGTATTATTTATTAACTCCTTTATGATGATAATTATGCTTTTAGCTCCTTATAGAGAATAAATTCACATGTAAAAATGAAAGTTAAAGGGCTAAAATGTTTTGCAGGCGAGTAATGAACTGTGGTTACACCTCACTGTTTACTTTAGTACACAATGAAGCCTTTTCAGATATCATCTCTCGTACTGTGATTAGAATCACTGGAAATGATGGATGTTTTACATGAAAAATCACTTCCTTCAGTGAACATCATCTGAACAAGAATCTCAAAATTTGTTTACTCACTATGTAACGTTCAATAAAGTCAACCTTTAAAGGGAACTTTATAGAAGCTGAAACTTTACATTTGTACATTTGTACCTATTTAATAAACATAACCAGCTGTGACCATCCTCACCAACGTTAATGCCTCAAAAGCAACATGTTGAGTGTGATCATATATAATAACACTAACTGGAAGGACATGGACGCTATGGATGCTATTTTTACAACAGGGATCATTTATGTCATTCATGTATTTGACCACCTTTAATCCCCCTGAACTCAAACCCTGTCCGTGGCGTGTGCTTCCAGGTGCCACGTTCAAAATTCCAAGCAAACAAATAATTAACAGAAAAGCAGACAACAGCGTTTTTGGTGTTTCTATCAGGGTTTAGTATAGTGAGACAATACAGCCATGCTTCTCTTTATGTGGAGACTGCTTGTAATAAACGAGAAGCAAATCCAGCAGGAGCAGCTATTTAATGAACGACTTCAAGGCAGCCAACACGCTACTTTTGCCTCCTACCTGATTATACATTTCACAGAAGATCAGAACAGTAACTGAGTCAGGCTAAGAAAACAATTAGAAGTCATAAACCCTCCAGCACAACAACCAGCCAGGGATCAAGCGGTCCAACAGTGTAGATAATGACCAAGAGCCATTTGTTCTCTTCCATCTGTAGCACCACAAAGTACTCGTGAGGCGGAATGGGCGCTCACAGTGATCTGCTTTGCCAAACGCTGCCAGTGAGGCTGTGCACACTTTGACAGGTTCCAGAGTGCAGTCGGTCTGAACTCCCCTCGCAGGTGAGCAGGACCAGCTGCTCGTCCCGTGATGGCAACGGTCCTAACAGGGATGTAAAAATGCATCAATGCATTGGTCTGAAGGTGGCAACAAGACTGCACTGAATGCATTTCGGAATGATATAATAGTATTTTACAATATATTTACATCATTTATTAATAAAAACACTCAGTTAATCAAACCCTTCTCTTTATAAACACTAGAAGGACATTACCTTTATATACAAACGTCAGAGACAGAGCACTGTGTGGCGAAGAAGTACCCTAACATCATCAAAACACCTAGCTCTAGTAGCTCGAGCCAGAACAAGAGGGAAACCTTCTAGGCCTTTGGAGAGGTTTAATGAATTCTGTGAACTAAAAAGTACATGCATTAGTCATTTTGAATAGAAATGTCACGTCTTCTAAAAACTCTGCATTTACTGCAGCACTCCACTTATTGTAATGTGAAGTTTTGGTTGGAAACAAAAGGGTTAATATTAGAGATGGACCGTTCAGCGTTTTTGAGGCCGATTCCAATCGCCGATAGCCGATACCCGATACCGATCGAGGGCGGGGCTATATGCCACAGCAGGGCTACATGTAGCTATTTTAGCACAAAACATGGTCTAAACTGGTTTATTACCTTTTTTACAAGCTCATATGAAACAGCATAATATTTTGAACAAAATTAGCAGTAAATAAACAAAGTAAATCAAACAGATATCCCTAATACTGCAATCACTAAACTTAGATTCCTAATTTAAGATTTAAAAAAAATAATAATAAATGCAGTAAAAACTGCAGTCATTAAATGTATTAAATGTAGATCTTGAATTGCTGCCGCTGTACTGTTCGTACCAGTCTGCATGGGTTTCTGCGTTATTAGTTTTGTGCTAGCTGCGCGTGCTAGCTCTGCTGTTTGCTGATACTCACTGTATTCAGCCGTGTGCAGTGCTGTATCAGATCAGTAGTGTTAAATGTCTTTATCTTGGTTTAAAACGCACTGGATGAGTCTGCGTCACATACGGTAAACACTGCCAGATGGACATGCTTTCTATCAGCTCATGCTTTTCTCACAACGCCACTGCTTAGTCAGTCTGTGGAAAATGAAAAGGTGTGTATTTCCACCTAGTGGTTCAGATAGGAATTGCAGGGAGCAAGGAGGGGGTGCTCCTCTTCTTGGATGAATCGCTAGCTGGAAATACAGAAATTAGGCTCATTTGTTTAACGCCATCAAACGGCTCTTGGGATCAGCTAAATTGGAGAAATATCGGCCGATCACCGAGCACATATTTTAATTAAAAATCGACCAATACCGATACATAGCCGATCGATCTTTCCATTTCTAGTTAAAAAGGTGCTAGCAGATATGAGCATTATAGTAAAGGTGTTATTAATTAATCTTTTGTCCTTTATAATCTGAACCAAATGCTGAACTGAACTAGCACTACGATTTACCTCTGCTGGGAACAGTATAAACAGTGGTCCTCCTTTTAATTGCAATATTAGAATATTATAAATATTGGATAGTAAATATTAGAAAAAAATATGAAATGTAATCAGTTTTCTCATATTTTTGCTCCACAGAAAAAAGCCATTAAATCTTCTTACGCTGATCAGTATGTACATAAACCTTATTTAACTCTAAAGGTCTCCATAGGTATGTGCTGTCTCACTGATCAATGTATTTTAAGTCCTGCTAATTGTACCAAGTCTTAAGGAGTTTTTAAAAAGTTATCTTATGAGATGTAACAGTCATGCAGTTTTAATGCACTTATTTAAGGATAATCTATGACTCTGTTCATCATTCTGAACACGTCTGAAACGTCTTCATATTATATTCAAGTATTTTATAGCTTCCCACTTACTTGTAATTACATAACTTGTGCGAGACTAGTACATTAGACGTGTTTTATATACATATCTGACACCCCACAGCTTTTGAATTATTGAAAATATTTCAAACTTCTGGACAGTAGTGTACATAAGGAAAGTGAAGGATTTCATCATTTTCTCATAGGTCTCCTCTCAGCAGTTACTGTTCATCTTAGTGTTCGCTCACTCAGAGAAGTCTGTAAGCAACAGTGGGATTCTGCCAGTTTCTCAAATATACACTGTACACAAAGTGGAGCTAAAGACAAGTGGGCCACTGAGGGACTAAATAAGTGAACTTTCAGCACTATATATAGCGCATTTCACACTAATAACACGCTTCAATAAGCCTATAGTATTTATTTACAACCTGTATCCCTGCTTGTTTGACCCTGTACGCTTCACTGGAGTCGGCTCAGGAAGCAAACTTTGCCGGCTAAGATCTCTGAAGAGCATCAAATCTCAGTTTAGCGCAGTAGCAGTAAGAAATATGATCCATGCATTTTGTGAATGAGATTTTTTTTCGCTGTATGTGTCCTGAACTCATTCAAAAAGTGGTGGTGTGTGGTCCCTGGGTCCTGGTCCCTGGTCCCTGGAGCTGGGTTTAATTCTCTTTTGCCCCACTGTTGTCTTTTAACCTGCCAGACTTTATGGGGCAGCTCAAAGCAGCGCATGCATGTCATATTTTAGCATGCTCAGATTCCTCAAAACATCTACACATCATTGCTGTCCACTCCATTTCTTGTGATATTCTGCATAATTGGAGCTCAGTCCATCATGTTGCATAAAGAATTTATAGCGAGTAGACCAATAGAAAAGCTTTAGAAATGCTCTGAATAAAAATGTGTTCACATTAACTTACATTGAAAGTAAAGAAGGTTTTTAGCCTTTCCTGTAAAAGTTACAATATGTTCAAGTTTTAATTGATTCTCTTTGCACAGCGATGATACCCAGGTTTCACATACTGGATATACACATATCCTGGATATTCACATACACCTTTCATATGTATTGTGCCAAAGACCTTCTCCCTACTGAAAAGTGTATGTTTAATTTTTTTATTATATTAAATTTAGCAAACTAACAGAAACTGCCACTACAATGTACATGTCTGTTCCCTGTAAAGGCAACTTACAACCCCAAAAACCTGCAGCTGTCCTACAGTTACTTTGGCTCGAACTCAAGATAGTTAATGTTTTGTCTGATCAACTTAATTGTATTTGTTAATATACAGAAACACTGCGTTTTCCATCTGCGTCGTCTACACTGTCCCAACACTTTCGTATTTTTGCAACTTTTGTATTCACCTGTATGTGCTTTCAGTGTACTTTCTGACTCATCCGAATGAAAACGTGAAACCGGAGTTCACACTACGGGCTGTATTGTTTCCTAAAGGCTCCTACTTGAATCGACCTGTTGTGAGGTCACACATGTGGACCCCTGGCTCCTAATAATGTTGCAGTTTATGAGGGGCAGCGAGTGTTATGATCTTCCCCCTGCCACAAGTCTCTCCTGCTGGGTAAAGCAGCTGCTGCAGCCCCTGCCCCGCTCTCCTCCACACCGCTCTGCCACCAGCAATACACCTCCTCCTCCCTCTAACCCAGGCCCATTATGAGTGAATGGGCGAGGCATATGGCCTTTATGGTGGTGCCTGCTCCTGCTATGCAGCCCTATAGAGAGGAACAACATGAGTGGGTTCGCGTAGATGCGTGTGTGTGTCTGTGTGTGTGTGTGCAT